>OY978217.1:1750319-2314065 GCA_963854785.1 Vaccinium vitis-idaea
TAGAGTATATATATGTACTTAAAAAATCATCTTGATCGGATATCAATAGATATATCAAAAATTAAAATTTTGTTTTTAAAATAGACGGTCATTGATAGTTTATCTTTAAAACTATTAATAGAACCATTTTATGAAGCAAAATTCAATTTTTGGTATATCTATCAATATCCGATCTACCTGATTATTTGCGTGGATACACACTATTACTTGGGTTCTACAAGATGAACGGTCCAGATTATTGAAATGAACACATGGTGAAACTCACAAATGACGGTAGTGGAAACCTCCCAGTGAGGTATAAAGAACTTAGTCTCTTTTCCTAATGGTTAAGTAATCAAATTTCATTCGAAGGCTGCTGGACTTGGTCCAAATCAGAAAGTGCATCAGGAAAAGGGCCGACCCTACACTGATTGCAGCTTTTTTTTTAACAGGAAAGCCTTAGCATTTCAGAAAATCGCCCAATGGCACTTATAGAGATTGTATCCAAAATACACTGAAAATAATTTAGAGAAACAATTCAACACAAATAGAGGATAAAACAACTAGGCGCAAATTAAGAAGCCGTCTCAAACATCGTGAAATGAGTCTCGCGCTCGCTAACGATGAAGATTTTTAACTTACTAGCGAATAGCCATGCCTCAAAGGCACGGGTTCAAACACGGGCAAACATAATATAGCCTCTATTGATACCAATTAATAAATCTTACTCGATGAATTCAATTTAGCTCAATTACAGTTCCCTTTTAGGCTATTGGAAATGCAACATTGTAGTATGAAAAAAAATATGTGGATTTTCAAAGTAGGAGTCATATTTACCCCTCAAAAAGTAAAAAAAAAACAGAGTAAAGGTTGCCTTGGCAATAATTTATATACAATAAATGAAAAAAATTAACAAAATAATAAGTCATACGCCATGTATTTTTCATTCTCTTAGCATAGAGGTTGCCTTTACTCTACGTTACATGTCATTTATGTTAGTATAAGAGAGAGCGTGCACTTTGATCGAAATTGGAAACAGGTGTGAGAATTAAAAATAATCTCCGCCGAGGGTTTAGTTATTGATGAACGGTTGGATTTATAAATTTGAAACTATCTTCTCAACCGTAAGATATATGGAGACAATTGTAAACCATTGAATTTGTGTATAATTTTAAAAACCGAGCTGTTTTATTATATAGATTACCACCAAGCTAATACATGCATTTTAATGTTATTCCCATCAGCAAAATGGTACCAAAACCATACTTAAATAACTTTTCTTTTTGTTATTAGTGTATATATATTTTGACGATCCGATCTTTATGTTTATTTCATTAAATTTTACTTATTTTTTAGCGCGCGTGTAATAGATTTTTTGAGGAACCTATATATCATTGAAACATAATTAGCTGTTATGAAACATACTGTACTTCACTCAACATATCCTTGCTTACATGTTCAAAAAAAAAAACATATCCTTGCTTGTAATAATTGTTTTTGGCAATATAACTATTCCAACTAATTTCTACAAATAATTGGCTTTTCTTCCTTGTTGGAAAATTTTCAATTTTCCATCATATTTTTATGGGTTTTGACCCTTAAATTAAAGGGGGATCCACACTGCGTGGGGTGGGCCCTTAATGGGTTTAGATACTCCTAACTTAGGAGTATAATCCGGTGAATGATTTTCCAAATTTCAATTAAAGAGTAAATGAGAAATTGTTTCTCAAAGTGGGTATGTTGATTAGGGAACCTGGGGGGTGTTGTGCATCCCAATGCACAGCACCGTGTTGTGCAGTCCCATGGCGCCGCCGCGTCGGCATTTTTTTGACGATTGGAGACGTTCACCGCGTAGACCTCATCGAATACTACAAGTCTGCCAAAGATCAACTCGATCGGATATCTTTAAGTGCCTCATCGGCACACAAATAACATGAAAAAGTGGTTTTGGTCCAGTGTTTGTGTCCATTTGTGTTCCATTTGTTTTCAAAGTATTTGTGTTCCGATGACGTACTTAAAGATATCCGATAGAATTGATTTTTTCTAGACTTGTAGTAATCGGCGAGGTCTACGTGGTGAATGTCTCCGATCATCAAAAAAATGTCGGCGCGGCAGCTCCGTGAGGCTGCACAGTACGGTGTTGTGCATCCCATGCACATCCCCCCCTAAGTCCGTTGATAAGGTATAAAGGCACCTAGTCCCATGGTTCAAGAAAAAACCTTTAGTGGGTACATAAGCACAAAAATTGGCCTAATGGTCGGACATTTTGGGGTACTCAAATTCTTCGAAGGAGGGAGCACTCACACTACGTGGGTTTTGGCTTCAACCCAATTACCACGTGACCGGGCTCGTGGTCCAAGGTTCAGGGGCTCGGCTTGACTAGTGATTCGGCTTTCCCTTATCTTTTTACCACCCAGAAGCCTGCAGGGTTTTGGTGTGAGTCCGACCCGACCAGACCCAATCGGTTTTTTTTTTTGAACTGAAAAAAAAAAAAACCGGTTTAATACCCAACCGGTTTAATACCCATAATTGTTGCTTAATGGCAAAATCAATTGTGATATTATCCCCTGATTGAATATTGCACTGATTGCAATATCAATTTTGCAAATTCAAAAGGCGTGATTGCCTGGTTAATTCTCCCATTGAATGGAGAGACTCCTCTCTACACCTGTATAAAGGCAGTCCCTGTTATTTTTCTATACACCGAAAAATTTATCCTTTGTACAGAGTTCTTCTTTTGTTCCTCTTTTCGAGAGAGAGCACAGACATAGTTCGTTCGACAGAGCGATCCAGAAGGTATTACTGATTGATCATTTGAAGCCGTTGTATTTAAGAAAACCTTGTCAAACATGGGCCTCGGTTTGCTATTTCTTACTCCCTCTATCCTATTTTAAGTGTCCACTACGGGAATACATACATTTTCAAACATCCAAAAATATATTTCTCTATGAGTACTTTAATTTGGTGCAAAAAAATTTTATAAAATTTTTATGATTCTTTTACGTCCACAAAAATACACGTTTCCCAAAATGAACATTTAAAAAGGGATGGTCCAAGAGTATTACCGTTACATTTCAGTTTTTTTAATTCGTGTTTTCTAGGAAATTACATATTCGTCTACTGTTTTACCGTACCAGTTTTCTTACAATCCATTCTTCCTAACCACATATCCAGTTTAAATTAAAAAAATTTAATTTGAAATACAATACCGTATAATAAATATTTGCATTTATGAACAAAATTCAAGTAAAACTAAATTCATTATGTATTACATTACAAATATGAATATAAAATACTTCGGAAAAAATACGTCTCCCTTAGAGCAAGTGCAACAAATTAGATAAAATTTGAGGAAAAATGTTATTGAAAGTACATATTTTTTATTTTACATACTCATATCTCTTTCAACACTCTAACAATTCTCTCTATTATCACTTCCATCTTATCAAGTACAATAAAATATTACGATACATACAAAAAATAAAATAAAATCAATAAGCGGATATCTGAGTCAGTTTGCGCGCACCTCAGAGCCTTAAAGTTAACGGCTGGACAAACCACTAGACTCCAAGATTTGAAATATTTGGCCTATGAATGAGACATGTGGGAAAAAAAAATTACTCTTTAAACAAATAATGAAACCAGTAGCATAAATAAAAAACAGTAATAGCCAACACATACCACATGATATAGTTCATATAAAGCAGCTGCATAAAACTAGTACAGTAGCTAATAATCTATACAAAAACATAGGTGGGATTAACCAATTGTGGTAGGGTGCACCTTAAAATTTGTTGGAACTTGTGGCTCATATGATGTGTATGAGAGGTACTGAGAAGTTCTCGTAAAAAGGCCAGTGCCTCGCTCCGCTCCGTTCGGTTGCGGGTTGGAATAGAAGTGGCAGCTATATATACTTGCTATTGTAAAACCCTATGTACTCAGATCATCAATAAAACAACTTCTCTCTCCGCTCCCGTGGACATACCCGATTTTGGGGAACCACGTATATCTCTGTGTCAATTCTTTTACTGTTTATACTCATATATCGTGTGCGTGTGTGATTCGATCCTAACAAAATTGATTGCATAGTATTCTATTGGTAATTATTTTACATATATATATGGCAGGTTGGGTCGAGTTAAAAGCAGTTTAGAGAAATTTTACCTACACCCAAACCGACTTGCTTAAACCTTTTGTTTTACACGACCGACTCAGCCTGCTCATGGTTTTCACCTGTGATTTTCAAGTTGGATCAGTGCGGGTTGGGTTAGGTTGACAGTTTGACGGATTTTTTGCACACTCCTATTCATAATCACTTGGCCAAACCCTTAGAATTTGTTGGAATTATGCATTGAATTTTAGACGTTCCAAAAAAGGTGCAGAATTCGTCGCGAGCAGTTTGCAATTTTTGGACCGAGGATGTGTTTCTGGAAAAATTGCCCGGGCAGGTTTGGCAGATTGGGTTCTTTGGGTGGATTTCTGGAAATCCCGCTAGGGCGGTTTTGATCAAGTTCCTTACGAATTGCGTGTGGTTGTGCGTTTTCGAGGGTTTTAACCTAATTTTCTGTACTTTCTTATAAATAGGAGCCTTGTGGCCTCCTAGGACTTTGGACTTCTTGAGTGAATCCCTTTGAGGGAGCCCCCATGGGGTTCCCCGTAGTGTATTAGGGTTTCTTGTTTGTTCCATTGATAGTCTTTAATTCATGGGATTGAATATTAGGGTTTGTGTCTCTTTTGTGTTCTTGAGACGTTTGATACTTTGTAGGTAGCTCCTCGGAGATTTGTCCCTAGATATCTATTGGGTGCTTCAACTGAGAGTTACGGGGTATAGCCAACTCTGTGTATTTCTTCCCATTCATAGTGAATCCTCTCTTACTCTTCGCTCATGGACGTACCTCTAGAACTTCGTGCTGGGGGGGGGGGGGGGGGGGTGGAGACCCACGTAAATCCTGTGTTTTGTTTTCTTGTTGATTTGTTTATATTCTCATACTTCGGATTTGGCATAATAGAATTTACTATACATATAATTATACAAAGTGAAAAGGAGGAGACAAAGAAGAGAGAGGAGAGACAAATAATAAAAAACAAAAAACTTGTGAACAGTAACTAGTTTAATATTCACCACACTATTTTGCCTAGCCTTTAAGAGAGGCTGTTGCGGATCAAATTTAGCCAAAATAGCTAAATTACCATTTTAGCTAGACTGTAGCACTTGTCCTTACGCTGGATTTGGATGGCGAGATTCTTGAGGAGGAATGAGGATGTGGTCATATTTTTATGATTCCGACGTTTGGAAGAGATATCAATAAGAATATGGAGCTATGCTTCCACAATTTTGACATTTAAAAGAGACATGAATATGAATGTAATTTCAAATGATATATTCAACTAGAATTACATTTCCAAACTGTAAACCGGAATGAAATTACTCCACATTAAATTCCTTGGAAAATTTAAAAACATGTACCGGAATGAAATTACTCCACATATTAAATTCCTTGGAAAATTCAAGAAAACTTACAGAAATTTGATTCTCACTAATCATATTTACTATATTCTTACTCAAAATTCATATTCTTACTCTTACTCAAAATTCATATTTTCGGTCATATGGAAAAAGCCTTAATTCGAGTCGGTAATTGTATATGTTCGTATTAATGTAAAAAATACACGTGCATTTCCATCCGATAAAAGAGCAATAAAGCAAAGTTCGTCTTAAAGTCAAAGCAATAATCGTTGATCTTTCTCAATAACGGGCCACATAACCTGTTGTCTATTGACTGACCACCCATTCCCCTTCTCTCTCTCTCTAGAAGTTCGCCCAGATCAGAAATTCAAATTCTGGGTTTGAGTTCACTGGTAATTTGTTTACAGTGAGCACTGGTAATTTGTTTGCATTGAGCAAAAATGGATGTCATAACGGAAGACATGATCAAGCAGTTTCAGACATTGATTCAACAAAGTGAGCTCCTCGTAACCCTTACTTCACATTCTTGGATTTGATCCACCTTCTTTGCTGGTTGATCTTCAAAACCCATGTGGTGTTTACTCCATTTCCTTTCTTGTTGCAGTTGATGAACCACTTAGGATTACCTTCAAGGTACTCACTCCATCTCTCTCTCTCTATATGGATGCAGTGTACATATGTTTATGATATTTGCATTGTATGAGACTGATCTGTTATTTATAGACTATCTAAATAAGTGAAGTTGGTGATCTGGGCATCTAGATTTACGCTTGATCTTTGGTCTGATCTCCTCTATCAGTAATCAATTTTCTGTGTGTGGGTTTATGTATATACTGATTATGCTGGTGAATAAATCCTTTTATCATTTTGTGTCCTTTTCTTTTAACCTATTGGGTTAGCCTTTCTTGCCAAATCACTCATTTGGATTGAGTACTCTGGTGAGAAATGGAGAGAAAGGTATGCAAATGTTATTTTTTATTGGCCTCTTCCTCTTTTGGTGAGATTTGTTGAGAAAAGACTCACCTTTCTTATCACACCATTTCTCACAATCCAAACTTGTGAATTTCTTTAATTCGTAGATCTGGATTCCATGTCTTATGATGCTTATATATGGTGTTGCACAATGCTAGATCTTTGTGTTGGGTCTTTTAGTGGATTTAGCAAATAGCAAGTAATAAAGTGCTCGCGATTTTGTAATCCCACATTCTTAGTCTAAATGAGCCTTTTGATCTGTTGAATTTTACATGATTCAATGTTCGTTATGCTACCCTTCAAGATGGAAAGGTGATCTATTAGCTCATTCAAATGTTCGAGTTTTAACTTTTAAGATTTTTTCTTATTGAGATCAGGTCTGCTACTCGAGTGTAGGTAACTTGAAGTATCTATGAACAATTCTTGGCTAGGTGTACTCAGATCTGGGACTTTGGCTTTACAGCTTATTTGTATTTCTTATGTTTGTTTGCTTATAGTTTCTTTGAAACCTGGTTGGTTCTATTTCCATCTAAGAAAGAAAATTAAGTTTTGTGTTAATTTCCAGACTATACATCAAGGATATCCAACTGAAACTCTGGTACGGTTTCTCAAAGCAAGGGATGGGAATGTTTCCAAAGCCCATAAAATGGTTAGATGCAGTTCATTTCGAATGAGTATTTTGACAAAAAAAAATTTGCTTTAGAATCTCTTTATTGAATTCTTCCCTATTGCTCACTGATTATTATGTAACTGTTGCAGCTGGTTGACTGTCTAAATTGGCGGATACAAAATGAGATTGACAATATATTGGCGGTTAGTTTCTATTTTTTATCTGAAAACCAGCTTCCATAGCTCACTATTCGTTTTTCATCAAGTAGGGTTATTTTATGTCGTGAGCATGTTTGAGATCAATCTTTCCACCTATATCAGTGGCATCTATGCCTGGCAAGTCTTATTATCTTTGTCTTCTGCTTTCGCATCCAGGGTGTTTGACCAGGGCTTTTGAGTGAAACCACTTCAATGAAAAACATTATCTGTTACATCTATATAGTAGTCTAGAACCTTGAAAAAAAAAAAAAGAAGAACCAATTAAGTGAAACTGGAAGTGGAGATTATAGCCGTATCGGCTGGAAGGCATGGAAATAAGATATAATTCCTGGCCACCAAACTCGCAAAGTTCATTTGCCTTTGAACTCTGATCACTCTAATTCTTGAACCTCATTTGTTTGTGTTCGTGGAAGTTATATTCACTTGCTTCAAAGACTCAAAGCTAAAAACTGCCATACCTTACCAACTCATCAAGATTCAAAACAATGATATGTTTTACATTTTAGAATATCCTGGAAGCTCAGAATAGTTTAAACCATGTTGATGTATCACTAGGTCATTAATGATGTGCTTTATCATTGACTTTTATTGGTTTTTTATGCAGAAACCCATCGTTCCTACTGATTTGTACCGAGCAGTTCGGGACTCACAGCTAATAGGATTGTCAGGTTACTCAAAGGAGGTATTAATCTGCATTCATTATATCCTTTGACTGCCTATTCTTATAATTGTTGCAGTCAAATGTATGTTAGCCTGAATTGGTTCGGGACTTGGATTTTGTTTAGCCTCAGCTGTCTGGTGAAGTTGATCATTATGGAAATAAGAAGCTAATAACCAAGAAAAGATTACATTTTGGTGATGATTTTCTGTTACTCATTCCTTCTTTTCCCCTTGTAATCATTTCCAGGGTCTCCCAGTCATTGCTGTTGGTGTAGGGCTCAGTACGTTTGACAAAGCATCCGTAAGAATGCAACTTTTCTTCATTTTGATACTAGCTTCAACATCATCAACAATTGATTTTTTCCTTGCTGCTTGGGGTCAATGCACCTTAACGTTTGTCTAATGCATGAAGTCAACCAAGCATGAAATTTCACTTGGGGTTTCAATCATTTTGCCCGTACTGATTTCATTCTTTTTCCATTCCAGGTTAACTACTATGTTCAGTCACACATCCAAATGAACGAATACAGGGACCGTGTAATATTGGTCAGTATGATTCCTTCAAATGTGGGATTGGCTGCTAACAATATATATTGGTTTAGGCTTTTACGTAATCTTTTAGGTAATTATTTGTTGTTCCAGCCCGCCACAACAAAGAAGTTTGGACGGCATATTGGTACCTGTGTGAAGGTTCTGGACATGACTGGTCTAAAGCTTTCAGCACTCAACCAAGTTAAGGTATCTTTGTGGATCGCATGTTACTCCTAACCTAATAGTGATATCTAAGTTTCCTGATTTGTCTAGGAAAGTTCCTGATCAACTCTCCTGCTTCACTCAGCATAAGTTGACTTTTACTAGTAAAATGGATGTAACTTTTTGCTTTCCATTAGGATTTACAGGAGTTCTTTGGAGACCTGATATTAATGTGATTGCCATTTATCGTGTGATGTTGCATACACGGCTTATTTTACGTAGTTGTTTCTAGGGAACCAACTTCATTTATATGTTTGGTTTCAGCTATTGACCGTAATATCTACCATTGATGACCTCAACTATCCCGAGAAGACGGATACATATTACGTTGTTAATGCACCATACATATTTTCAGCATGTTGGAAGGTTTGCTTCTCTCTTTGACAAAAAAATGTTGATCAGAATAATTCTCTTGTGAAGATCTAACAGTTTTAAGTTTTGGTAGGTTGTTAGGCCTCTTTTGCATCAAAGAACCAGGAATAGAGTTCAGGTGCTGCCAGGTTCTGGAAGAGACGAGTTATTAGCGGTATAAAAACTCACACCCTACTCCGTTTCACCTTATTATGATGTTGCAGCAATGATCCCAAGTCTTCTTCTACTGTTGTATGCCGGACTTTGACATTTGATTGGCTACCTGACTGCAGATAATGGATTATGCATCTCTCCCGCATTTTTGTAGAAGAGAAGGGTCTGGATCATCTCGGCATTCTAGTAATGGAACCACAGATAATTGTTTCTCCTTGGACCATGTTTTCCATCAACAGCTCTATAATTATGTCAAGCAGCAAGCAATGCGTATGGAGGCACCAATTAGACAAGGTTCAGTCCATGTCAATTTCCCTGAACCAGATCCCGAAGATGCCAAAATCGCTGAAACCATAGAATCCGAGTTTCAAAGGCTTGGGGATCAGAATGGGCTTTCCAACTCCTACCACAAACAATAGAGTAAATGGCTACTTATATGTTGAGGAAGATGAACTTTTTTGAGGGCTCAGATGATATGTTGATTACTTACAATAACAAGTGTTGGATCAATTTATATAGGGTCATAGTATTTCCTTGCCTCAGCTCAATGCAGATTTGGTAGCATAAAAGCTGGTTGGATGTAGCTTTACGTTCCCATTCACGGGTATAGAATTGTATTGATTACCAAAACATGAAGGAATTGTAAGTTTTTTACACGAATTTTTACAACCGTCTGAGAGCGGTTGGCAGCGATGTTGATGGATATTATTGAATGTCAGAGGTTCATACCTTCTACTGCATGCCGTTGAAGTGTTTGATAATGCAGAATAGAAGAGAGGAGGGGGGAATTGAGATCCTGCTACTATAGATGTTATGTCTTTGGTTGAGCGGAGTCGAAGAATGATTCGTGCAGTTTAACTTCTTTTTTTTTTTGATAACCAAGTGTCCGCACACTTCGACTAATCCTGAGAGCCAAATCCCATGGTCCACTAGTGGCGACCCCATTTAAAAATAGACCAAAGTTCTCTATGAACTGGCTTAGTGTCTTTTAACATTATTAACGTTTTTAGTAGTGTAAGTTTATCAAGTCGATTAGTTGGTTGTATGAGTTTGGTTTAACATGATTAACGTTGTTAGTAGTGTAAGTTTATCGAGTCGATTAGTTGGTTGTATGAGTTTGGTTTGAAAACGCAACGATGAAATATTTATCTCACAAAGACGATTCAAACTAATTTTCAAGAGGATGAACATCATGTCACTCATATGCACCATTGATCGAGGAAATGACAATTTCAATCAACCAACTTTTCGTTTACAGCCTTTCAAAAAAACTTTTCGTATACCAACAGGATTGGCCTGTTGATCAGGGGTATGAGGTAAACGAACTGTTGATCAGGTGTATTACACCATTGGGTCAGAAATTCGATGCACTCAGACTGCAAGTCGGAAACTCTACAAGGTTTATGATGCATCGCAGTTGAAAAAATAGCATACAAGTGAAAGAAAAAGTTGTGTACAGAGCTCTGCGATGCACGTGGATCTCTCAATAATGATCTGTAGGATTCACGTCCATCGGATGATTCTGTACACTATCTGTGCAGATAAGCTTCATGATGCATGGGCTGTTGCTGAGTCTACTGGATTGAAGAATGTAGCTACTAGTAGGTAATGAAAATAGAAGAGCACACGTTAAAAATCGCCACCAGCGAGGATTTTACCTCTATCTTGAGAAAACAAAACCGATGATTTGTACTGAAACCTCCAAAGCAAATTGTTCTAGCCTGTTGCTTGATCATTCAGAGGCACTCTCCCTAAACCCCAACCACACCACTGCTTCCAAATCCAATCTCTCACTTCTGAAATCCCTAACGATAAAAAAGAAATAATACCGAATATACAGATACCAAGGTATAAACATTTATCTCTCGACCATTGTCACTTGCACAAAAACTTAAGCGAAAGCACGCATCAAATTGGTTTCACCAGGTTGGTTTCTCACCAGGTAGATAAGACGGTGATCCACCCTCAATCTGATTCTTCTTTCTTTGGAAGATGCCACTGAGACTGGGTAAAAGCCCTTTCTTCGACACTGAAATTTTCTCCTTATCTAGCTTTTGGGCTACAACAACTCTCTCTGGCGGGTTCTGCTTCTGAATACGGTAATGGCGTGGGGAAGATTCTGTCGACATCTCCGCCTCAGAAAGAATCCGAGATGCGGCGTCAGCTGCCTTCTTCAGCTCTCGTTCGCGCCACCTCCGGAGCTCTCCTTCCACTGCCTTCTTGGCGGCCTCTGCCATCTCCGCCTTCTTCAGTGCGTCCTGAGTCGCAGCTTTCATATCCTCAATCTCCTTCTGAGTTGCCTCCATCCTCTTTAGTGCCTCATGTTCACTAGCTTTCACAGCTTCCACCTGAGCTACTGCAGCCGCCACTTTCATTTCTGATAGTTTATCCGATTCCTCTACTTTACGGCTCAATGCCTCAAACTCATCCCGTGAGATTGTTATCTGTGCCCCGGATTCAGAGGTTGAGGCACGCGCCGCATGAGTTCTCTCAGACAAGATTTTGATCTGATCAAGGGCGCTTGCCTCAGCCGCTTTTGCTTCCTCAGCTTCCTCCAGTGCAACTTTTAGCACCTCCTCTGCTTCCTCAAGCGTTAATCTGGTGGCTTCTGCTTCCTTCTTTAATTCTTCAGCTTTCTTTTTCATCTCTTCTGCTTCCAATCTCGCGTTCTCGTTTTCCGAAGATAACTGGTGGAGTGTTGATATCATGTCTTCTGAAGCTCCTCTCACTTTAGATTCTTCTAAGATGGCTGCTTCAAGCTCGGACTTGCTTTTCCGGAGTTTCACATGCAGATTGCCAGCAATGGATTCCGTTTCTGCTTCCTTCTCCTTTAGTTCCAAATGCTCTCGCTTCACATTCTCCAACTCTAGCTTAAGGGACTCCACCAAGGTTCTAAGGGAGGTTTCCTCTTCAACAACTTTATGAAGCGACTCCTTGGCATCATCCAGCTCTAAAGTTACCGTTCTTACAGAATCAAGATCCGAAGCCTTTGCATTTTCCATTTCTTTTTTCAGGGATCCAATCTCACTCACTGTTTCAGCCAGCTGGGATTCAAGATTTTTTGTAACTTCAGGATCAATATCTTTCTTCAAAGCAAGCAATTTCTTTGCCGATGCTTCAAGGGTAGCTTTATATGACTGTTTCTGAACATCCTTCTCAGCAAATATCTTTTCTTGTTCCTCCTGGACTAAAACCGCTGCTTCCTTCACCTGGCCAATTGCCTCATTCATAGCAGTAATTTCCTTAGAAAGCTCACTAGCTTTCCCCGTGTTTGCTTTGGCTGCTTCCTCAGCTTCTGCTGCTTGCTTGAAGGCAGCAGACTTTGCTTCCATGGCCGCGTCACACTCCTGATGCATTTGCCTCAGCAATTGTTTTGCAGCATCAAGTTCACTAATTGCAGTCATGTACTGCTCTCTTTTATTTTCCATGTCCTGATTCTGAGCAGCATCATTTAAAAAAGAATTAGCACCGTTAGCTTCTGCAATTTTGCCCTTTGCAGCTTCTGTTGCCTTGATTGCCGATTCCTTCGACTCAGTCACGGTTTTGAGTTTCTGGGTTAGTTCATCAACTGTATTTTTAGCCTTTTCAAGCTCTTCAAGCGATTGAGATTTTGTAGTTTCAGCATTCTTTAGTTGTTCCTTGAGCTTATTTAACTCTTTCTGAGCCAAGTGCAGCTGTGTTTCTTTTGCGAATACCCTCTGCAGCAAATCGGGAAAACAATTGTAAGCTAATTGCAAGTCAATACCCTCTCAGTATTTAACGTCGGCATCATATCAAAGGGAAAAGATAAGCCACGACACAATTTATTGGTGTCTCGAGAAAAAGAAGAATCGGATTACATGACGAAAATTGAAGCTGCAAGAGTAGATGCTGACACTTTTTGCATGGTATTAACATGAACCTTTATAAAATTACTAGGTTTGCAAAAAGGCCAAACTAAGTATAATTCCATGAATAACATTGAGAAATTTATTAGCTCTTTATCCGCCAAATCTAGGTCAATATTAACACAAACATTTCCAGAACAATCAATCCCTCCAGAGGGCATCTTCCATGCCAAGGAAGCTCTGCCACTGTGTAGCATTGAAAGCAAACAATCTTACCAAAACTGCAGTAGAAAAAAAAAAAAATCAATCGAATCAGTAGCATGGTTTGGTGAATTTTACTGAGATGTCGCAATAAGTGAATCAGTGACCAAACAAATACATCTCTTGGCATACAAATTCCAACGGAAAAAAAAAAAGTTATATACAAGAAATATTGTTAGATTAGTGCTACTAAGACAGAATCTACGAGTGGAACTGTCTACTATTTGCCTAGCACTGCATTATAATATGGAAAACAATATCCGTTGTATACTTGTATTGCAAAACTTTCAATGCCACTTCATTTCGGATCCTAAGTGCTACTAGATCTCCTAACTATCCAACGGCTGGATCGTCACTAAATGTATACAAGTATAACTTTTTAGCCTTGTTATTATGCTGTAATTATATTAGCCCTCACAAAAGAAGAAAAATACTGTCAGTGATATGAATATGTTTATACACAAGTACAGAAAAGGTATCAAAGTACCTCCGCAGAATGCGGCTTTGTCTTCTTGATGCCAGGCTTTTCCCCGGAAAAAGCGCCTTCACCAAACAAATTGACAGCATCCTTGACAGACTGAAATGGTGCCCTGGTGTCTATCTCTCCTACTTCCACTTTAGGAGAGTCAGTAGCATTTTGACGATCTTTTGCCCCCATAGTGCTTTATTCAGTATTTCCTAATTGCCACCTGTTGATAAAGAAGGAGTACAAAACATTTTAACTTTGAGCTAATCTAGAGAAGAATGATTAAATACATAACGATAATCCCAAGTGAACAATACATCATATTGGCTATGGCAGATAGAAGTAACTTCCAATCCAAATATTTCCAAACATAGTAGTAACTTCCAACCCAAAAATTGTCAAAGATAGTATAAAGTTGCACAACCTTGCCTTATATCACAAACTGTTGACCCAGGTAAGAGTTAATGAGAAACAGTCAAAGAGGTTCTACTTTAGAAAAAGTCATCAGGCATATGACTTATCAAAGATAAATGGGTTTCACTTGCAGACGGAAAACTTTCGATGATGTCACTCGTTTTATCTTTCAGTTGTATGTGGGCCCTCAATACATATTACATAAAAGTTATTTCTGCTGTCTTTAGGGTCTAAAAAACTTAAGAAAATCACTCAATAAAGTGGATACTTAGGATTTCATTAACTCCCTCGAGACTGTACATGGTAAATGACTAAATGGTGAAGGTGAAAAAAGAAAGTTAGCAAATATGGGCCAGGTCTATACAGAAGTGGCATTCAACACTAAAATGATCAGTAATAGTAGAAAGGGTGGCATAATGCCCAGAATTGTGTGAGAATAAGTTTGAATAGACACGTTTGTCAAGCACTGGACCCTAAAACAATAGAAAAACAAAATGCAACACCATAAGAACAAGAAATGAAAGGCAATACTTTGGACCATTCACCATATTTTCCTAAAACCAATTTGGAAACTTACGCGAAACTATGTTATTAGATGTTCGACATCACACAATCGAGCAAAAGAACACACACCGGAAAATGGCCCTAGCATGCTTGGTGATCAACACAAAGACTAAATCCTATGACGCTAAGGCTAAGCAATAAAATAATAGGAAAACATTTATTAGCTGTGATATGGATTAGAAAAGCTAGGGAGAGACTGCATTAAATTAATGTCCAATATAACATTCAACTCAATAAATGGAAACAACCAGAAAAAAATCCAACAAGCCTAAAGTAGAGAATAGATTACACTTGCATTAAGCAGATACATCATTAATTATGTTTCCTAAGCTAATGGAAATTTAGATCTTAATGCTGCTGTAAGGACCAATAACCAATGAAAGAGCATACATAACTACTTGCCCCAACCAACCTTCATTCTTTGAAATCATTTGAAGTGTGTTTTTCACCAGCCAAAAGATTATGAACGAATATGTACAAGCTTAGTCACATAATCCCCCACTAGGACTCTTTGCCGCACTCTCAATTCTCGCTCTACGATTGCGCTCTCAATCCTTGCTCTTCCGAGATATGTTAGTTTGGGATGTTCTCAAAAGATGCTTTCACGCTCACGAATACGCACACGCATTATGGGACTTAGTGTACAAGTAGGCGAATACCTGATTAATTTCAATAATTCCAACTGGAAAGTCAGTGATATGATCCTATCAGGGGCCATATATACCTGATTAATCCTGCCAAATCTTCAACCAATCGTACAAGCTATTAGCCAACGATTACGCCACTTTGAATCCCACTCTGACATCAGACACACACACGAACATTACATGAGTTGATCCAATGATATATTCTCAATTTTTCAAGGCATCAAGAACGAATATCTAGTGGAGAATATCTACCGGGCAAATTCTAAACCTTTTTTCTTTCTTGAAGTGGAGAATTTATAAGTCAAAGCAAACGAATACTACAGTGAATAACAATAACCGAATATTCACAAGTAAAAAGATAGAAAAGCAAGAAAAGATGCTGAAAAAGTAAGAACAGGACAGAGTACAAACCTAATAATTGCTTACTCAAAAAACCCTAATCAATCTCGAGCGACGAGACAAAGCGATCATAAACCCTACAATTCAACGACCTTCAAAACCCAGAACTCCGACCCAGCACCGAATTCTTGATCATATCCTTTCTCCATCAAAATTCAAAAATACCCTTTTCGAATCTCGCAAAACCCAACAAAGATTAACACCAAGAAACAATCCGAAGACTGTTACAGCTACCAAGAAAACTGCCTAGAAATCCTCCACTCAGTATACTCCGAGTGAAGAATTTGTAAGAAAAAGGAGAATCAGTAGACTTGAGATATAGATTGGCGTATTGGGTGAATCGAAACGGTCGAGCGTTTTGACAGTAGAGAGAGAAAGAGGAGGAGAAGTAGAGGTTTGAAAAATGGAAAGAAGTTTAGAGAGAAATTAGCAAATCAGGGAGAGAGAGAGAGAGAGAGAGAGAGGGGTGAGACAGGTCAGCAATGGGCCACCGTCCAAGAAGTGTCGGAGGACTCTGACTAGTGTAGTGGGTAAACGATGCGAAAAACAACAGTAGATAAAATCGGCTTTTTGGTATTCTCTCTCCTCTTTCACACGCACACATCTTGACACTTTCCTGTCCGAAACACTTTCATTTTGCTTTTCAACTTAAATATTGTTCGTGTCAATTTACGCGCACACGACAACAACTGTTTACAAGTCTTAAAACTAAAGACCGGACAAAGTTCTAAGTAGAGGAGCCCATGAGACTTTGAAGGTCCCAACCTTAAAAACTTATAAGAGAGCAAACTTCTAAATACTATCATACATTGACTACAAGATCAATCCATTGGGGTTGTTGATTTTGATGTTATCCCAACCTTCCTGGTAAAGCAGCAGCATTATTGCCACACTTTATAGTTACGTACAAATTTGGGGGGTGGGGCTCCTTGCTGTTGGCTTATTAGATTGACCTATGTGCGTAGCATATATTATTGGATTTAGATTCTCCCATTTAATAGTCTCCGTTGTATTCTAACTGGATGAAAAACTTAGTTATATTTTTAAATTGGTAATAAATTTTATATCCAATATAGAACTTGTTTGATAGATCTCGACTAATCTTATAATATAATGGTTTTAAAATCACGTAAGACATTATAAATTACATGATACAATTACTTGAAAAATGACGAGCACTCCGAAAAAGACAATTAAATGGGGACCGAGTGAGAATATGGAAAGACAATTGAAATAGAATTGGCTTTTTAAGATGAGAGATAAAAGCAGTATGGTGATTCTAAATATTCACTCTTGCAAAAAATAACCAACAGTATTTAGAACTTGACAAGGTAAATTTTTTAAAACTAGAAACTTATGTCATAGAATCCCCGGGAGGTTTCAGTCATGTTTTGGACGGTTCGGATGTGTTTGGCAATTTTAATTTGATTTAGATTTATTTTTATTTTTACCGGTAAAAATTCAAAATACATCCGGACCGTCCAAAACACAATCGGACTACCGAGTGTTGCACAACACCCCTCCAAATTCTGATAGATCTATGTTCTTGAAATCTATTATATGGAACATCAAAACTTAGTGTGACAAACATCGTTGATTTTTTTTATAACTCAGGTGTTCGGGCCAATTTCAGAGCACTTCGTTTCATCTTTAGGGCTCAATTTCACCATTCACTTGCAATGAGCCCAATATGACAGATAATAATGTCATGAAAACTGTGGGGTGGTGTTCACTCTCTTGGGCTGGGCAACACAAATACAATTGGGTTTTTGCTTTACCGGACTTGGGTATGAGTAACTCGTTCTCACCTTGATTTGCTGCAAGAGCAGAAATTGGTTAGCGCCGACCGGCCAACATTGGTCGGAGGGCACTCTGATGCTTAAGTCAGAAACTTGCCTGAGAGGATAAGAACAAAGCTTAAGCAAGCAAAAGAGAGAAACCCTGTTAGGGTTTATCAAGGGCTAATTATAGGAGTGCCCTGGCTTGGAGGCCAAGGCGTCGCGTGATGCCCTTGTGATTGAGCCTCACGTCACCTACAACCATTCCTCTAACAATCTACACTCGACATCCACCTCCTGAGAGCCTCGAGCACAATCTCTTACAGGCTGAGCGGGGTGGCTGGAGACGACGACCGCTCCACGTGGCACCTTCAGAGAGGAACCAAGTAGCTAGGCCATACAGGGTTTGTTGATCACGCGCTCGATACTATGCTTGGATGCTCCATGTGACGAGAGGGGATTCGAGCCAGAGGGCTGGACCGTACAGGCACTGTGCGTTTGCACTGCTCGGCGCCACGTGGTTGTCTGGGGTTGGGGTTGCACCAGGATCTTCAAAGGACCTGAGGAGTTGGTTGGGATCCGACTTGGGTAACTGTTGTGGCGACTGGGCTTGTGGCCCCCCGACGGATCATATTGGGTCGAATAAGCGAATTGGGCTTATAATGTAATGAATTCGGCCAGGAGGTAATTCCCGGCCACTACAAAATACTAAAAGAAGATTAGGAGGAAATTAAGCTTGAAAGGTGTTTATTTCCTGGGTTATCACTCTCATGTGGGATAACAATGGCGCTTGCACAGGAAGTAAATCAATTGTTGCTTTCGCTTCTTATGTTTTATCACTGCAACCAAGATATGGCACTGAGGTCTCTTGAGCCAAACGAATCAAAGTACCAAACGACAGAGCTAATGGCGGATGCAAAATTCATTATGCGGGGATTGAATTACATGTATTCATAAATTACCAACTAAATATCCTCCTCATATATACTGATATATAACAATTTCGAGGAGACTTTCCTTAGTAATTTGTACAAACAAAACCTAAAATATAGTACCAATAATGGGATAATTGGGAAGTGTGCGGGGACCCGGGCCCCTCCATGCACCCCCTCTGTCCACCCCTGGACAGAGCCAATGAGCCATCAATGTTTGCCTTTCAAAGACAAAGTGCTCAAGGTTACGGTTGCAAATGAACTGGGTTATTCGCGAGCAATTCAAGGCTCGAGAGCTATAGGCTCAATTCAGTGCGGCTCGTTTGTTAACGAGTCGACTTTGAACTTGAATTTTAAGCTCGTTTAATAAATTAGTCGAGTTTGAAGTAGTTGTAACTTGACTCATTTATAAAAGTTCAACTCACTCGTATAGAGGCTCGTTTAGCAAATGTACAAAGCTCGAACAGACAAACACTTGAGTGATTTTTACAGAAGGGTTGGAATCGAGCGGATAACAGTATGATTTCCTCTTCATCCCGTCTTACATTTAAATGCCGCCAACATTTTCCTTTTTCTGAGCAATTTGAATGGACGGGCCCCTTACAATTATATGGTGGCCCAACCTGTTTTAGTTTGGAAACCCAATCACAAAATCGAGCTTTTCCGGGGCCCAACAGGCCCATTCATAAATATGACCCTTTGGGCATAAACTTGATTCGAAGACTTTCCTCAAGAGTTGAGCCCAAAAGAAAGGCTAAGTTTTTACGGGCTTTTTCGCGCAGTCCTTATGCTACCCAAGCCCGCCATCTCTACAATTAACGGTCTAAAATTTTCAATCTGGACCATTAAAAACACTTTTGGACTGCTCAAATCACTCACTATAGGCAAGGGCGGTAGCCTTGAAACTTAAAAAAAAAAAAAATTGTTGGGAATGGAAAATTTTGGATATTGGGTTTATTGTTTACTGTGTTCTCACGGGTTTCCAACGAAATCAATGGGCCCCTTCAAGAATTAAGTGCTCATTTTTTTTTTTTTTGTCATTCGCCATTCTTAATCTATTACATGGGGGAGGGGGGAATGAGACTCGATCTCGGGATGTAGTTTGGGGCATTCAAGAGTTCTACCGCATGAGCTAGCCACCACTTGCAATTAAGTGCTCATTTCACTGAGGCAAATAGTGAATTGCTATTTTATGTGAAATGTATGATTCCATCCGACTCATTTTTTACCTTTTTAAAGAAAGATTGATTTGCCCTATTGAGTTTCATCCAAAAGAGTTTTCTCCAGTAGAGCTCATGGGATCAACTCGAGACATATGATTTCTTAATATTGAAAACTCGTAGGGGTCTATTGTAAAAAAAAGGGTAATATCCGCCTCTAAATAGGCTAGGCGGGGAGGGGAGGGGAGGGTATGCATTGAATTTGGAGAACATTGCCATCCCTATGATGTCAGATTGTAAGATTGAGCTTGGACCCACATCATTTTAGTTATACAGAGATGATCTAGGAGCCCAACAGCGCGATCCATATCTCACCCATTGGGCACAAACTTAGATTCAAGAAATTTTATCAGGAGTTGAGCCCAAAAGAAGGGCAACTAATAACATAGTTAAAAACGGTTGTAATAATATTGGGATCGGGTTTGGAAAGGGTGTTTTTTTTTTTTTTTTGTCATTCGTCATTTCTAATCTATGACATCAGGGAGGGGGGAATGAGACTCGATCCCAGGATGCAGTGTGGGGCATCCAAGAGCTCTATCGCATGAGCTAGCCACCACTTGCTGGATAGGGTGTTGTTTGGTAAGGTTCTTTTTTTGTTTTTGTTTTTTTGGCTTTTTGGGCTCTCTCTTATTGGGTGATATTTGGGTTGTTTTAGGGAGCAAGGGGTTTAGGCCTGGGTTTGTGTTCTTGGCTCAGTTTTTTGAGGTTTTGTAGATGTGAGGGTTCTTGTTTTAATGTTTTTCCCTGGTTTTGCTGGCTGATGTAATGTCATCCTTGCAACCTTTTGTGGCTCTAAGTGATTTTTTGTCTTGTTCTTGTTCTTTTTTATCTTTGTATCGTTTGCATTGTATATAGGGTAAACTTCTTATCCAGACTTTTAATTTCCGGACCTCATGATCCAAACATTTTTTTGACGATCTGATCCGTCCAATGTGAATATACATTTTTTGCGAAAACTACTTGGATCAAGCCCTTCCCGGTATTTTTTTTTAAGATTTCCCGCGTAGACCCTTGAAAACACCTTCTGAACACATTGGACGGAACGGATTTTCCAAAAATAATTTGCAACACAAAAAGAACCATTTTTTTCTTATTTCCGGGAGGTGTGGATTAGAAGTTTTTCGTTATATATATATATATATATGACGCTCACCTGACCGTTTTCCATCCAATGCCCTAACAGATTGTGGATGGAAGGTGCTAACTGCCATAACCTACCTACTTTGAGGGGGTTAAGTATTAATTGAGTTCAAACATTAAGTGGGCAACTCAGAAACCGGCAATAGTTTAGGAGGTTTAGTGTAATTTACTATATCAAAAAATATTTACAACTTATGTAAATACTTTAAATTTGACCCAACTTTATATTAGGATACGACGTTAAGGACAGCGATAATATTTACAATGTACGTGAAATGGATATTTTAAATACTAGCAATGTACACGAACGAATGCCCTTACAAAAAAAAAAAAATTGCACACAAATGCATGCCTTAAATATTAAGTCAACGATAGTGTCATTGAGTAGTTTTTATAGTGTCATGAACAATTAAGAAATTTGATGATCTAGCCCTCGTAACTCAAAGCAACCAAGTCAAATTTCATCTCTCCAAGCCTTTTCAAATCCATTCTCGTTCTCGACTTCACTCTAAAGAGTCCGAACCTGATCCTCAACTTCAAGACTCTACCCAAATATTTATTTAGACAAGCAAAGTTTGAAATCCTTTTCGTGATAATTTTAGATTGTCTTTACGGTTTAATCTAGAGTAACAAGACAATATTTCTACGTGCGCATATTTTCTCATCTGTCGTTCAAAATTATTCAAGTTTGGGTTGTTCGTAACGAGGGAGAGAATGGGCCAAAATGTTGTGCCGAAACCCGAAGTAGAAAATTAGGTCAAAACCCTCATTAAAAAACGCAGTCGCACAAATTCGCGCATCAGTAGTCCGGACGGGGATTTCGGTGGTCCGGACTACCGAGGCAGAATGTCCAAAAACGTCCCAAAATCCACTGGTCCGGACCCTTTTAAAGGC
The DNA here is from genome assembly GCA_963854785.1 of Vaccinium vitis-idaea. Classification (NCBI taxonomy): domain Eukaryota; kingdom Viridiplantae; phylum Streptophyta; class Magnoliopsida; order Ericales; family Ericaceae; genus Vaccinium; species Vaccinium vitis-idaea. Next base: position 1,772,046 of record OY978217.1, read on the forward strand.
CAAACTCAAACTACTTCCTTTACTCAAAACTTCCAACGCCAGACAAAGCTTTGATGCAGAGGAGCCCATGTAAAATTACTCCCGGACCCCGGTAGCTGGGGCAGTACAAACAGGTAAGGAATATGAGTAGGATGGAGCTACATGTCTCCAATAACTACTAGCCAACTGGAATTTGTACCGTGTTCAAAACTACATATTTGAAACAAATTGAGGGAGTGTTCCGCTAAAGGTGTTTTTAGATTAAATTGGTTTTTCACGGATTGTTAGTGGAACACCTCCTGAGTCACAATTTAAATTATCAAGGTACCTCCGCCTACATTGCATACTATCTTTGTAACTTGTTGAAACCTAAAATAACTTATTTATTTATTAAAAATAAACTTACTATTCAAAACTAATAAAATTCTAAATCAAATATGTTCGCAGCTTCTTGGTTTTGGGTTTGGGACGAAGGGAGTAATAATGTTGGGTATTAGTTTTTTTCTTTGAAAAAATAAAGGTCCCAATTTCTACCCATTGAGGATCAGGAAAAAAAAAAATTCTACCCATTGGAAATATCAAATATATGCGTTAAATCAATAATTGAGTTGGATTTTTTTCCCTAACATTGAATTCTTTATAAAAAGTTTCCGAAGTGGAACAATCTTTTTTCTTCTGCGATAATGAAGATCAGTGTCTCGATGGATCGGACTAATCTCTCCAGCCCCCTCCCAAAGCCCTTTCCATGCATTTGAGTGAGGTGAGGTGGTTCGAAGCACAAATCGCTGCTGAGGACGGATGCTGAACTTGTTGTAACTATTGAGCGGTGAAATCTGAATTCGAACCAACATTCCCATTCAAATAAAAACATAACTTGAAAAACAAAAATGAGTTTCAAACCAGGTGGCTCAGAAAAATGAGACAAAGAACCAAAATGACAGAGTGGAAAAATTTAGGTTGAGATGAAAAAAAGAGAAAATGTTTAATATTAAAAATTAAAGCACACAATCGTCTCTTCGGGAACATCCGATAAAATTGAAATGATACAGAGAAGATTAGCATGGTCCCTGTGTAAAAATGGCACGCACAAAAGCACACAATCAGGATAGAAAAAGAATATTCGATGATTGAAGTCCTTTGGTTGATGACATTATATGTTAACAACATTAAATATTTACAAAGTAAGGCAATACGTACGTGAAGGAACATCCTACAATATTAAAAGCTTCTACTATATAAAATAAAGATCATAATTAAAGTTCCATAACAAGAGGAATATTCCAATCAAAACAATTCTTTATTAACGGTTGTTCGTCAAATTTTTCCGAAAATAGTTTTGCGATTTGTTCTACGGCTTATTTTGGCATAAAAAGTTAAAACATATTTTTTTCTTTTTGACTTATTAGGAGGAAAAAACAAAATGCTTTTTTGACTTATTTTTGCCTAAAATGCTGTAGGAGTTACTTATTAACCCAAGATAAATGACTTTTTGAAACTCAAATAAATAAAAAATATACTTAACTTTTTAGGCCAAAATAAGCCTACATCACAGTCTTAGTTATTGAAAACCGAGCTATTAATCTTACATACATAAATTGTGTAGAAAACAACGTTCCCATGCACTTGCGACATTTTATTCTAAACTTTCATTCGTAGGGATCATTTTGTTTACTTATATAGCCTCTAAAACTACGTGTGGAAAAAATATTTGTTTGGAATTTGTGGAAGGGAATGAAAGAGAAAATAACTAGAAAGAAAGTGCGAGGGAAAAAAAGGCGAAATCCCTGTTCGTTTCTCAGTTTAGTTTTAGTTTTAGTTTTGATGACATCATCATTTTTCTTATTTCTCTCTTTACCTGTCTCCACTCATTACACATGCTGACATCATCAAAACTAAACTAAACTATCTAAGAGCATCTCTAGTGTACTACCTAAAAAATGTTTGTTAAACTGTACACCTAAGCACATGTGGGACCCTATTTTGTGTGCTAAAAACTTAGTTAGCTAGCTAAGGAGAAATGCACTTTAATGGGACTCCCTAAAAATGTTCATTAACTTTAAGTCTTTCTTTTCTCTCTCCTCTCTCTCTCCTTAAAGTTATTCTCTCTCTCTCTCTCTCTCTCTCTCTCTCTCTCTCTCTCTCTCTCTCTCTCTCTCTCTCCCCCCTTAAGTCTCTCCCCAAATTTAGGTAGTCACTTAGGGTATCTCTAGTGCACTACCTAAAATCACTACCTAAAGTGCCCTAACTAGTTAGCTAAGAAAAACCTCAAAAAATGGTCTCTAGTGCACAAAAGTTGGCTCCCTAAAATCCTAGGTGGCACCCCTCACTACCTAAAGTGCCCTAAGTGACTACCTAAATTTGGGGAAGGACTTAAGGAGAGAGAAAGAGGAGAGAGATAGAGAGAAAGAGGAATGAGAAAGTTGCTGGCATTTATAACATCAAATCTGCCATTATTTTTTTAGTTATAGAGGCCCACTTAAATGGGTCCCACATACACTTTAGGGAGCATTTTTAAGGAGCCCCATTAAAGTGAATTTCTTTTTAGCTAGCTAACTAAGTTCTTAGCAAACAAAATAGGGTCCCACATGTGCTTAGGTGTACACTTTAGAGAATATTTTTTAAGTAGTGCACTAGAGATGCTCTTAGGGCACTTTAGGTAGTGAGAGGTGCCACCTAGGATTTTAGAGAGTCAATTTTTGTGCACTAGAGACTATTTTTTGAGTTTTTCTTAGCTAACCAGTTAGGGCACTTTAAGGAACTCTTTTAGGTAGTTCACTAGAGATGCCCTAACCAAACACAACCAGTACTATGGTTAGAAGTTAGAACCCTATTTCGCTATTTTCTCTTCTCTTCTCTCTCAACCATTTCAAGTGAAGGGAAATTTCTTTTAACTTTCTATTTTTTTTTCCCTTCCTTTCCCATATTCCAAACATGACCATGAACACGAGTGATTATTCAATGCTCCAGCAACATGACTACGATGTGATGTACTTCAGACTCATTCTTCACTATTAAATTGTTAATCACAACTCATCTAAAAACTTAAGATGCTAGAAAGATAGATAATCTTATTATTAATATTCTCAATGGACACTGCTAGGGGACCGAAGCGCAAGGTAATGAAATTGTACTAATCGGTATGGGGGCCTACATTTAGGTCTCACACAAATGATCTGAACCGTTCAATAATTTTAAAATAATTTTCCAAGTGACCATGTAAAAAATTAGCTCGATTGAATATGTGTAAGTGTTTCATCCAAATTTTAAGTTTTTCATTCAGAATTCATGATTCTAAGTTCTAAAAATGTGTTGGACGGTCCAGATTTTAAAAAGAGAAAGAGGAGTGAGAGAAAGGGAAATGGTTTCGGAGAAATCTGGCCGTCCAACGCCTCGATGTGCGCTGGGTACAAGCGTATAGCTATGAGGTATCTGGCCGGCACCCAAATTCTTATCTGTGAGTGTGTAAAGTGAGTGTAGTTGTATGATTTTTGCACTAGATAATTCTCTTTTCTTTTTTTTTTTGAGTAAATTAACACTAGATAATTCTCTTCAATAGTCATTGGAAGGACAAGGTGTTTTAGATTGGAAGGCCTCTGTATGTGGCCCAAAATTACATTAATAAGAGCTATTCATTTGAGGTCCATTGAATGTGGCCTCCATTCTCTCCATAATTGCATGCTACATTGACTACAGTCGACTCCCTCTTGTTTGTTTAACTTGTTTACTAACGTAGAGAGAGAGAGAGAGAGAGATGGTTAATGGAGGAGAAGAAGAAGAAGCTCTGCAGCCTCTGTTCGAAACAAAAGTGGCCAAGGGTAAACTTGCATACAGGATATATGCAATCACGGTGGGGATAGGGATGTGCTTGATATGGGCATATCGGTCAATGAACATCCCAAGACCAGAAGAACAGGGAAGATGGGTTTGGATTGGTATGTTCATTGCCGAGCTCTGGTTTGGTTTCTACTGGATCATCACTCAGTCCCTTCGTTGGAATGTCATCCACCGGTATGCATTCAAGGACAGGCTTATAAACAGGTCCTCTCTCTCTCTCTCTCTCTCTCTCAAATGTTTGGAACACAACTTAAGAACGCAACTCCTAACTTCACAAATTAACGTATCCAGAGCCGTTCGATATGTATAGATATAGTTCCACTACGTGATCGTGTCTGGAACACAACTTAAGAACGCAACTCCTAACTTCACAAACGGTATCCAGAGCTGTTCGATATAGATTTAGTTCCACTACGTGATTACATCACATAATCGTGTCCGGAGTTATGTTTTAACATTTGGTCCTAGATTTTTAATCTCTGTTTCATTGACTATGGGCTGGTGAGAAACTCTCAGTAGCACAACAAAAATTTAGTCTTTCTTGATGCTGTTTTTTTTAGCTAATAATTCCTTTAATTAGCAGTTATTCAAACAAAGAGACAAGTAGTAAGAAAATAATCTGCTTATGAACATGTTTAGAAGCTGAAATTCACTCAAAATTGAATTATCAAATAATATAATCGGGTCATTTTCCAATCAAAATGTCTTTCTGAAATTTTGGAGTTAACTACTGCCCATAGAACAGTGATTAAGACAATATTGTTATTCATGGACTAAATATGATTGAGTTACGTTATTCAATTAATTCCTAAATTAAGTTAAGAAAAGAAATACTCATTACTCATATGTTTTATGAAATTTAACACTAGATTAGTAGGAGTATTAAATCTTCGTAAAATCTAAACTAGATTAACCAATAATTATAGTGGAAAACTAATTAAGAAAGAAAAGTCTAAGCCATTACCAAAGCAATAAAAAGTTATGTATAAATTCGGCTAACTATTCGAATCCTTACTAGGTCTTGTAATCTCTGTCAAAATAATTGTCACAAATATATTCACGGTTTAACAATCGACATAGATTATCGCATATTGCGAATTGTTTTATTAGTAAATGCCGTGTTAATGAACGAATCTTCGAATAACACAAGTTCGTATTATGCATATAACCTTTAGGCCTAGTTTTCCAAAAGATTTTAGCACCCAGGTGCTAAAATCATGATATTTCAAATCAAAAAATGAAGTGGTTCCGTGTATCGTTTTTCGATTTTTTTTCACACCAAATTAAAGTACTCCTCATCATGATTTTAGCATCTGGGTGTTAAAATCTTTTGGAAAAACTGGGCCGCAAACCAAGATAATCATTAGATGATCACATATATAACACACACATGTTTATGAACACGAAGATATATATGAAATATTCAAAAAATCTCGAAACCAATTAAGTGAAAGAAACCATATATATCATTAGATGGTTTGTTTGCTCTTTTCTGAATAATATTACTTGCACGGGAAATAAACCAATTGTTCATCTCGTTTCTTGCGTGTTGTCTCTTCATTGATTGTGATATACCGATAAGAGAGAATCTTTTTTATAGAGGGTCCTGAAAGGGACCCTTTACGGAAGTCCACTTTTGAGGCCCCACTGACACTTCATCGTAATAATCTAAATCAGACATCTTGGGATAGTGCTACCCGTACAGAACGGGGGAACCGATAATGTACCGATCGCGTTCGGGGACCCACTTTTGGGTCCCACTTGAGTGATCCGAACCGTTCATTGTTCTTAAAACATTTTTCCAAGGGGCCCCACAAAATTTCAACTCAATCAGATGGTTGGAAGTGCTCGAACCAAAGTCTCACCGTTTGAATCCAATTTTTTTTTGATTCAAACAGTGAGACTTTGGTTCGAGCACTTCCAACCGTCCGATTGAGCTTAAATTTTGTGGGGTCCTTCGGAAAAATGTTTTAAGAACAATGAACGGTTTAGATCACTCGTGTGGGACCCAAAAGTGGGTCCCCGAACGCAATTGGTACATTTTCGGTTCCCTTTTTTCTGTACCCGTATCATTATCCATCATCTTGTAGGGTGCACAGAGTAGTGTGTACATACAAAAAATCAACTTGACCTGACATCAATAAGTATGTCAAAAATTGAATTTTGGTGCAAAAAAGCAATGACATGGATCATTTCAGAAGTTGAAGTTCTTAAATGATCCAGACTTTCCAAGAAGCAATATTTAAGTAATTATATACTTAGACAAAAAAAAATATTGGCTATGTAATATATACACAAACTTAGACTTTCCAAGAAGCAATATATTAGTAGTATAGAATATTATTTCAGTTAAAATTGTAAAATAAACGTAGTACTTAGGCCTCTGTTACAGACAAATTCTGCATCCGCTTAGGGATGGAGGATAAAAGAGGGAGAGGTGGCACGTGCCCCATTCCCGGTCAAAAACAAAACCATTTTTATATTGCTAGAACAATATTATTTTTCAAATGCGTGTCATTTTGGTATTACACGTCAATAAAAATGTGTAATTTTTAGGTATTAAGTACATTGATGGATGATTAATATATGAAAATGTGTATCTTTGGGTACTAAAAATAATTAATCCTACAACACGTGGTACTTTTTTTTATACCAATTACTCCCGCTGCCAGTAAAGATAGTCCATAACAAAAAAATCTTCAATTTTTGGATAAGAAAATAAAGGATACCCGCGCATATTTTCTTACATTTTGTTGACATAAAATTGAAGAATTAATTGAAAATTTTATTTATAAATTTATATTTGTGAGATGGAGAGGAAAAATATTGGTTTTTTAGTGACACCTTGGACTCAAAATCCTGGGTCTGTTATTGCATCCGCCACTATTGTTCATTTCCTTGGTTGAAATTAGATCACACGACCTTTTTTTTTTTCTCCTTTCCCTTTTAAGCAACAAAATAAAACTATGGGTACACCATTTGATTTACACCAAATGCACACCACGTTGTGTGGAGCTCATCTCTGGGTTCCACACAAATGATCGAAGCCGCTCAATATGTTTAAATTTTTTTTAAAAGATCCTTATAAAAAAACCAATCGAATATCGATACAGGCTTGATCAATTCTTCACTCAATTTTCTGACATGAAATTGGGTGAAGATTGATCAAGCTCTTATTGATATCTGGTCGTCTAATATTCTTACCAAAATCCTAAAAAAAGCATATTTTGAATAAGTTGATCGGCGCCAATTGTTTATGCGATATTTCAAAATGGGAACGTGCACCAAATCTCCAAATGGTGTGCACATGGCAATGCTCAGCAAGCAATGTAGCCCTACCATATATATATATATATATATATGAAAATCAGAATGTAGCCCTACTTCGAGAAGCGTTTCGATCTCCTTTGTTCGATGGCCAACCTCATTTGACTTGTCTTGCTCGTAATCAAAAGCTAATGTCATGTGGCATCCCGTCATAATTAAAGTAATTATGATCGGTACGACCATGAAAATACATATAATTATTTATCGGTATTCGGTATTTGTCTGTATCCTGCATTTGAACAAGTGGATCTGTTTGGGATGCCTAATAAAACAATTTGCTGCACCATCAATGACTATTACTGCCCCTTCGGTCTTTTTCAATTGATATGCTCGAACCGAATTCAATGATTCTCTCGTTAGTCAACACTATGACCTAATAAAACAATTTGCTGCACAGCTCCCGGAGATTCATGTACATAATTTTAAGGGTGTACACGGTCAAGATCGGATTGAACCGGACCGTTAATACATACCATAGGTACATATATTTATTTATTTGTTTGTTTATTTTTCCCTTGCATCTACCATGTGCCATCAATAAAACTTTTCAATTGCTCATCAAACTCTTCTATTCCCCCAAATGACTAAAATCCTTCCGGTCCCCAAAATTATTTCTTGTTTCCCATAAATCTGAAATCCTACAATGATAGCTATATTAGAACTCTTTTTAAGGGATTCAAAGTTATTTCATTCTCACGTGTCTAACTCTCTCCCAAATTGATGGCTCTCTCTCTCTCTCTTTCTCTCTCTCTCTCTCTCTCTCAAAGTTCATCAAATTGTGAGCAATTTTAATAAATTAGTGGTATTTTTATTCTTTTTTTTTTGGCAATTTGTAGATGATAAATGGTTTAGAACCGTAAACCGAACCAAATCGGACCGAGCAAATGGTCTGGTTCCGGTTTGGTTCCATATGTATAATGGTCTGATTTCGGTTCTCAATATTTTTGAACTGTAAAATATGGTTCGGTTCTTGGATTTCTACAAAACCGGTCCAATCCGGACCATGTAAACCCCTACTGATTATAGTAGAACTTAGTGTAACAGTTTAACCCCTAAGTTTTGAAAGAGATCACAGTTTACCCCCTAGTCTGTGTAGTAGAAGTTTTGTGTAAAATTATGTGTGTTGTGTGTATATATATTTAAAAAAATTATATATAATAAAAATCTCACGGTCCGGATCGGTTAATCCACGATTTCGAAATCAAAATCCGTGTCCGGATCGCGAGTCACAATTTACTACTTTTTCAATTCGTGTCCGGACCATTTATCCACGGTTAAAATCCAAAACACACATTTCAATTCGGTCCGGATCGGATTCACGGTTCACCAGTTTTTTTGTGCAACCCTACATAATTTGCATCAATGACTATTATTGCCACTTCGTTTTATAATCGGATGTTGTCACTTCTTTCTCTAATAGGATATCCGATAATTGATGCACATCTCAATGAATTCTCTTCCATTCGATAGATAGACATAAGAACCTACCTTTTACTCTAACTCTACGTCTCGATTAATTTCGGAATCCTAAAATAGTTACGATTAGACAAATCATCAAAGTTTTTTCTTGACAGTCAGGGGGTGTTCTACTAACAAAAAATTGTTTTTTCCAAACACCGAGACAGATCATTCTCTCACAACACATCACATAAAAAACCGTGAAAAATCAATTTTTTCAAAAAATTGAGTTAGTGGAACACCCCCTGAAGAGTTGAGCGAACAATCTTGATAGAGTAAATTCCTTATTGTCATGCTTCTACTCTCAACCAGCCGCTTTAGAGCTGCTTTGGCTTAAAAGCCAAAAACTGGATTATTGGATTATTCGTTGTCTTTATTCAATTTTTTTTTTGCATTTGTTAGTTTTGCGTCAAGATTTTGTGGTTTCTGGATTCCACTCGACGAGACGAATCTAACAAGTATAAAATTATGGTCAAAACTCAATTTTTTTTTAATAAAGCCAAAATTAAACCAATAAACTGGTTTATTTTTCGGTTTTATTAAAAAAACTATTACTTTTGACCACAATTTTATACTCTTTGGATTCGTCTCAACGAGAGGAATCCAGAAACCACAAAATCTTGACGCAAAACTAACAAATGCAAAAAAAATTTGAATAAAGACAACGAATAACTAAGACCTTAGTATATGTTTGCTATAGTACAGACATGGGCTTGGATTGGTATCTTCATTGCCAAGCTCTGGTTTGGTTTCTACTCAATCATTACTTATCCTTTGGCAAAAAAACTTAATCCGGTTTTTTGGTTTTTTTCGTTTTGTTTTTATTTAAATTTTTTTTGCATTTGTTAGTTTTGCGTCAAGTTTTCGTGGTTTATGGAATCCTCTCGACGAGATGAATCCAAAGAGTATAAAATTATAGTCAAAAGTAATATTTTTTTGAATAAAGCCGAAAATACTTGAATTATTGGATAAATTTTGGCTTTATTAAAAAAAAAATTACTTTTGACCATAATTTTATACTATTTGGATTCGTCTCGTCGAGAGGAATCTAGAAACCACAAAATCTTGACGCAAAACTAACAAATGCAAACAAATTTTGAATAAAGACAAAATGAATAATCCAAAATCCGGAGTATGAATTATTTGCCAAAGGATTATCTGTTCGTTGGAATGTCACCCATCAGTATACATTCAAGGTCAGGCTCATGAAAAGGTCCCCTCTCCCTCTCTCTCTCAATGCTAGGAACACAACTTAAAAATGCAACTCCTATCATAACCGTATAGAGAGTCATTTGATAATATATATATGATTCCACATCACATAATTGTATCTCGAGTTATGTTTCTGACATTTTGTTATGCTCTAAAACGTTCAAGGAAAGGGCGTGCTAAAATTGTGATGTGATCTACCCTTGAAGAAGGCTATAAAGCCTGATACTGACTTCTATATAGGGAATTGCATTTACGACCCTTGAAAACACCGTAAAATATGATCAGAGTATGCCTTGTACAATAAGGACTTCAAATTTAGTGAATAGCTGGAAACTGAAAGGTTACTTGTCAACCACGATAAAAATGGTTACTTGAACCTAGGGGTGCACACATACTGGGTTGGGCCGGATTCGGGCCTGGCTTATACTATATACTAACGAGACTTGTGCATGCCTAAGCCATGCCCATTAATATCAGACTTTATTTAATATACTCAAGCCCAACCCAATTGAAATTTTAATTTTCCAAGTCCGTCCAACAAGCCCATGTATTTTTTTAAAGCATATTACAAATATAAATTAATCAACCATATCGATTACAAATTAGAATTCACAACCATAGCAACTGTAGTTAAAGTTTTAAGTTCTTACAAAACTATTAGAGTAAAGAACTATTAAAGAAAAAGAACAAATTGAAGAGCAAGAAGACAAAGATCGATGAAACTACTCTTGAATAAGAAGAGATGTGCTGCTTAAAAAAAAAAAAAAAAAAACTAAGCAGTTAGGACTTTGTAGCCTTAACAATATATGTGTGCGCGTATTATTTTCATTGGGCCGGACTGGTTCCCAAACCTAGCCCATTTAGCAAACGAGCTTAAAATACGAGACTTGTGCATACCTAAGTCCGGCCCATTAATAATTGGGCTTCATTTAATATGCCCAAGCCCAATCCAATTAAAATTTTATTATTTTCATTGGGCCGGTTCCCAAACCCAACACATTCAGTAAACGGGCTTAAAGTCTTAACCCAACCCAGTCCTATATATGGGCCTAAATATTTATTCAGATAGAAAATTACCCCCAGTACAAAAAATTACTCTTTAATTCCCGTAAAGGATAGTCGCGCGTTTTAATTACCTGTAGGTCTAGGTGAGTAGGTTACTTTACCATTTTATCCTTGAATTCTTCCTCCTCTGTTCGTCTTCTCCATCATCCGCGTCCACCCCAACGTCATGAACTGGACGACGGCGAGATCGCCGCCCTCTGCGACTGTGACGGCGTCATGAACTTAACGTGGGCGTGATAATCGGAGAGGGGATAACTCTCATTTTCATAAGCCAAAAAATCAGATTAAAAAAACAGCAAACAAAGAAGAAGGAAACAACGTTGATCCTCTTTCTGTCACCCCTTTCGTCCTTTTTGGAGTTCAAATTCTTCCTGTTCATTTTTCTCCCTCTATCATGAGGTCGTCGATTGTAAATGACTACTGATCTCCGAATACATACGCAAATCATCTAGAGGGAGAGCGAGAGGCAGAGGCAGAGAGAGAGAGAGAGAAGGAGGTGGGGTGAAAGCGATGATAACAAGATCAAATCTGGCGGAACAGCTTAGGGAGTACCAAATTCGATCCAAGCACAATTGGACTTCTTCTCTACTTCTAAGCTCTCCTCTTCAAGGTATCACTCTAATTCTTCCCCTTTTTTGCTCAAGTTCGCACCTGCTAATTTGAGTTCGCACTTGCAAATTTGTATTCGCACTGCAAATTTCAGAAATTCGCACCAGTGCGAATTTTGTGGAAAAATTCGCATCCATGCGAATTTGGGAATCCGATACTACTGGACCACAGTCGTCACCATCGCCGCCTCATCGACCTTCGACAACGAGAACCCCATCACCACAGTCGTATCGAACGCTGTCTTCCCCTTTTTTGCTCAAGTTCGCACCTGCGAATTTGTGGAAAAATTCGCATCTATGCATCCATGCGAATTTGGGAATCCGATACTACTGGGCCACAATCGTCACCATCGCCTCCTCATCGACCTTCGACAACGAGAACCCCATCACCACAGTCGTATCGAACGCTCTCTGTGAATTCGAGACCTCCATCGTCAAAGTGACCGGGACCAGTCGTCAGGCGCTCTCCTTCGCCCGCTTCGCCCAAAGGTAATTTTTTAAAACGCTCGTTCTTCATCTTCGTCTCCGTCGCCGTCCGATGGACGGCTAGATTTCCACCTTTTCTAATCCCTGTGGTTTCTGTGACTGTCAATTGTTCAGGTACGGGAGGAGCTAGTTTTCTGGTCTTGATAGAGGAGAGAGAACACGAACGGCGCCTAAGGGTATTATTGGTATTTGCTTTTGTTTTTACCTTCCGCGTGCAAATTGAATTTTTGTTAGATCCGGAAGGAATAATGAGTCACGCACTAGACCAGCCCGTAAATCCCTCTTATCCAGAACCCTAAAAAAAAGGCTTTGGGCGGGATGGGCAGACTTCCAGACCGATGTGCACCCCTACTTGAACCGCCTTCACTTATTCGAACATTATTAATATACACACCGTTGATCTTGATCAAAATTCCCTGAATGCTGCCATGTGTCCCATTTGAATTAGACAACCAAGTATTGGACTCCTTTTAATTTCCACACCTCCACTAAGATTGTGCTCCCTTTAAATTCAGCGTGAATGATCATCTCCTAATATAACCGTTCTATTCTTAGTTGAAGCAAAGAATATTCCATCTAAAACGGCACGAATTCAGCTTCCTCTGCATAATCAGGGTACTACTGCCTACTTTTCAGGGACTTGGATAATAAAGAATAACGCCTTTATGGTTAGCTTAGAATCTAACCCTTGCTCAAACCATAGTTTAACTATGGTAAACACTGTGTAGCCTTGACAAATTGCAAAATTATCCAACACGTGGTAGGCCTTTGGCGAATTTGCCAAAAATGGGTATTTAGTTTCAAAATTTTGCTCCTAGATTTTTTTTTTCTCTTTGTTATTTCATTGGGTGTGAGCGAGTGAGAAACACAATTTGTTACTAATTGGTTTTAGGAGAAATGGTAGAAAATCGATCCGACACAATTAAACATCTATTCACATCCGAGGTCACCGCACTACAGGACCCCGGATCCCCGCGTTAATCCATATTGAACAGAGGAAAGCGGAAAGAAAAAAAACAAGTGGACATATCTTTAGCAATGCAAGTTTGTAAATCTTTTGTCCTGCAGAGTTTCTGCTACCATTTCTTTAGCAATGAATACTTCAATCTTTGGTGGCTCCGTTTGGGTATTTGAGAGTTAATTTTCTGCAAGCACTAGGAAGTTGGAAATAATCTATTACGTGGTTAATTTCCATGTTCCATTGATTCTTGTTTTTAGAAATTTCTCCATTCTGACGTGATTAAATGCTACAGATATGGGGACAAGTTACCGCCGGTCGACATTTTCGTATGCACAGCGGATCCCAAAATAGAGCCTCCAACAATCGTGATCAGCACTGTTTTATCAGTAATGTCATATAATTACCCACCTGATAAATTGAGCATTTACCTTTCGGATGACGGTGGCTCAGAATTCACTTTCTATGCTTTACTTGAGGCCTCTCGTTTCTCTGAGCATTGGATACCCTTTTGCAAGAAATTCAGGGTGGAACCCAGGTCCCCGGCAGCCTATTTTGCTCAGAATTCCAAATCAGAAGACACAACAGCAGCAAAAGAATGGTTGCATATTAAGGTAGAAATCAAAATGTTCACCTGTTTCCTTCTATCGGCAATTTTCATCAACCGGTTTTTCTCAACCAAAAGAAAAAAATAATCAACTGGTTCACTTTTTATTGGTATAGGGAGCATTAGAGTGATGTTTTGAGTCAAAGGCTTAAACATGTCATCAGAGCTAGACTTTCGGAGACTTTTTTACAAAACTCGCTTAATTGTGCCATGTTTGCGCTTTAGCTTAAGAGCATCTTGTCCCTTTTGATTCCGATATTAAGAATCCTTCATTTACCTCTCCATATGCGAGATAGGGTTCGCCTGGTTCCACATGCAGGGAGATAGGGACACATTGATTAAGTATTACCTCTCGATTTAGTGTATGAGCCTGCCTCCCAACTCATTGCCGCGTTGTTTTGTGGGGGAGTATTAAAGTTTGTTCCACATTGATTAACAATAGAAACAAATTTTGCTTGTATAAATCCATTGCTTGAGTTTCTGTCCCTCATATTTTTGGTTAGAAACTGTATGAAGATATGACTTGCCGGATAGAATCAGCCATTGAAAAAGGTAGTATTTCAAAAGATATAAGGGATCAACACAAAGGGTTTTCGGAATGGAACTCTGAAGTGACAAAACAGAATCATCAGTCCATTGTACAGGTAACTTCACATTCTTAAGTGAAAACACTTCAACACCATGTAATTTCTTACTTTACCACACCAAGAGTAATTGCATTATGCTTGTTCTGCTACCAGATTCTAATCGACGGAAGGAACCCGGATGCAGTTGATGACGACGGTCATCAATTGCCAACACTAGTGTACTTGGCAAGAGAGAAGAGACCTCATTTCCCTCATAACTTCAAAGCTGGCTCCATGAACTCACTGGTAATAAACCGGGTCCATTTTCACTTTTCTTTTTTCAACAATCGTACCTTGGCCATACCCGTATCTTATTTTTTGTAATTCTGTATCGTGATTTCCTGATGTTTTACTATCTCTATAAAGTATGCTGCATTTTTTTTTTTTGATCAAAAAGTATGCTGCATTTGAATCTGTGCTTTATTCACTAACATATAAAACCAAATCGGCTCAAATCAAATACTGCAGTGATCCGCTACGTTTTACTTAAAAGTCATTTTGCATGTGCAGATAAGAGTATCTGCAGAAATAAGCAACGCACCGATTATCCTTAACGTCGACTGCGATATGTACTCAAACAATTCAGATGCAGTAAAAGAGGCACTCTGCTTCTTCATGGATAAAGAGAGGGGCCACACGGTATCCTATGTGCAACATCCGCAGAGTTGTGATAACATCACCAAGGATGATATTTATGCAAATTCTTACAGTGCAATTAATAAGGTGGGAAAACAAATATCCTTATCTGTCTTGTGCTTTCATTATTGTTCCAATTTTCAGTGGCATACTAATCCTATTAATCTCTGAGGTATACCATACCAGACGTTATGAGATTGGACTATTTCGTAATGTCTAAATTTTTAGCCTTCGTTTGAGGTGCAATTCCGAGGGTGGGATTGTGGATACACTATCCAGGGCTCCTGGACCAAATCACGTCTTTTCAACCACACATTTGTGTTGGTCCCATGCATTTAGTGGTTGAACCCCATATGTGATTGAAACGATGGTTTAGGGCCTGCCCCAGGAGCACTGAAAATTTTGTTGCCCAAGACCAAATTTGTAGCCCATGCGGGGAATATTATAATCCCGTGGAGTGAGTTAACTGATCCCAGAAAATTTATCACATATCAATGGTGGGTTCCTTATACCATTCCTAACTAAACCGAGATTGAGCCAGATTTTACGCAATACCCAGGATAAAACCACTCCTCATTCTACTGATTTTAGTCCTTTCAATTATTTTTTTTTGTTTTTGTGGGGTTGAAACTGATGGATAAATTTCTTTGTAATGCTGGTCACAAAGATTGAGCTTGCTGGCATGGATGGATGTGATGGGGCCTTGTACTGTGGCACAGGCTGCTTTCATCGGAGAGAAAGCCTTTGTGGACTTAAGTTCTCCAAAAACTACAGAGGAGAATTGAACAGTCTGGGCAATACAATGAAAGACCGTTCTGTCCATGAATTGGAACAAGGATCGAAAGTTCTTGCAGATTGTAGCTATGAGAAGGGCACACTATGGGGAAAAGAGGTCTCTCTCTCTTTCTCATTCTCGTTCTCTCTAACTGGCATATATATGTATTCATTTATACAGGGAGAGATCCACGATAGTAAATTAGGACGGCGAAACCATATGCACCATCTAGTGAACAACATTTTCTTCGAAAATCTGAAAGTATTAGAACTCCTTGTTGAGTTCATCACTATTGCTACCGTTAAAGCCGGAATGATGATGAAGATGATATATTTCTTGTGTATGGATTTGCAGATGGGATTGGTGTATGGGTGTTTGGTGGAGGACATCATAACAGGATTGACAATCCAATGCCGAGGGTGGAAACCAGTCTACTACAATCCAGAAAGGCCGGCCTTTCTGGGTGTAGCTCCAAACACCCTAGATATAGCTCTTGTCCAGCACAAGAGGTGGTGTGAAGGCATGTTCCATATTTTCTTGTCCAACTGCCCCTTCATCTATGCCCATGGCAAGATCAAACTGGGTGCTCAAATGGGCTACTGTGTGTACCTTTTGTGGGCTCCTAATTCCTTTGCATTGCTTTATTATCTCATCATCCCTTCCATGTGCCTGCTCCGGGGCATTCCTTTATTTCCAGAGGTATGCACCCGCTCTCTATCTCTCTCTCTCTGTCTACACAATAGACTTGGAAAAAAAGTAGAACTGGATACTATGGAGACTCCAAATAAAACTTAATTTGGACAACAATACAGACCCATAAAAGTTTTCAAGTGTTGAGTATTTGTACTGACAGAAGTGCATTCGACGGGGCTTGGAGCCACAATTGGGCAAGTACTGATTTTCGAAAAGCAAAAATTTTCATGTGCGTTTAAGTTTATGGGTTTATGTAAACAACCCGTCTAAGATTTTGAGAATATTCCTTTTTTCACTTTATTTTCTACTTGTGTTGATTGGCCCATTGTACAGAAAGTATCACATCGCAGAACTATGGGTGAGATTTTCATCTTGTACTCATGCCCTTATGCAAGAGTGTCTAGAAATTTCAGTTTAAAGGGATTTGGTATTTCAGATTGACTTGTCCTCGGAATTTTTTTTTAGCCCTCTTGATGTTTCACGGCCATGATCTTCCGAATTTCTTCATTTAGGATTTCGACTAGAAGATTTAGAGATAATTTACAGAAAAACCGCATATGGTTTTGCTCCCACTTGCCTCTAAACGAAAAATAAAAAATAAAAATGATGGCTCTGTCCCCGCTAACACTCTACTAGGATGAACGCACCACACTGCATTCCGACATTTCTATATCACATATTTTTCGGTATACTGTTCAATGTATTGTCACTTATGACTCAGGTGTCAAGCCTTTGGCTCCTGCCTTTTGCATACGTATATGCAGCCAGGAATGCTTGTAGCATAGCCGAGGCCCTGGCATGTGGAGACACACTCAAAGCATGGTGGAACTTTCAAAGGATGTGGCTGTTTCGAAGGACGACTTCCTACCTTTTCGCCTTCATCGACACCTTTGCTAGGCAATTGGGTTTCTCTGAAACTGCATTTTCCATAACAGCTAAAGTGGTCGATGACGATGTGTTGGAGAGGTACGAGAAAGGGACCATGGAGTTTGGGACCTCGTCGGTCATGTTCACAATTATAGCAACGTTGGCTCTGCTAAACCTTTTCGGGCTTTCTGGGGCAGTTTTGAAAATCATTTCGGGTTATGGTTTCGTCGAAGGTTTGACGCTGCAAATCGGTCTTTGCTTGGTAATGGTTATGATTAATTTGCCTGTGTACCAAGCGCTCTTCTTGAGGAATGATAACGGCCGGATTCCATCTTCGGTTATGTTTAAGTCTCTTTTTCTGGCTTCATTGGCATGTCTGATTCCTGTGTATTGAGACACGTTGAACAGCAATGTGTACGAATGTGTGTTTTCATGATTTCATAAAGGACCTCAAGTATCCTTGATGACTCTGAGGTTGTGTATATATGATTTCAGTTTATGCTTCCGATTTCAGGTTGGAGCATCTCCGGCGAATAAGTCGCCGCAGCCGGACCCGGCGGCGGTGGCGGCTATGGTGATAGTCTTCCCAGCCGTTGCTTTTAGTTCCCCTATGTTCGTTATTTTCCCCTTTGTGGGCTCTCTTACCCCTCTGTGGGTTGATTTCATCTGCATTCTTTGTGCTTAATGGTTTGAGCTGGGTATCCTTAATTTAGATCTCTACTACTACTAAATCGAGGAGACTTCATGCTAACACCTAGTGTTTGTCTGCTTTGGCAATATGTGTCTATGAGCCTGTGTGCTCTTTTCAGTGCTCATCTTAGATTTGGTAGTTTTGGTTGATTCCTGTACTTGTGATGAAATGATGAAATATTTGCCAGTTAAAAAAAAAAAACTACCATCTAAAAATGTAATCTCCTATAGTTATTAGTAACTAAAATGCACCAAATAGATTTATGTCGTTAAGAATTGCATAAGAACAGCTAAAAAAGAACAGCTGAAATAGGCCGGTAATATCTCGCTTTTAAGAGTTGTTCTAGAAATTATTCAGATGAGTATCAATTATCATAATGTTCATTATATTTCAATGTCAATAATTCATGCTTTGTTATGATCAAAATCAATCTTTTGGGCTAACAAATAGGCATCTCATGATCACTGAATAAGATTTTCCAGCTACTTCGGCTGGACCAGTCAACATTCTTTTTGGGATTGACATCCACTGAGGAAAAAAACATTGACAATTGGTAATAAGGTTCATTTTGACATCCATTGCACGCATTCACAAGAGCAACTCCCCTCCAACTGTTACGCCCTGTTTGGCAGCGTTATATAGGAGTGGAATATAGAATTTGTCCGATATAGAAATCCGGCTGTTCAAAATCCGGCGTTTGTTTGGTTTTTTGGTCCCGGATATTATTCTCCCGGGATATTCATATCCCTTTGCAGGAGCATTATTTTTAGGCACCCCCATGGTGTCTATCTTATATCCGGCCTCCAGAGTACCAAACTACCCCAAGGCCCCACCACTTCTGCCTTTTACGCCAGAGAGAGAGAGAGAGAGAGAGAAAGGTGCTCTCTGCCACTGCTATAGTGCGCCACGTGCCCCACACCCCACCAATTGCATTATTTGTTGATTTATTTATTTGGGACAAAATGGAAATTTACATTATCCAACCCCTCATATCCTCCTTCTACAACAACAAAACAAACACAACAACTTTTAATCTCCCCTTCTAAAATAATATCCCTCCAATTATATCCCCCTCTTATTATATCCCTCTTCCTCCCTCATATACATATCCCTTTAACAAACAGGGCGTTAGGGATTTAACACCCCAATCCCACCACAACGGAAGCGCAATAAAATTAAACAATAAAGCGCGAGCACAAATCAACACTCAAGCAATTTTTACGTGGTTCCCCAAATCGGGTACGTCCACGGGGGAGATATATCTTCACTATATTTGGAAAAACAGAAATACAATGTGACGTGAAAAAAAAATTCACCCAAAGAGCACCTAACACATGACTCTATACATAATTTTTTACTCATCCCCACACTTTATTTTTCCTCACCATTTTCTCCACTCAAACTCACAACCCCGGAGCTCATGGGAAACCCCCACGGGCTGCCCTCCCTCGTGCCCTTCTCCGGTTGCCCTCTTCTCTCTCAACATAACACATACTACAAGCAAAGCCTTATAAATACACATGAGAGAGACGTTCCAGGCGAGGTGTGGAAAAGCCACATTGCCACTTTCCAACAAACCCCTAAAAGCATTCAAACAACATTTAACTCCTTTTCGGCCTCTTCACTGCCCGAGAGCATCACTTCCATTGAACCACTCACATACCACAACCTGTTTTTCTTGTCTCCCACCCTAGGAGACCAACAGTCACATGAGAGAAATCACAGTGGACAACTTTTCATCTTCTCTTCCCATTAAATCAACCGGCTCCCCTCATGCCTTTTCTCTTTTTCTTTTTATTTTGGGAAAAATTCAAAATACCCCCCAAACTTTGACCCAAATGTTTCATCGACTCCCAAACTTTTAAAAAAATCAATTTTACTCCCAAACTTTTATTCCGTTATCAAACTTACTCCTTCCGTTTCAATCCGTGAACTCACTAACGGAAATAGTTGAGTTGGACTAACGGCTCAGTTAAATCACCCATTTGACTCTTTATTTTTTTACATCACCCATTTGACTCTTTATTGTCTTACACGTGGTGCCACATGTACACTAATTAAAAAAACCTGCCACATGGAAAAAATGAAAAATCAAAGCTCGGAGAAGAAAAACAGAGTAGGTCTTGAAATCTCTTGCAAGCCTCCCTTTCCATCTACGAAATATGAAAGGGATGGAGTGAAAACCATCTTCTTCGACCCACCACTTCACTTTCCGTCGTTGAGCCTCCCTTTTCGCTTCCAATCAACGCCAGTCTTCTCCACTACCATGATCACCCCCCTCCTCAAACCCCTTCAAGGATCTCAGCAACAGATCCACCTTCTCACTCTTTTTTTTTTTTTTTTTTGGTACTTCGGAAATATACCTTCTCGCTCTTTTCTCTCCCCTCTCTCATGGACTTCGCCACCTCTTGACCCGCCGCTGTCATCGACAACGGCTCCGGGTACCCATCCCTCAACACAACGCCCACCACCTGTTTGATATAATTACTCATTTATTCATTGCAGGTATACTAAAATAGGATTTGTTGGTAATGTAGAGCCGTGTTTTATACTTCCTACAGTCGTCGCCGTCAACGATTCGTTTGTAAACTGTAGCGGCCGGGTACACAGGGGGTCAGCAAAGGCCCCTCTCCACACTGCAAAGAACCAGAAGGGTCACTATCTCAGAATCTGTAAAACTTAATGCAGTTTGATCCGTCTCGATGGTGCCGAGCGAACGGTGCCCTCGGCGAGGAGCGCGGATGGACGGTTCCGGACGAATATAGATTTGACCGACGTCTGCCGAACGGGCGAGTGCCGAGGACATAGCACTCACCGTTTGGCTCTCGAAACACCCTCGGGATCTCCGACCGAGCGACGCGCCGAGCGCCCGAGGGGCTGGGCCATTCGCGTGCCGAGTCGGTCGACTTCGGTCGCGCGGGGACTCGGATTGACTTGGTTCGGTGGTGGCGTACCGAGCACGCTACACATTCCACGATGGAGCATTTAATGCGGCAGTCACCTACTCTGCTACCGCCGCCTGCAGGAGCACGTGGGTGATGGGGAATGTCTCGAGATGATTTGACTACTCAAACCCACGTGCCATGACGTCACCCTAGACATGGCGTCTGTGGCAGGAATGAAGGTCATATCACCTGTCATTCCGAGCGCGAATGACAGGCGCGTGAGGGGCACCGAATGCGTGGGACGCATGCCCCTCAACCTATAAATACCCCACTGCAACTACCACCAAGGGGATCCTCTCTCTCCTCATTTACTACCCTCTTAACTCCATTTCTCTCTAGAAACTCCGGTGCATTTCCTCCCTCCGGTGACTAACTTGCCCGTCGGAGTGCCTTCCCAGACCACAACCGTCCGGGCTTGGCACTAACGCGTTTGTCTACGTGTGCAAGTTATCATCACCGGCGAGCAGCAAGGGCTCAGGCGCACACTACCCTTTCCGCCACTACCCGTTCCACCTCAGGAGGTTCAGGGAGCTCAATCCGGCGAAGAGACCCCCACATAAACCACACTTGAAGCTCTTCAAAGGGAAGCAATTGGCTAGCACAGCACACCGCAGGCGTGAGATCTCGATTTTTTCATAGGAGACAAGGGTTTTTCTAGATCCAAATCGAATAGTACGTATACTCTTAACGCATCTGATTAGGAATGGCCAGGTTGATAATTGGGATGCCATGGAGAGGTTTTGGCAGCAGTGTATATTCAACTACTTGCGTTGTGATCAATAGAGGTCAATTTTTACGGATTGGGATGTGTGTGTGTGTGTGTGTGTGTGTGTGTGTGTGTGAGAGAGAGAGAGAGAGAGAGAGAGAGAGAGATGGGTCTGATCTAGGGTGAGAGAGATGGGTTTGACGGTTTGTTCCACCGTTATTATCCATGTCATCAAATTCCGTTAATGAGTTCACCGATTGAGACGGAAGGAGTAAATTTGATAACAGAATAAACGTTTGGATGTAAAATTAATTTTTTTGAAAGTTTGGGAGTCGATGAGGCATTTGGGTCAAAGTTTGGGGGTATTTTGAATTTTTCCCTTTTATTTTTCACTTTTCAATAATTGGATTTTCACATGAGCAAAAAATCCCAACACCAACGACACAAACTTGTAAACAAATCTGGCATACATTCACAGTTCTAGAATTTTTCTTCACAAGAGTCCACTATCTCTAGCTTTGCTATTTTTCTTCGTTATTTATCTCGATAAAAACCCTTTGAATATACATACTCCAGCTTTGTCCTTATAAGGAGATGGGTGGACATAATGGAGGAGAAGAAGAAGGTCTGCCTCTGTTCGAGACAAAAGTAGCCAAGGGTAAATTTGCATACAGGATATATGCAATCACAGTGTTGATGGGAATATGCTTGATATGGGTATATAGATTTATGAACATCTCAACAGCAGGAGAAAAGGGGAGCTGGGCATGGATTGGCATGTTCATTGCCGAGCTCTGGTTTGGTTTCTACTGGATCATTACTCAGTCTGTTCGTTGGAATATTATCCATCGGTATACGTTCAAGGACAGGCTCATAAACAGGTCTTACCCCTCTCTATATATCTCAATGTTAGGGTCAGTTTGATATCTGTTTCACAACTGTGGGATAGTGAGAAACGCAATTAAATTTCGATAACCCGCAGTTTTTACTTAGTTTTTATATCTAATGATTTCTTTACTCTTTGAAGAAGTAGTAATAATTTAGCTTTGGATCAGTGGGAAAATCTACAATATACACTCAGTTGTGTGGTCTATATTGCGCCACCTCATAATAAATGACCTAGAAAACCAGTCATTCATGATATTTTTATGAGTTTCATAACTTTTATACTAAAGATTCGTAACTTTTCAGCAATATGATTCGTAACATTTTCTTGCATTTCGTAACTTTTTGTGGGACTCGTAACTTTGAGACAAAAAATATAACTTTTCTCAAATATGATTTGTAACATTTTTTTTTGCGTCTCGTAACTTTTAGAAAAAAATCCGTAACTTTTCACAAATATGTTTTGTAACATTTTCATTCGTCTCGTACCTTTTATAGTAAAAAATCATAACTTTTCAACTATGTATAATCGATTGGGTAATCGATTAAAGTGTATTTCGAAGAAATAAATTTGTTTTCTTTAAAATAATTTTAGTTTTAATTTTCACAAGAAGAAGAAGAAGATATTTTTATTCTAAATTAATTTCATATACTAATTTGAGCCTCTCTTCCCTTAGAATTTGAAAACACTTTTACCATAGCTATGGCTCAACTTTCTTGAAAATTTAAACTCTTTAAAATTTTCCAAACTATAGTTATGGCGTAATTTAAACCATATTTAAAAAATAGAGTGAAAAAAGTTTTTCAAAAAAATTATATTGTTGTTCATTTAAAAGAAAAAACGTATCAAAGAGAAAAAAAATTCAAAAAAGGATACTTTTTGAAAATAGTTTTTTGAAGGAAAAAAAAAAAACTAAATTTGAAAATAGTGTTTTACACAATTTTTTTTAAAATTATTTTCGGATTTTTGGGAAAAAAAACTATTTCTAAACTTTAATTTTTAAATAACGGTTTGCCAAAAACTAGTGTTATCTAAAAAAATATTTTCAAAACTTTTGTATTTCAAAATTTTGTTATTTTCAACAAAAAATTTCAAAAAATAGTTTTTTTAAATGAAAAACGGTTACGGTTTTTTTGAGGGTGGACGATATATACTAAGGGTACTACGGTCATTTCGTGCAAAAAGTTAACACTGCTAGCCTAAAAGTAACGGCAAGGGAGAATTTGACAATTAATTTGAAAAGTAAAAGAGGGCAGTGGAATTTCAGAAAACATAGGGAAGGTCTTTGTATTTGTCAGAAACCTCTGGGGAGGTAAGTGAATTTATCTCTTTTTTTCCTTCGATTTGTTAGGTCACCCGTTGCTCAGGTTAACAAGTAATTGATTCATAACTTTTTAAGATCCAACTGTAGATAACTTGTGCATATGATACACACCAAAAAAGGAGTGTGTATTGTAGCCGTGATAATGAGCGAAACTCCACACAAAAGTTCAAAACTTGAATCATTAGTGAATCTCCATCTAAGAGAAACTCTAACACCATCAGGGATCCATTTCTTCCCCTCTGATCCCCAAAAATTCGCGATCGACCGGCAAAACATCCCAGAAGAAAATGCACAAGCACACAAAAACATTAGATTTACGCGACTATAGAATGTGAGCCACCAAGGTAAACAACATTGGAGTCACCTGTAGCTACAATGTGTAGTTGATGATAGAAATCCATGGAAAAGCAACAATATTTCCTGGATTTAATCAACTATGCTCATGATAATTGATATGGCTTAATGTAGAGTACTATCACGTGACTATGTTACGAGGTTAATTTCCATGTTCTTGGTATTTAGAAATTTCTCCATTCTGACGTGATAAAATGCTACAGGTACGGGGACAAGTTACCGCCAGTTGATATTTTTGTATGCACGGCAGATCCCAAAATAGAGCCTCCGACAATGGTGATCAGCACCGTCTTATCAGTAATGTCATACAATTACCCACCTGATAAATTGAGTGTTTACCTTTCGGATGACGGTGGCTCAGAATTCACTTTCTATGCTCTACTTGAGGCCTCTCGTTTCTTTAAGCATTGGATACCATTTTGCAAGAAATTCAGGGTTGAGCCCAGGTCCCCGGCAGCCTATTTTGCTCAGAATTCCATCCCAGAAGATACAGCAGCAGCAAAAGAATGGTTTGCTGTTAAGGTGAAGATTTAATGTTCATCTATTTCATGCTGCTTGAGCAAGTTTATTAGTTCCTTTGGACCTCTGCATGGTCTTCACAGATAAATTTGGATTGGAGATCATGTAATATTTCTTCGTAATCAAAGGGATCATTCGTTTACTTTTCACGTGTTAGTAATTATATGTCTAAATTAGTAAATGAGCCTGGGCGGGCTCTGCAAATTGTTTACAGTTTGATATTTTAATTGTTCAAAACAAATGGAGCTCTTATGAAATCAATTACTTGAACTTTTTCCCTCTTTCTTTTGTTTGCTAGAAACTATACGAAGATGTGAAATGCCGGATAGAATCAGCCATTGAAAAGGGGAGTATTTCAGAAGACATAAGGGATCAACACAAAGGGTTTTTGGAATGGAACTCTGAAGTAACAAGACAGAATCATCAGTCCATTGTACAGGTAACTTCACATTTTTCAGTGAAAACACTTCAACACCATGCAATTTTAGCTTTACCATCCCAAGAGTTATTACATTGTGCTTTTTAACTGTTATCAGATTTTAATCGACGGAAGGAATCCGGATGCAGTGGATGATGATGGTCAACAATTGCCAACACTAGTGTACTTGGCAAGAGAGAAGAGACCTCATTTCCCTCATAACTTCAAAGCTGGGTCCATGAACGCACTGGTAACAAACCCGGTCCATTTAAAAAAAAATTCCTATCCTCTTGTAGATACCAGTCATGTGAACCTCCTATTTGCCATATGTTCCGGAACGTTTCACTAAAATCAGTTTGAATGTGCAGATAAGAGTATCTGCAGCAATAAGCAATGCGCCGATTATCCTTAATGTGGACTGCGATATGTACTCGAATAATTCAGATGCAATAAAAGAGGCACTCTGCTTCTTCATGGATGAAGAGAGGGGCCACATGATATCGTTCGTGCAGTATCCACAGAACTATGACAACATCACCAAGAATGATATTTACTCAAACGTTGCCAGTGTACTTTATAAGGTGGGAATACAAACCTATATTAGCTTTCTTAAATTTCCGGAGGTCCTGAAGTTGGTCCATATCAAAATCACTAATATTTCGGTGACCATGTTTTTGGGTATCGTGACCATGTGATCTGTCACCAATGTATTAGTCGTATGTGTCCCATTTGTGAGGTAATGAAGCACATTCTACCAATACGGTAAATGTGGCCACCATAGCATTGCTCGATTGAAATGTGGAATTTTAAATTATGAAAAAAACACAATCGAATAATTCTTCAGAAGGCTTTTTTTTTTTAGTTCGGGTGTTGAAACTGATGGATAATTTATGTTGGAATGTTGGTCAAAAAGATTGAGGTTCCCGGCATGGATGGATGTGATGGGGCCCCTTACTGTGGCTCAGGATGCTTTAATCGGAGAGAAAGCCTTTGTGGAGTTCAGTTCTCCAGAAACTACAAAGGAAAATTGAACAACAGTCTGTGCAGTTCAATGAAAGACAGTTCTGTCCATGAATTGGAACAAGGAGCAAAACTTCTTGCAAATTGTAGCTATGAGAAGAGCACACAATGGGGAAAAGAGGTATCGCTTGCTCTCTGTCTATTCGCGCATATGCATCAGTACAGAAACGGATCCGTGATTGTAAATTTGGAAGGCGAAACCATATGTGCTGCCAAGTGAATAACATTTCCTTAGTAAACCTTAGTATTATTCCTTAAACTTGTTTAACTGTATTTTCCTCGCGCACAAGCTAGCATTGTCATCACATGTTCCTTAAACTTGCTCAGTATAAACAAAGATAATGATGCTTTATACAAGCCATTGAACGGAAACTCAAAATCTCCAAAGATATCCTCTTTGGTATCCTAAGTTTTGTCGTGATCAGTTTACGCTTTGATTGTTTGCATTTCATGTGTATGGATTTGCAGATGGGATTGGTGTACGGGTGTTTGTCGGAAGACGTCATAACCGGATTGACAATCCAATGCAGGGGATGGAAATCAGTCAACTACAATCCAGAAATGAATTCCTTTGTGGGTGTGGCTCCAAACACCCTAGATCAAGCTCTTGTCCAGCACGAGAGGTGGTGTAAAGGCATGTTCTATATTTTCTTGTCCAAATACTGCCCCTTCATATATGCCCATGGCAAGATCAAACTGGGTGCCCAAATGGGCTATTGTGTGTACCTTTTGTGGGCTCCTAATTCTCTTGCATTGCTCTATTATCTCATCATCCCTTCCATTTGCCTGCTCCGCGGCATTCCTTTATTTCCAGAGGTACGCCCCCGTCTCTCTATCTCTCTCTTTTTCTACACATTAGACTAGAAAAAGTAGAACTTTGGAACAACACTACAGACCCAACAAAGTTCTTAAGTGTTCAGTGTCTTGTACCAACAGAACCGCATTCAAAGGGGTTTGGAGCCCTTTGTTGGGCTAGTACTGGTTTTTGAAGCAGAAATTTTTTTCGTGTGTTTTAAGCCTAAGTGTTATGACTTATGAGAACAATCCCGACTAAGATTTTTGAGAATATTCCTTTTATCGCTTTAGTTTTACTTGTGGTGATTGGCCCATGGTATGGAAAATGGCGAGTTTCTCATCTGATAAAATCAACATTTGCTAAAATCAACAGTTGATCTGTCCTCGGAACATTTGTTAAAATCTTTGATTTTTGCAGAACCATGGGTGAGATTTTCATCTTGTACACCATGCCTTATGCAAGAGTGTCTAATAAATTTCAATTTGTAGGGATCTGATACTTCAAATTGGCCTGTCCTTGAAACATTTGTTTTTAGCGCTCTGGAAGTTTCACAGCCATGATCTTTTGAATTTCTTCATTTAGCTAGGATTTAGACTAGAAGATTTAGAGATAATGTACAGAAAAACCGCGAAAGGTTTTGCTTAAATTTGCCGCTAAAATGGAAAAAAAAATGGTGGCTTTGCCCCCGCCAACACTCTACTAGCATGAACGCACCACACTGCATTCTGACATTTATCTGTGAAATATTTTTCTGTATTACTCAAAAAATTTGGTCGAATGTATCCTCAATTGTGACTCAGGTGTCAAGCCTTTGGTTCCTGCCTTTTGCATACGTATATGCAGCCAGGAATGCTTGTAGCATAGCCGAGGCCCTGGCATGCGGAGACACGCTCAAAGCATGGTGGAACTCTCAACGGATGTGGCTGTTTCGAAGGACGACTTCCTACCTTTTCGCCTTCATCGACACCGTTGCTAGGCAATTGGGTTTCTCTAAATTGGCGTTTTCCATCACTGCTAAAGTGGTCGACGACGATGTGTTGGAGAGGTACGAGAAAGAGACCATGGAGTTTGGAACCTCGTCGGTCACGTTCACAATTATAGCGACGTTGGCTTTGCTGAACCTTTTCGGATTTGCTGGCAGGATTTTGAAGATCGTTTCGGGTTATGGTTTCGTCGAAGGTTTGACTCTGCAAATCGGTCTTTGCTTGGTAATGGTTATGATTAATTTGCCGGTGTACCAAGCACTGTTCTTGAGGGATGATAACGGCCGGATTCCGTCTTCGGTTATGTTTAGGTCTCTTGTTCTGGCTTCATTGGCATGTCTGATTCCTGTTTTTTGAGAAAGTTTGAGCAGAAGTACTGTTATAAGCAATGAAGAGTAGGATGCTTACAAGGATGTAGATGGGGTGTTGAGCTTTTGAAATGTGTATATTGTAAAGGTTTTATGGACTTGTAACATAAGCACTGCTACGAGATGTACTTAAAGTTGAGATCCTGATGTAAGGACATGTTATGGTTTTTGTTATGTTAATAAAGTTTAATTTTCGTTGTTTAAGTCCCTTTTGTCATTTGCTTTTGAGATACTTAATGCTACGTTTATGGCCTTAGTGATGATTTCACTGGCACTTTATTATGATTTAAGCCTACAAGTACGGGTTACGGTTGTGACAGTTTTGCAGTTGCTTCTTTTAATCGTTATATTCATTTGGATTTTGCAGAAGCTAAAAATTAGCATTTTTCAAAGAATGTAACAAAGAGAGGGTACCAATTTTCAACCGTTGCACACTCTGTTTTATATACATTTTCATGCTTTGATAGTATTATGGAAAGAGAAATGACAATGTTAAAATCATTTTTGTTTGTGCAAAAATTGACAAATTGTAGTGCACAAAAAGCTTGTACCTTGCACATGGTACAAGGTTTTTAAGCACTACATTTTTTGTACAAACAAAAATAGTTTTGACATTAAGACCACCCTCAGGGGAAAACCAATTAACGAAATGTTACAGAAACTGAATAGAGAATATTCTGGAAGATCATCCAATACTCAAGTTTGTTAGTACTACTGTAGTTTGGACTCAAAGCCCAAACCAATTCCAAATTAACCCATATCATACAAGCGGGCCCACGAGTCTTGAGTCTGTGCCCCGGCCCTGGTCTAGTACCGATGTTAGTGACGGCAAGCAGCTGACCACGCACGCATTCCTTAACTAAACTTAAGACTTTTTTACTGTAATTTCCATAACAAGACAATAATTCAATAGTTTGGGAGCATCGTCACATAATTTTCCAAATCACTCCAGAAACATGCCTGTGCATGAATTACACATAATTTTGAAGAGGTCTGGAGATGATGTGGCGATGCTCTCGACTACTGTGAACAAAAATAATACTCCTACATTGACAACAATTAATTTTCAACATGGCTTTAAACACGTGTGGAGCCGAGTAGACGCAGTCGGGGCTCCGGCACACTAGGGCCGGCAGGAGTGTACGACAATGATTATAAGACAGACAAACAGACGCACGCACACACAGTTCGTCGTCATCGTCCCAATTCGAACTAGTTCAAAAACCCCTCTGTAAACTTCTCTCTCTCTCTCTCTCTCTCAATTTTCAACCTTGAAAATCAGCTTCAATTCCTCGAAAATGGTAATCTCTCTCTCTCTCTCTCTCTCTCTCTCTCTCTCTCTCTCTCTCTCTCTCTCTCTCTCTGTGATTTCCTGTAATTCCTCTATCGGGACTTCGTTTGATTTCAATCACTAGTTTGATCGCGAATTTCCCCATCCTTTCGGTTCAATTTGCTAAAAAGAACACTTTTTTTTTTCCTCCTTTTTTCAGCATAAAGTAAAAAACTCTCTTGTTGGTCATGGAAATTAGGGCTTGAAATTCTGTAGCTGTTAGGAGTATATCGGTTGTTAGTGATTTATGATTTATGCTCTATTTGAATTATGATTCAGCTGGAAAATCGGTTTGTTGAATCAGTTGAATTCCCTAAAAAGAACACTTTGTTTAAGTCTAAAGTTCAAATCTTTTCTGCTCAACGAAATAAGGGTTTCAAAGTATGTAGTTATTGAAGTCGATTGTATGTGATCAATGATTTATGCTCTATTTGACTCCTGATACAGCTGGAAAATCGGTCCGTTGAACTCACCGTGGTTTTGATACTGGCAATTTTGTCTAGCCTTCAAGCAGGGGTGTTGGGAATAAGATTTGTGATAGATAGGGAAGAATGCTTCTCACACAACGTTGAGTACGCTACAGACACCATTCACTCCTCATTTGTCGTTATCAAGTCGGAGGGGTCGTGGCATTATTCTCCAGAAGGGGTTGATCTTGTGGTAAAAGCTCTATTTTTTATGCGACATGTCTTTCAATTCTATGGAGTTCTATATTCTATGCAGATATATTGTTAGTTCTCAACTGCATTTGATAGAAACTAAAGTATTTGGTTGCTCTAATACAGTATTGGCATTGCTTTGGCGAATGCTGGATTTGCAATTTAGTAAGTGGTCGTGACTGTGTATGAGGCATGAGCATTGTAGAAGGAAATCTGTTGTGAAGTTTCTATTTAGTATTTGATGTTACTTATGAGTCAAACTTGACATGGAGCAAATCCTTTACAATGGTAGTAAAAAGTAAGGGAAATTCTACCCTAAAAGTAGAGCACGTGAATGTTGGACTTTTATGGCTTAGATCTAGCAGTGGAAGTCCAAGATAGAGTGTGTTGTTTTTTATCATCGAAGAAAATTGCGTTATTGTGAAAGATTAACTATGAAATCGACAACATAGGAAAAAGGAAATGCATTGAGAGAGCTTTGAAAAGTCCATGAACTCTCCTAGTGCTGCTGCCAGCCAAAACTCAACCTAGCCCTTAACCTCATATTTTGTAATGAGAATAAAACAGCAAAAGAAAATAAAAACAAAACCCACATCAACCAAGTCGGTTCAGTGAGGGCGAACACGAAAGTCACCGAATGGGGCAGTCTTTTCCTTCTGTTTTTCTCATATTAAAAAAAGGCATGGGAGGATGTTGCAGATGTCCAGGGCGGACAGAATTCTTCTAAGGCTAGAAGACCACTGGAAGACACGCAAGACCTGAGCATGTCGTGAAAGAAGCACACTGGGCGCACGGACAAACTGTTGGCTTTGCCTGCTGGTTGCTGCACTCCCCAGTTCACATTCATAACCGTCACCTGCCATAACCAATGCAATATAGCTATAGATGGTATTCACAAATAACAAACAGTAAAAGCTGATCCTTAGTAATAAGACACGTGCACAATCACCCATAGAAAAACGCCCAGCAAAGAAACTCTCTATCCAGTGTTTGTTGAACTCACATCAACTCCAATGGCAGCCGGAAAGTTGATCCATGGCTAGTTTGTTTGATTTCTGAACATTTATGCAATAATGGCCCAGTTTCTTTTCTTTTGTTTCTTTGTCTTTTTACGTGATTTGTCATTTAAAAGATTAGTCAAATTCACATATCCCTATGTGGTGGTGGGTTGGGTCTTTGGATCTTACTTTCAGCTTCTTATCGTATATGCTTCAATTGACCTTTGGTTATGCCGCACCAAGTATGTTTTATTTGAAGGTGCTATGGATATTGTTGTGGACTCTCTCAGTCTGAGACAAGGGAGGTCATTTAGTTGTGTCATGTGATATCAATTGGGTAAGTGCCTACTTCTGGCAATATGCAATACTTCGGACTTGGTGGAGTTCTGGGGTAAAAAATTCCTCCTAAGTAACATATTTTTTAAGTGTCTTCTGTATGGATAGGTGAGTTCTTCATAAATCGTGAGATATGCAAACTGATGGTTTTGACTTCTAATGAGGACAAAAACATACTCTTATGTTCTTTCACTCCAGTAATCTTTTGCGCTGGAAAAATAATGATACTCCATTTTGTAATTGTTTGATACGTTTTATGCGGGGAATCTCCAATTGTTTGTACTTGGATATATTCTCTTTTCTGCACATGGCATGACTGACTTGCAACTTTTGCTGAGATTACCAGGTAAAGGGACCTTCTGGTGACCAGATCCGTGATTTTCATGACAAGACGAGTGAGAAGTTTGAGTTTGTGGCTCAGCAGAAAGGGGTCCACCGTTTCTGCTTCACTAACAAGTCCCCTTATCATGAAACCATCGATTTTGATGTGCATGAAGCCCATTTCACATTCTATGATCAGCATGCAAAAGATGGTTAGCCATGCCTCTGTGGTTTAATTTGTTCCCTGTTCCCGTGAGCCTTTTTAAGTATAGAACTTATGCCAAGTATTAACTGTCATGCGTGTCTGCAGAGCATCTCAAGCCTTTGCTCGATCAAATAGCAAAGATAGAAGAGGCTTTGTACAACATTCAGTTTGAACAGCATTGGCTAGAGGCTCAGACTGAACGCCAAGCAATAGGTATCTCTTACAACTCTTAACTGCCTTTCATGAATATTTTGGCTTTGCACAAACTCTTATTGGCCGCTTGGACTTCACTAGTCGTGTTTTGTTCTCCACCAAATTCTTTTTAAGGGAAGATCGCTCCGACTTGTGCATTTTTTAAATGCTTCACATAACTATAATCTGATTAAATTGTTGAAGACAGTGTTGTAGGATTCGCAACTTGATCGTTTCATAATTTGAGTATGCTTTTTGACTTGGAATGTAGTTAATGAAGGAATGAGCCGGAGGGCAATTCACAAGGCTTTGTATGAATCAGCTGCTCTGACTGGGGCTAGTGTTCTCCAAATTTACCTTCTACGCCGCCTCTTTGAACGGAAGTTGGGGATGTCCAGAGTTTAGGTTTTGCATCGCGTGGGATATTTATAATTGCAGAACTTAGGATGTTAGGTTTTTGGTCTTTGTTCTCTCTTCTTTACAGAAACTTGTGTAGTCTCGACTCTCGACTCTCGATTAGCGATTCAAAGCGGAGGCTATTGAATGTCAGATGAGTCAGTTAAAGAAAATTTGTGTACATATTTTGTTGGTTTGTTGGCCTAACAGCTGCACCAGTGAAGCAACTTTTCACTTAAAAAAAAGTGTCATGATTTTCACCATCCATTTTGTGACAGATCTTTCCGGCGTTATTGTCCTCCTTACTGCGATGACAGTGCATAAATCTTTGTGATTGTTTGAGCTGGTTGGCTGCACCTGTTTTCTGTATTTTCTCTCAGCAGGAGGATCTGTTTTTAGCATTCACAACACTAGTATTTTTTCTCAACTGCTTTCACAAGCATGCAAAAACCATGATATGTCATCGGATATCGTTAAGACAGACCATCTGCCTGATTTTCGATGCAAAATGGGCAACAAAAAGAACAAGGCAGATTAGGGTTAAACGCAAATTTCAACTAGCTTGCCCTGTACAATGAAAGCAGCCACCCAAAAACCAAACGCAGATACTAGTTTAACAGACTGGCACAAAAGCTTGCAAACATCACTTGACGGGACATAAAGTTCGACCTTTTTTTGTTTTCAAGAGAAATTCACAGGTGGGACTCTACGGACTATGGCCCATACTAGAGGCAGAGGAAAATCGAGCAAGCTTCACATACGGTATCACATCAAATTCATACATAATAGATAAAGTGTGCTATTTTTCTTCTCTTCGCCCTCACCAACATAGTTTCTACAACAGATAAAATAGATTCAAGACCATCATTACTCAACAGCTCCCATCTTCAGAAAAATAGGGCGGAGCCTGCTATGAGCATGTTCTTTTATTGAGGGTCTTGCACATAGACGACCTTATCAAGATTCTGCATGCGAGGATGCGCAGCAAAACCATTTTTTCTGCAAAACAAAAATGGCCAATGAACAACCGACAAAAAAAAAATCTGATGCTATTTTGTGCCGGTGATTTGATAAAGGAAATACCAGCATGATAATTAGCCATATAGCGACAAAAAAGTCCAGTTACGTAGACTATCCCAAACTAGCTTAGGGCAACAAAAGGAATAGAAAATGGAAGGATGATCCAATACAAGGCCAATAGCATTTCCTTCTATGGTCTACAAACATTGTCCATTCGGCCAGATCTGTCCATGGGAAAAGGTATTCGCTGTACTTGTCCAGTCTAGAAATGATCATTTACGGCCTAACCAATTCAGCAGGTTCTTTTTCTGATGTATTCCACCAGTGAATCCTATATGAAAGATAGATTCAGACCATCTATAAAAGTAATTCAATAAAGAACAAGCCCTAGGTAGATGCAGAAAGATGAGTTCCTGCATCTGGGAAAATAGATGGTGCTAAATAGCAGCATCACCAAAATTAGTGAATATGCTTCAAATCTCTTCAACTGCAAACAGAAAAAAGGTAGTGTAAAGAATAACTTACTGGCTGAGGCTTGACAGGGTTCGCTCCATGCATGAGATTGGACTCCATCTTTGTTGGTGACTCAGGTGTGCCACCAGTCTTTTTCTCATCCCTAGCCTTATTAAAGATCATAGTAAATCCCTCAGCTGATGCAGGGTCATTCACATCCCAATCACCAAACTTCGGCAATGGCTTTCCCTTTTCCTGTAAGAGGACGGAAGGAAAGGGATCATTTAGACAACAAATTTACAAGAGTACTTTCTATTGTGTAATCCAACAGATGCAAGCATGCGGCACTAGCTGATTCTTATGATGGCGTATCTAACTTGGTGCACAGTTACCGATGTAGGCCACCACGGATACCTAAAGATGCCATTGAAGGTTCTATAGATCTTCTACCTTTGTCTTTCACTCTTGCTGCTATTTAGAAGAGCGATGAAGGGTATGATTTCCGCAGGGTGTGTAACTTGTAAGCCACAAACAAACACATATGCACATAACGTAGTTGCATTTAACGCAGACTGAAATGAAAAAGAGAGGAACATTAACACATAAGAGAGTACCTTGGTGTAACATGAGTACAGACCGGGCACCTGATAGATTAATAAACTGTGGAGAACGTGATCTAATAACTGAGTACCAGACAACAACAATGGTGACGTCAACATGCTTATCACCGATTTACCCCAAAACATGCTTATCACCAAACTATTGACATTCCTAGAAGAGAAATAAGGTACATAGCCATGACACCTCAAGAAAATACCCGAAATAACCCATACTTATGGACAATGCAATGCTACATTCAGTATGCCCCATCAAAACCGGAGCACTGGCCCTGGAAGGAGTTCGGGGGCAGTGCCAAGGCGAGTTCTTTCATGTAAATCTATCTTAACTCTTGTATATATAGTTATATAGTTGTAGGTATTGTAGCAAGGAGGTATAAATGTGCACTCATTTTAGTCGAGTACTTATTCAGGGCTCCTAGAGCACCATGGGACTAAATGAGTTGAGTGATTATCAGGGCTCCTAGAGCACCATGGGGCCTTCCGCACCACAAATTGGTGTGGTAGCCACATACTTAATGGTGGAGCCACTCCAATGTGTGATAGAGAAGGCCTCAGGAGCACCACGTGGCGGTGCCAAGAAAGAAACTTTCCATTTGCTGCAGCCCAAACGTGTGATGGAGTCCCACGTGGTGCTTGAGGAGCACTTAGTAACTTTTCCACTCAAGTCCTATATTCAGATCATTATTATCATGAAAACCACATCAGAGCTGCCCACGTAGTTCTAGTTTTGGGGTGAACCATGTAAAGTAAGAGTTGTCATTTGTGTATGTCTTTTAAACTTTCTTCTCCTATTTTTCATCCATATATTGTGTCTAACAGATCCTGGGTTAGGGTTTATGCCACAAACTTTGTTGATTCTACTACCAAGATTTCAAAGGCAAAATAAGATCTAGTTCAACAGCCTATACGAAGGTTGAGAAATCGGCAACACCAACAAAGAACAATCAAGAAAAGAAAAGGTCTTTACGTGGTTCCCCAACTGTGTATAACGTTGAGTAAATGCACAACACACTAGGTTGAACCCGAATAGTCAGCAAAGTGCAACCCAAATTGAATTAGGCTTCACGAGCCCAACAAGAAATATATCTACTTGTAAGGGATAAGAAAGAAAGTACTAAACCAGCTTAAGCTAAACTCTCCAAAACTAACATACATTTAACACACGATCACAATCAAACAGGGCGTTATCCAAGAAATTGAGCTAACAGAGAATGAATTCATTTCAATCGAAAGATCAAGTCAGAAGAACAACAAACATAGAAATCGAATTATAAAAAAGAGTTACAAATGGAAATAAATCGTCAAATAGCAACAGCTAGATAGATTGATCGAACTACGAACAAAATCGAGCCACATGGTTGATCAGATGAAAGTTCCTATATTGTGACCTTTTACTAAGAAGTGCAACTACATACCGACATGAATTTGCCGTAAAGATCTTTCTTCCCCGAAAATGACGAACGCAGGAATAAAGGGGGAGAGAGAGAGAGAGATGAGTGCAGACTTCTCTATGTATATTCGAGTTTTGTAGCAGCAGTGAGCGATTCCGTTAACACGAGGAATAACACAATATTTGACACAAATATTTTTTGAACCCCACGTGAATGGTTGGAGCCGTTCAATTTATTTAAAATATGTTTTTAAGATTACCTGTAAAAAATCAACTCATTTGAATAACGGTAAGCGCTTGATCAGTTCATTTAGTTGATTCCTGTCAGATTTTACAAGATAAATTTGAATGAACCAATCAAGCCTTTACCGATATCCAAATGAGTTGATTTTTTACAAGTAATCTTAAAAACATATTTTAAACAACTTGAACGGGTCCGATTGTAAGCGTGGGGTTTCGATTATTATTGTGTCAAATATTGTGTTATTCGTTGTGTCCATAGAACTACCCAGGTAATAAATTATGCATCATTTTAAAGACAAACAAAGCACGGTAAATACACAGTAGATTATTACAGATGATTAGATGCACTTGCATGGGCTCCCCTTAAAATTGGTGGTTCAAAACTCCTCAGGTGCTATCAACTCTTTGGAGTCAAGTCAGTCTAA
Source organism: Vaccinium vitis-idaea (assembly GCA_963854785.1). NCBI lineage: Eukaryota > Viridiplantae > Streptophyta > Magnoliopsida > Ericales > Ericaceae > Vaccinium > Vaccinium vitis-idaea. The sequence continues at coordinate 1,808,775 of OY978217.1, forward strand.
CGAGGTCCTCAAAAATGAACCATGAAAATAATACTTATTCCGTCCCAAAATATTTTTCTGATTCGCAAAACGAGGAATTCACAATAATAAGATTTTTTAAATAAATTTTTTGAATTTTTTTCATAAGTTTTAAGTACTTGTTGATATCTAGCAACATGTTAAAAAAATATTAATTTTTTCTTGAAAATTTTGTATTATTTTCAAGTCAAACAACTTAGGACAGGGGGAGTACAAAAATTAGTTGAGGTACAAGTATATGGCCATATTGGACCAAACATTTGGGTTAAAAAAAAAAAGATGCCCTTGCATTGGGCCAAAGTGTTATGTCACCTGGGGCATAGCCAGGAATAACGAGTAGTGGGGGCACAATGAAATTACAAACTCAAGAAATTTTTATGGTAACAAATGAAAGGGCGAGACGAACTTTTTTCATTGAAAACGTTAGCAAAAAAGCAATTTATTCATCAAGCGACATTAGAGTTCAAAACATTTCCATTAAAAATATTAACAAAACTACCATAGTCAAGCCAGTTGTTTCATGCCGTTGAGCCCATCCGAATGATGGGTGAGGAGTCTTCGAGACTACATCAAATTGGCTTCCCACACTCGAAAGTTTGGTTTTGTGTATGTGTTTAAAAGGGTCTTTTTTTTTTTCCCTCACTAGTCAATAATTGCCTAGTATGTCATGGTACGCATGTGTGGGCCCGGGACGGCGGCGGGACCACACTGGCCCTTAGCTAAATCCGCTGATGTATGTCACCTAATGCATGAGTACCATCATTGAGAATGAAGAAAATAGCAGAGACGAACTTTCCATGGGGCACATGGGGCTACATGCCACCACGAATGCAACTTCTTTCTGCTTTGATTTGGACTACATAGTGTAGTTTGTAGTTTGCACGCATTTGAATCCCTTGTCGATGATCCAAGCCCGTTTATATTGTGGAATGTGGAAATCATCAACTAATTTTCCCCGGCAAAATTCAAGTTGTACGGGCCTCCAGAACAACTTGATTAGAATACTTTATTTTTGAAGCATTAAAGCTTAAAGCTATTATCCGACGTAGGAACTGAACTCCATTGCCACATGTATCCTGTTGACAATTTGGATCTTATTCATCTCCTTGTTCAACATGTGATGGCCCAATAGGAATTACAGAGTGGATTAAATTCTAAACGTCTTATTGACCAAATTGTTCAAAAGATCAAGGAAAAAGAATTACCAGTTTAGTGATTTGGCTTGTAGAGAGAGAGAACCCCGCCAGAAAAACAATTCTCATGTGGTAGAGGATGACTTACCAGCATTTGGTTCAGCTGGTTCCGTACATCATATGGCGAACAATTTTAGCGCTCCTAAAGTAATTGAACTCTCATTTCCACAAATGTCCTCATAGCCTCATAGAAGATTAAGGTCTGCTGCAGAAAATTCTTGGCCTCAATTTAAGCATAGACAGATTGAAGGCCAACAAGCAAACTTCTCTACCTCCCCTGGATGTAGGGCGAAAAGTTGATACTCTCGTGATTCATATGCATAACAAGCTGTACTTTTTGTGGAGAGAATGTTGAACCTTAAGTCACTTTACATTCATAGTACATTGGGCGTGGCTCGTTGCTTGACATGTGTATGTAGAAAGTTCAACTGCTACCGATAGTTTAATCTGATGCAAGAATGCTATGGATGTTTTGGATGGCGTGTTTCGTAGTTATGGATGTTTTCCTAATTTGTTTGTCTTGTAGCTTATATAAAGGCATGCTAGGTTTTGTTTAACACGCGTCAATAAAAGCTGTCTATTCAATTTTCTATTAGTATAGATGATACATTACAAGAACAATAAGAGCTTAATATATGACAAAGATCCCACATGAACATATATGACACGTCCAATTTACAAGCAAAAGTTGAGCAATTGAATTCTCAGCTTATGAGAATAATTGCATGAATCCTCAAAGAAATAGGGTCTAAGCATGCTTTGATTTGTTTGTTGTCCCCATCACACCTTCAATTTTCAACATACATAAACGAACATTTCTCAAATACAATAAACCAATGGTTCCATTCATAACTTTCCAAAGTACCCCACACGTTCCATAGAGATAGTGAATAATCAAGTTTACACGGTTTCCCATACCCCATAACAAAACATAAGTAGAGGTGTTAAATAGTTACATTTCCAAAGTCAAAAGATGAAGTAATTAGAGTTACAAATGCATCTTCCAAAAGAGCTTACAAAAAAATGATCAATTAACTCCTTGCATAAAAATGATACATTAACTCTTTGCATGTTCTTCAATTTATGTAATGCACCACACACCAATCAACTTATGCTCCATGTTGGATACCTGAAAATGATAGGGTGAGCTACACTAGTCCAGTAGAGAAAATTTCTACAATTGCTAAATGTAAATGAGATGAATGACGGAATGCAAGAACAGATAAGAAAAGAGAGTTTAATAGCGTATCCATGTAGCACTTGAAATTTAGGACTATAATGTCGTTAACTAACAAAAGTTCCTCTTTACATTTACAAAATCTCTTTTCATCATGTTTGGTATGTCCAACACGTATCCCTTTTCCTTTGCGTTTAAAACATTTCCAACGTGTCTCGTATTCGTTTCACTTTCAAGTACTTGGAGAAATTCCTAGCGACTTACTCGAAGGTGGACCTAGTATCATTCCGGGCATTAGGGACCCCATGTATTATCCCCCTTGGGAAAATTAAACAATTTCCTAGTGACGCCCCCGAAAGGGTGGACCTAGTGTCAGTTCGGGATCCCATGTATTTCCCTTCCGAGTATTGGGTAATCTCAAGTTAACCACTTTTTTTTAGAGAGACTTTCATTTCATTTCAATTGTACCCAAAGTCAAAACATGTACCCATGACGTGTCCGACAAGTATTCTTAACCATGTCATCCGATAAGCATTTAAAATCATCAACGAATGAGCTTATGAAACAACAAATGAGTTTCAATAAATTTAGCTAAGTTTCTTAAAGTGAAAACAAGCATTTTTGGAAGGAACGACGCAGTCGAGGGCCAAACAAGTGTCGTGATCAAAAAGCAAAGCATCTGAGCAAACTGGACAAACCATCCGGACGGTCGGATACCCCGATCGGATGGAAACAACAAAAACGACAGGTAGCAGCAGTAGCAAACTGATTTTGGGACATGTCTCAACCAAACTCAACGAGACAAGGTTCTAACCCAGAAATGTGTGTTACAATTGACTAAAATGCATTTAGGGAGTGAGATTATCCATGCGTGTTCAACAAACTAAGAGAAATAAGGATCAAATCAAAGATTTACACCAAAAATTCATAGAACTCCAATCAAACTCAAAGACACATGATTAAGGCATGAATATATGCTACACACACTCACAAACTCTTAGAAAAAGGAGAAAAAATCTCTACTTGAAAGGATTTTGAGCAAACCATCCAAACTAAGCAAACCCTAGCTTTAGAACTTGAAATCAAACCAAACACGAGCTTCCCCGGGCTTGGATACGTGAAGAATCGACAAAAAACAAAGATATAGCTTAATTACACCACTCACCCCTCTAACATGTAGCACATTTAATTTAGCCCACAACAAAGAAATTCATTCTTATAGACCCACATCTCCCAACATTTTATATTTTGTTTAAAACAACTTATCTTCGAGAAAAACTTTTAAAATTTACAGTCCCCCATTTCCTACACAAACAAAAACGAAAACCAACAGGAAAGAATTATGAGATATTTGGAATGGAGAAATATTTTGGAGAGAGTTATTAGGGGACACACCTTTGCCTTCATGTTTGACGATGACTCTGGCTCGATGCATGATTTTCATAAACATCTTTTATTTTGCGAATTTTGCCTACTACAGCTTGAATCTGCATCCGGTCTCTTGGTGATTCCATCGAACATGCAACTCCTATACTCAATACAGAAACAAGGGTATCCTTCAACCAACTTCTTGGATTGTGTTCCGAATGAATGCAAGGGTCCACAATCTCCATCACTTGGTTTGGCAAAGCACTCTCAACGAAGCTATGAAGACTCAAAGTATCCTTAAACATATTGTCAGTTGGTCTTTTACCTGTAAACATCTCCAAGAGAAGGATCCCATAACTATACATATCCGCCATTGGGGAAGCACTGGCGCCCATGCCATACTCTGCAAATTAATTGAAGTTTTGGTATGCAATGGTAAATAAATTGAGCACCAAAAAAAAAAAGGTATACAAAATTACAAATTGAGTGTGTGATTGATTCAAATAGTCATAACCCCGAAAGAATCCCAATACAAGCTTTCGCATTTTGTTCACTTGATGAGCCCTTGATTGAATCAAGCACAAATGAATTCAACATCGACATTTTCCTGGGAGAACTTCGTATCTTTCAGAGCATTCAGGCTTCTGAAAATACTTGATAATATCCATGGTTCAAAAATTTGACTGAAGAATCTAGAAAAATAAGAGTGCTATGCTGGTTAATCACTCTGAAAATAGATGTGCACTTCTCTTGGTTTTTTTGGATGCCTCCGACCGATCTTATACATGTAAGAATGTTCCAAGTCATCTTAAATTCCGACTTGTAATAATAGAATTTAGCCTTTTAATTTCATCAATTCAAAATTTCATCTCTTTTATGAAGTTGATAAGTAAACTAAATGATTGATCAGATCAATAACACTGGGTAAATTGAAATTTGGTGTTTTTATTGAGCTCTACGGTAGAAACATTAGTAAGACACATGTAAATCTATTCAGGGCATATAATGTAGCTTATTGAAGCACGTTGAGAGTCAGAAACAACCATGTACCATGCCAACTTAATAAATTCAAGGTATTTTTTCCAAGATACTGTCCAACATAATATATTAATCGAAAGAAATTGTCAACTTTTCCTTGAGCAATTCGAGAGTTCTTATTTCATTTTTTTCATAAAATTGTCAAGATTTATGAGAAGTTGAGTTGCCATGAACAAGTGTTTCTCAAAGACAAAAAGGTCAAGGAGGTGCTTAAAGATTCCACATACATATCGTGACTAAAAGGAGAAGGAATCAGATCAAAGCATATAAAGCAGAAGAAATTAATCGGATCAAGCTTAGACTCTTTACAAAATAGCAATTCTAATTGGGCATTCCACCAATAGCAGCACAAGAGTCCCTTACAATTGTTAAAGAGATCGGACATTGGGCTAAGATCCAAAAAAGGGGCCTAATAAGGCATTTAGCACAGCTTAAGTTTCTATAAGGTGAGGCGGACATTAATGAATTTTCTTTAGAGTCTAAGGTTCATGAGTGGATAAAAACAGGTAACGCGACGGTCGCAGCCGTCGTACCACCTCATAACACTCTTACCCTACGTACCGATCCAGCAACAAAGGACACCCTACACATCGAAGCAAACAAAACCTTAAATTAGGCTACCGTCTCTTTCTCTCTCTTCTGTGTGTGAAATGGAACGTTGTCCCTCTTAGTTTTTATTTTTCTTTTTTTTGAAACTGGTGTAGTTTTTTATTGTTGGGAAGTGGGGGTATCTTTAGAACGGGAAAACTTCATGTCCTAATTGCATAATTAACCCCCCATACTATGTCCTCCTTGCCAAAGCTCCCTAAAGAGATAATAAAGATCCATACCTGGAGCAACGTAGCCGATAGTTCCCCTCACTACAATTGAATTGCTCTGGTGTTGTTCCACGTCACTTGAAACACTTGAAATAATTTTCGCTAAGCCAAAGTCTCCAACATGGGCGGTCATCTCATCACCCAAAAGAACATTACTTGGCTTCAAATCACCGTGAATTATTGTTGAGTCACAATGGCAATGAAGATACTCCAATGCGGAAGCAACATCTACGGCAATATTCAGTCTCTGAATCATCGTTAGGCTTCTAGATTCTTGTACTTGCTCATTGTTTTTTACTCCATCATGGTGCAGCCATTTTTCCAAGCTTCCGTTGGCCATAAACTCACATACCAAAGCCTTAAATTCATTACCATTATAATCCATACTGGAACAAGCACTCACAACTTTTAAGAGATTTTTGTGCCTTATGGATCTTAGTGCTTTGCATTCTGACATGAAGCTCTTAGAAGCTCCTTTGGTCTGGAGATTGAGTACTTTGACAGCCACTATTGTCTGGCTTTGGCTAAGAATTGCTCGGTAAACAGAACCATAGTTGCCAACGCCAACTAGATTATCCTCTGAAAATCCATCAGTGGCTTTGAGAAGCTCTGCGTAAGAGACCTTCAATAATTGGTGCTTGAATGATGGCATGTGAGGAGCCTTATCTCTTGAGGCACGTCGTCGACGTAAGAGTATGAAGAAGCAAGCCATTGAACTTAAACAAAAGACAATGACAATGATGACAGTGAGTATCACTTTCACTTTGTTAGATAGCTTATATTTTGCGTGTTTTGAGGAAGAGCAAGAAGGAAGCTTTAAGTCTGCAATACCTCCACAAAGACCACTATTTCCAACAACTGAAATCAAACTTCCATTGCCAAACACCCCTTCCATTGGAACTTCCCCGTGTAGGTGGTTGAAAGACAGATTCAACTTTTCTAGATGAAGATCACTTAGATAACTTGGGATAGGCCCGGATAGGTTATTTTGTGAAAGGTCTAACTCCCTTAAACCTCTTAGCTCTCTCAAAATTGTAGGTATCTGACCTTCGAAAGAATTACCTCCCAACATAAGTCGTTCCAAGCTCAAACAATTTTGTAGAGAGTTTGGTATAGGTCCTGATAATTTATTGTTTGATAAATCTAACTCCACAACTTTGGTCAAAGACCCAACTTCCGATGGAAGAGCACCGGTTAATCTGTTGTGGGTTAAATTGAGGGATATTGAAATGGAAGAAAGACTCATAATTTCAGGAGGTATGGAACCACTAAGATTGTTGTACGCAATATTTAACTCTAACAAGTAATGAAAATTTCCAATACTCGAGGGTATGCTACCATATATATTATTTTGCTCCAAGTGAAGACGATTCAATAGAGTTAAGTTGCCAAGTGAAGAGGGTAATTTTGTAAAACTATTTCCCCCTAGACAGAGTTCTTGCAACTTATGAAGTTTGCCAATGGTTTCAGGAATAGGGCTACTTAACTGATTCGATGCCATATCTAGGAAAGTGAGATTAACGAGGTTCCCGAGACCTGAAGGTATGCTTCCTTGCACTTGGTTTTCCCGCAATTCTATGAATTCAACCGTTGTAGAGATATTGCCAATGGACTCAGGTAATGAACCTCTGAGAAGATTGCCACCGCATTGAATATATTGCAAATTGGTGCAATTTGTTAGAGACGAAATAAAACTGAGGTCATCCTGTAACCGATTATTCCCCAGGCTAACCAATTGAAGATGCAAAAGCTTTCCGAGATCTTTTGGTATTGGTCCGGTGAATTCATTATCCCAAAAGCTTATCTCTTCAAGCCCCGAAGCATTCACCAATGAATTGGGAATCATTCCTGTAAATGAATTTAGACACAAATGAATTGTCCTGAGATTACTGAGGGTTAAGCCTATGTCAACGGGAATAGTTCCATCAAGATGGTTAGAGCTAACTGACAAGTAATGGATGGTGGAGATACTGAAAAGTCCAGAAGGAATCTTGCCATAGAGATTATTCTCGCCTAATTTTACAGATCCCAAGCCTCGAAGCCTATTAATTTCCACTGGAATCTCCCCATGCAAATTGCAATATGCGAAAGACAGTCTAGAAAGCGATGAGAGATTTGTAAGCGAAAGAGGAATTGTTCCCGAAAGGTTGTTTTTACTCAATTCAAAAAATTCAAGCTTTGCCAAGTAGCCTAGCTCACCTGGGATGTTCCCCGTGAGTTGGTTGTCAATTAAGTTGAGGATTTTCAGATTTGAGCAGCTAGACAAGTTTTGGGGTATTCGGCCACCAAACAAATTGTTGCTAAGCTGCAATGTTTGAAGGCGAAACAAGCGACCGATCTCTTGTGGAATAGGGCCTTGGAAGCTATTATTTGGAATAACAATGCTTCTTAGGAAAGAGAGGTTTCCAATATGAGGTGAGAGTGATCCCACCAGGCCTTGGGAACTTAGGTTCAGCTCTATCACTCTGTCTCGATGCCGACGACTGCACGTAATGCCTTTCCAGTCACAATAGTGCAGTGAATCATTCCAGGAACTCAAGGCACCAAATGGGTCTTGATCAATAGAACCCTTGAAGGACATCAAAGCCAATCTATCTGTTTCATTTGTCAAGCAATAGGCAGGGGTGTTGTTGAAGCAGCACCACACAAGGGCAATGTAGAGTATAAGAGTAAGACACCCTGCCATGATCTTTTGAAGAATACTAGTATTGCAGTGTATTTTTGAGAGTTTGGTTATGAATATGGTTGGGCCTTTTCTTGTTCAACTGTTTTTTCTGTCAAGCTTGAAGTCACAGAGAAGTTAATGGAGACTTAAGATTTCCACAACGTATCAAGAGGGCATGAAGCCTCCAAAAATGGACCACGAAAGTTCAACCAAACTATTACAGCAATACAAGCAACTTCAATTACAGTGTTTTAAGAGGGCCAAGACTTTGATAACAAAGACTTCTAAAGTGGACCAAGACCCTTTCCAGTGACTAATATCAAATCAAAGTTTCTAAGTTCAAAAGGACTAGCCCACACGCGGAAATAATTTCCAAAGTGGACCAAGAAAAATGCACCCCATACAGTGTTCTCCCTATCACCAGATTTATAAGTGTGCATTTAGTTTGAAGGATGAATATTGTTTATTGAAGTTGGACCTTACATTTTGGTGGGCCTATAATCAAGGGTGAATATTTATTAATTTTGAACTAACATATATGGGCTCTATCAAAATTCGAGGGCCCTTGATTGGGATTAAAATAGGGGGCCCGGAAGCCACCGCTTCCTCGGCCAGTGCAGAGATCTTGAGGACGAGTGAGGGTCACTGGATTTATTTTTTTTTGTATTCGTAGAAAAATATATTAGAAGTTTCATTTGTATCTCAACTTTTTTATGGAAAATAATTATTGAGTGCTCTTGGGGAGCTATCACATGGTTTTATAATGCCATTTTCTTGCACATAATTTTGTGAGACTCAAGATGAAATATACGAGTTTGACCTAAAAAAAAAGTGATGAAGAAGGTGTTGGGCTACAATGTGGTGATACCTCAGGACAACTGAATAACTAATTACTCACAAGCAAGCCTCAATTCATTAAATTTTTGTCTCGGAACTATTACATGTTTACGAACTTATAATTACTATATTACCATAAAATGTAAGACAAGAGGAACTTCTTTTACATTCTCCCTTAGTTATTTTTCTCTTCTTAAATCTATCACTAATTAATCCTCTCTTCTTTGTGTTGAAGATAATATGATAGTTAAGCACTATTCAAATAGAAATATATCTTGAATAAAAGTTTAAGTGAAAATCAAGGCATGTTAGATTCTTAAAGAAGAGAGATTTTTGTTTCACAACAGAAGTACTGGCCTTTTTGGATTGTGCCCTCATTGGTATAATTTTCTAACTACGCCACTGTTCTTGGCTTACCCCATGAGCCGGCTTTGTTTGCCTGCCATTGTATGTTTTCAGTACCCCTTTGGTTCGGTACCCTTGCATTCTTTTATTAATGAATATTTATTTTTTTCGTGAAGTGGGTGGAACGGGTAATTTGGCCAAACCATGTATGTGTCTTATCTGTATGTGTGTGTTTATGTGAGACTCCCCGATCCCCAAACATTCAAGCGCTTGGATTGTTGCATTAATTAAATGCTACTTCCAAAGTTTTAAACGTACCAAAAGAAAGAGATTAACTAATACATTTCTATTTCAAAATCTAGTACTACTATAGTTTGTGATATAAAAACAGCTCAAATTTCATGAATGTTCAATTCTTGATGTCTAGTGAGCATGGGGAAGGAAACAATGAAGAAGCAATTCATACGGGTCACATTAATTTCATTGTGAAACTTGTTATCGTCAACACGGATGTGTTTTGATTTATTTTTATTTTTTTTGCTTTGCTTTTTTGTGTTTGTTGCCATATAAGCGTTGTTCAAGAAACCGACTTAAACTCAGGAAAACCAAAACTCCACACTTTGCCCCGCCACTCAGTAGGAGGCTGTCCCTTCTCTAACTGATCACTCCCTAATTTGTCATAAAATTGAGTAAAACAAGCCGTCTTTAAGTCTTAACAGAGAAAACCCATACTCGGCAGCCTTCCAATAAAGGCAGCTGTTGTGCACAAGTTGAACAGCAGCAACCCCCGTCCGGCTCATCATCTACTATCTTCTCACTTCTCAGGCACATGAATAGCCAAAACTTCTGGACCACTTGAGCTGGAAAGAGGACTGAAATTAAAGGGACTCTCCATTGCTGTCAAGCATCATCTCTATTGAATCCACCAACTTAACATCTGAAACAATATGCTCCAAGCTACGCTTACAAAAGGATTACTAGTCACAATGCTTCTTAAAAACTTGACAATTGCATTATAGCTTGGTGATGGTGGGAATTTTGTTTTCGTTTTTTTCTCATTTAACATCTGCTCAACAGGTAAACAATTTTTGTGAGTTTGGACTTGGCTGTTGCTTGGGTAAAATGTAGAAGTACGTATAGTTCCTAGGTAACTTGAAATATCATACTGAGGGTATTCTTGCACAATACATCGTATAAAAAATCATGAAAAGTTAGTTTATTCTAAAAACACCCTTAGCGGAACACCCCCTTGCACTCGCACACTTTGATTTCTTCTTTTTGTTTCTTTGTCTATCTCTCACTCTACTCCCGTACTTGATACAATATCAGTCTGGGAGTGAAATCGGTTCGGTTCGGGATAATTTTTTCCAAGGCTGAATTGGTTCGGGGTGACTTGCTACAGGACTGATCTCGACTGATTTTAAATCAGTTTCAGTTCGATTCGGAGTGGGTGGGTTCGGTTGGGAAATTTGGTCTAACCGAATGCCTCCTTAGGCCAAATTTAAAAACTTGTTGGACCAAATTTAAAAACTTGTTGGGCCGAACCCACCACTTTTAGAATTTTCTTTTACCAAACACCAATTCACCCATTTTTTAACCCACAATCCACCTTCTTCTTTTTTTTTTCACCACATCCCACCTGTTTTATTAATAATATTGTTTTTTTTTTGTTTTCTGTTTTCAGTTCGGTCCTATAAATTCGGTTCGGTCCAGCCATATTTTCAGACACCAAACCAAAATACCAAGGGGGTGTTCCACTAACAAAAAACCGTTTTTTCCAAACACCGAGACAGATTATTCTCTTACAACACTTCACATAACAAATCGTAAAAAACTAATTTTTTCAAAAAAACTGGGTTAGTAGAACACCCCTCATTTTTTTCGGTCTGGACCTACTGAAACCAAATATTCCGGTCGTTTTTTGGGTCGGTTCGGGGATGTTGGTTATTTTTTCACCCCTGCGACGAGTTCCCGCGCACGTTATCTCCTTCTGGCCCTCTGCTCAATTCTTCCTCTGTTGCAATAAACCCTAGTCCTCGACTTCTCTGTCAATGGCGTGCGTGCTTTCTGTCCGAGCAATCAACTATTCGGAGGTAAACAAAGCTTCTAATCCATCAAAGTTTGACAAGAAGAATAGAAGACCCAATTCAGCTACGTTTACTCGAGGGAGAGGTAATTTCGTTTTTTCTTCTTGGTTTTGGTTTCCAAGTACATGGGGAAAAGAAAAAAAAAAAGTAATGTTTCAATTCGGGTTCAGGATTTTTCATATTTCGGGAGAAAAACACGAAATTACTGAAGCCTCCTTTTACTGAATCCAATTAAGTATTTAAGGGCTTCAATTAACATTCTTTCAGGTCTAAACCCTGCACATTCTTAAGTACTTAAAGCAGCAAGAAGTATCATTATTTGCGGAGATATGGCATTCATTTTATGTTATTTGATGCTCATTTAGTTCCTTACTGTGTTGGCTTGCTCACACTATGTGATCTACAGGTACTCTAAACCCTGCACACAGAACCCAGAAGCTGAATGTGGACGTTTCTCCTCACAGAGCTGGTAATTTTAATGCGTTTTCTTTTGTTCAATTTAGCATTTTCATTTCCGCAGTCACATGATAGCACTGGATCTGACTGTTTATGTGCCTCTCAAAGTACTAACTTCAATATTTACCACACACACACACAAAAGTACTTCAATCACCACTCAGGGCTTACAGTTGCCAAAACCAAAAGTATAGCAGAAAGAAGATCAATTGAAAGTTTTTGGGGATTGTTATTTGACCTTATTTGTTGTTGGTTTGGCTTATGAAGTGTCCGCTGTGAGATTGATGCGAATAGAACTTGGCGGTGCTTTTGCTGATCTTTTGAATGAGCAAGGGAAAGGTTCTGGGGATAATGAGATGGGGTATGTTGAGAGGACACTCGGGTTTCGAACGCGTGCATTGGATGATAGAGATCTTAGATTGGTATCCCTCTTTATTCGTTCTCAGAATTTTCTTGTCACCCTTTTTCTTCCGAAAAAACTATTGCTTTTGAAATTGCTGAAGTTTCGGGATTCTAGAGGGTTTTAATGAATGTATTACAGTACTTATGCAACTAGTAGCCTCCATAGCTTATGCCATCTTAATCTTGATGGTATAGTTATACAGAAGCTTTCTTGCAGTGCCAATAATACATGGCGATATGTACTAGATAAACTAGTTATTCATTTTGGGCTAGTTATGACACTATAAGTTTCTTGTTTCTGTTATGCCACTAAAATCATGTTGCAGGTCACAGACATTGTTGGAGGTACAATTCGTTGGAGAAGATATCTTGATCATTTGATTCTTTCTTTATGCCATGATGAGAAAACTTTTACCAGAATGGAACCTCTTTTGTTACAGGTGCATGATAATTCTCTTTGTTTATGGACTATGATCATCTAAAATATTTTTGCTGAATCATTCTTCTTCCCTATTTGTTCAAATTGCTATGCTGATCAGAACCTTGATTCGTGGGTGGTTTCTTTATGTATTTGACTTGTATGTGTTCTTTGAGAATGCGTCATTTCCTTCAGGCATTTGGATCTCAACACCTAATATCTCTTCGTGTTTAATTTCATTTTTTTACATCATTGTTGTAGATTCTTCGAATTGGTTTCTACGAGATCATCAAGCTAGAAATGCCCCCTTATGCCGTCGTAGATGAGGTACATTTACATACTTGCCTTCAGTTTGCAGAAATTGCCTCATCCTTGCCAGAATTGCATAGGGGATGTGTGGTGACGTTTCTCTTTTATGAAATTCTCAAATGGACCGGGGCAACATCTCTTGGTTGCAGTACCACCATCCTGTCCCTCAGCTAGAGATGCACTCGCCATTAATTGAATCAACTGCCAAGTTATCGTGCGTTTTCAAATAAAATTAGAAAAGAGAAAATAATGATTGCGGATAGCTGTCTTATCGTTTTCTCTGGACAGTGGTCAGAAAGCAACGGAGCAGCTACGCTTCACATTTTGCTAAATTAGTTGTTTGTAGTTTGTACCATGTACCAAGACCTAAACCCTGAATACATTATACATACTTACCATTCGAATAAGCACCTCCATTTGACCAACGTCCTTGCAATTCCTATGTTGCTTCTCTTTAAACATTGGCTTTTATGGTGCTTTACTTGATATTACACTGACATTGCATTTATCGTTTGCAGAATGTAAGGCTTGCAAAGGTGTCTCTTAGACCTGGTGCTGGTAACATGGTCAATGGTATTCTGAGGAAGTTGCTTTTTCTTAAGGTTTGCCTTATTGAATTCTTTTTCAGGCATAATTGAGTGGTAACTATGTCACTTTTGCTGACTTTCCTATTGTTTTATATCTGCAGGAGAACAACTCCCTTCCTTTACCCAGACTTGAAGGTGATGACCGCTCACAGGCGCGTGCACTTGCCACCCTTTATTCTCATCCAGTTGTAAGTTTCAAATTTCTGAAAGTGTAATACATTGTTTGTGTGTTTTTTCCTCCATATATATATGAAACTTTGTAGATTACTATCTGCCTACAATGATCTGCAGTTAACATAGAGCTATGAAGAAAACCATCTGATTTGTTTATGTGCCTTTTGCAAGAACTTAGGAGCATTATTTTTCCTAAATTTTTTGAATTAAAACTGTAAAGACCCTGTGCTGCAAGTTAGCTGTGCTTCATTATGGTTGATAATACTAGTATGTTTGCATGTTAATTCTCATAGCTACGCTTCTCTCTCACTCTCTCTGTCCGTTCTTTACCATTTTTTCTACTTGTTAGTGGATGGTGAGACAATGGACAAAGTATCTAGGAGTTGAAGACGCTATTAAGTTGATGATGTGGAATAATACTGATCCAAGTTTTAGCCTGAGGTTTGTGAGCGAATCACATTATCTTTTAGTCACCACATGAAATGGATGTTATAGTCAAATATCTTTAATGTCTATGCCAGGGCAAACAGTGGGAACGGTTTTACAAGAGTTGACCTCGTGACGCGGCTTCAAACATTAAAGGTGCTTGATTAATTCTGATGTGTTCCTTACATGTTGCTCCACTCTCTCTCTCTCTCTCTCTCTCTCTCTCTCTCTCTCTCTCTCTCTCTCTCTCTCTCTCTCCACATAGACGCATTAATGCACCTTTGTACATGGCCAGAAACCAGCGTATGTACATGTGACCATATTCACACACGTGATTTATGTACATCTCCTAATATTATTTATTGGATACACATGTATATGAATTTAAGCATCTTCTTTTGAGGATGTATGTTAGGATGATTTTCATGATTTGCCCTTGCTGAAACATCTGCAATTCTATTTTACTGTTATAAGATTGTAGTAAATCATGTCTCACTGCAGACTACACCTATGTGGATGTGCTTTGTTCTTTTTCTTGAGCTTTAAGTGCCACATGAGATGTGCCACATGCATTTCTATTTTCCTTTTGTAACTCATATTACTCATGCCTCATTGTAGGAGATGGGTACGCTAACATAATTCTCTTTTTCTCGAGCTTCAGGTGCCGCATGAGATTTCTCCATTTTTGGATGACTTTGTTCGAATCAGAACTGGAATGCAGGTTTAAAGTTCAATACATGTCGAACATTTCTCTTCCTATTATCATTCGTGGACTATGTGGTGAGAATGGCAACATTTTGATTAATTTTTCCACTTCATAATTCACTAGTTTTTCAACTTCATAATTCACTTGCCACTCGTGTTCTAGTGACTTACCAAATTGGAAAAGTAAGTAAGGCAGTGGCTGATGGGTCAATCAATTGGAAGTAGCTTAAACTGTAATCTCTGAATTATTGCGATAGAATTTTTGCTCTTATATTTATATTTGTTCATACCAAATCTATTTCTTTTTAATATTGAAAGACATTTGTATGCTATAGCCTGTACGTATCTCTCTCACCACCACCTGTGTTGGATCATTTTAGTGTGCTCCCTAAATACTAAATAGGAAAATTATTACAGCATTGCCATTGGAAACCGACGTTCAATTATTCTATTTCTGCCTCTGAAATGTTTTCCAAGTATTTAGTCTGTCCTCATGGTTCTATCTTTCCATCTTTCAGATTGTGATGCAAGCTGGATTACTGAAAGAAGGTTTATGTTCAGTCCAGGATGAGAGTGCAGGTTAATTCTGATCTCAAAATAGTAGTAGCCTCTAAGGATAGGATGTTGGGTGAAGTGTGAACTCAATTCTATGAAAATGTCATGGTTGTGTCCCCTTCCAGAATGAAAGCTTAGATTCAGATATTTGAGCTTTTCCATTAGGTGAAGCCACAAAGTACTTTGGCCCTAAATGTGTGAGTCAAACTGAGGTGGATTATGGTATTAGACTTCGGCTTGGGTGTGTGTTGGAGTGTCATACAAGTTTGTCTTTTCAAGTCAGCTGTGAATGTGTGACTAGGTTATTGTGGTGTAAAACTCTGTTTTGACCAGCCAATGAACGTGTGATATTTTTGTTGCGCACTGTCTAAGTTTGTGCTGAATTGGTTCCTAATACAGGTTTGGTAGTTTCTATTGTGGATCCACAACCTGGTGAGAGCATTATTGATTGCTGTGCCGCTCCTGGAGGAAAGACCCTATTCATGGCAGCCCGACTCAGTGGTCAAGGTAATTTATAGTAAACCAGTGTCACATCTAGTTGATTTAATAAATGATTTTACCCCACTAGTTTTAGACTTGCCCCTTTCGTAACTTTTCACAGATTTATCTTTCCCAAACCTAACCCTTTTGACTGTATGGTCTTTGTTACTTTGTATGATATAACCACATGCACCAGAATTCAGGTAGATTGGTAACCAAAGGTTGCATAGACCACCAAGAAAGATTTATATTGTATTGAGATGTACTAGCATATAGGATTATGATGGAGTTCTGGTCCCGGAAAAATGAACTGACAAAAAGTTATGAAAGGGTGCAAGATATAAAAAGTCATGCATCAGTTGTAAATGGATCCCTTCTCGTCGTTGCTAAGTGTTTCTCTCTCTCTCTTTTTCCCCTTCTTACCTTTTATTATTTTGTGGCGTGAAAAAGGATATCAGTACAAGATTCAACTGATGTTTTTGTCAGATAGAAATTTGAAACCAGTCAATAGAGGCAAGATATGTTGCCCTTTTGATTGACCTATTGAGATAGATTTACATAACGATCCAACTAATAGAAATTCTCAGGTAGCATACTTTATCAATTGTGGTGGAACAAAATATCTCTCATTTCTCCTTCATATCGATTCTTCTTTTTGGTTTCCAAAAGAATGTTACTATGTTGCCTTAAAGGAAAATCCCAAGAGGAGCATGCACCCAGCAGGACCACAAAAAACAATCGTATCGTCAAATAGAATATTGAAGCCAGTCACTAGAGGAAAGATGTATTGCCCTTTTCAATTGGCTAAGTGGGCATTTGAGCCTTTGTCCATGTTAGTTCCTTTTCCTATGATATTGTGTAAAATGTTACTTTCCTACGCACATGTTCCAAAAAAATGTATGGTTTTTCCTAGGAAGTTTCCAAACTTAACATGAAAGATGATGACCTCATTAGCAAAACAAAAGGTGTCCTGCTTTTGAAGCAGCATTCACAACACTCTAATTGCTCTTGGTAACAATTTACATAGCTGTGGGAGTGGCGATGACATTCATACTTGTCTGCTGAGAGATACAGTTGTTCAGTTCTGACCGTTATAGAGGGGACTTTTTGGGAATTCCAGGTTCGGTATCTGCAATTGACATAAACAAAGGAAGGTTGAGAATCCTGAGAGAGGCTGCCAAGTTGCAGAAAGTTGACAATGTTGTAACGACAGTCCATGCCGATCTTCGTACTTTTGATGTATGTTATTTTGCAATGAAAAGTGGAAGTTTATTTTTGAATCATGTACACTTATCTGACTTGTTGCTTTCCTCTCCTTCAAGGACCATAATCAGGTTAAGTCGGATAAAGTTTTGTTGGATGCTCCATGTTCCGGACTCGGTGTTCTTTCCAAGGTGTACTTATGCACAAGAGCGTCAATTGCTAACATATTTGTCCAGAGCAAGTTTTGAGCTCCATTTGAGAGTTTTCTGTTTATTATTTTCCCACAAAATGAAGCTACGGGCTGCTTATTCTGTTTCTTCTGTACTTGTTGCAGAGAGCAGACTTGCGCTGGAATCGGAGATGGGAGGATATGGAACAACTGAAGGAATTACAAGATGGACTTCTTGATGCAGCTTCTAGGTGAGGCAAAGAATTCTCTTCCGCTGATATTTTTCAATTTTCTAGTCATGGTCAGGGGTGGCTCCAGAAATTCTTGCCAGCGGTGACATATCTTTATTTATGTGTCCTATTAAACAATTGAATCACACTTAGCTAAAGAAATCAACAAACTTAAAATAGAACTCTTAAATCATAAATAAATAAATAAAAAATACTCCTAATTTTCATTCAAATAAAAAGTAAGACAATTTTAAGACATTTAAACTGTTGTTCCATTCTGAATACTTATTTTTATACTTGTGGTGAGTGGAAAGAGTAAGGGATTGGATTATGAATTTATCTCAAGCTCTTAGTTGTCAAAAGGGTCAGTGGTTAATGCTATTGTTGTATGAACAAAATGCCGAGTGGCAACTTTAACCAGTTAAAAGCGGGTTAGACAAAATTATCCACAGGGTTCACCAGGCTGGATTACAGCTTTCACCGGCTAAATTTATGATGTGTAGTCGTGACCTTCAGAGGTAAGGGGTTCAGCCGAACCCCCTGAAAGCAATGTAGAAACTTGTTATGCATAGTCTATACCACTGTCAAATCTATGAGGTTTCAAACTTCTCTCTTCTAGTTTTGTTAAATTGAAGTTCAAATTTGTGGATGGCTCTGATTTTCCTGCATTCCCCTATAGCTTAATGTTTCTGTCAAAAGAAAATATTGTGGGGGTGTTCATCCGGTTCTCTCCTCCTCCTGTCTCTGGCTCAGATCTGGATAGTGATGTTTTGCCTTCACCTAGACCTACAGAATGAGACCTCAGTTAGTGCCTAACCGGCCGTAGGTAGTTAGCAGGAACTCAGATGGCTAAGTAAGTCTCTGAGTGATGAGAGGGAAGTACAGAGCGCACTCAAATGCGCAAAGGACAGCATACCTACCTAGGGTTTGGTACTCTTGGCCTCCTAGCTAGCTTGTACTGAGCTCGTGCCATAATGACGTCACAAATAACCGTTTCTTGTTATGACGTCATGCATGAAGATTGCCGGATGGCACACTGGATGGGGCACGTGACCAGACTGCATGGCCGAACCATCAGTGTTGCCATGTGGCTGAATGGTGCCCACTCGGCACTGACCTGGCCCTCTGGTACATGTCAACTATGGTCCAAAACGTGATCTTGCCCTGCCCGTTGGGCTCTGGGTCGCATGTAGACTAGGCCGCCTCCAGGTTGGGCCTAGATGAAGGGACAGGGCGCATGACCCGCCGTTCGGCCACTATAAATATCATAATGAGTGCAGTATTCATTGTCAAGATGTTTTACTTCTTGTTCATTCTTTACTTTGATACCTTTTTAATGCTTTTATAGGTTGGTAAAGCCTGGTGGAGTACTAGTGTATAGTACATGTTCCATTGATCCTGGAGAAAATGAAGAAAGGGTTGCTGCATTTCTTCTCAGACATCCAGTAAGAGCAGCTCATTCTTATAATGCTGTATTTCATTTGTTTGGCACGTAGCTGATACACAATGGAATAATAAATCAATAGATCAGCTAGATGTTACAACTTAACACACTTTACAGCATAATGCTCAAATAGAATTCAGTAAACAAGATAATGGCATAATGCTCTTACTTATTAAAAAAAATTATGCAGTCTTTTAGTATATACAAGATTACTGTATTCAATTCTTATTATGCTTTTTGCAGGAATTCTGTGTAGATCCTGTTGACAGCTATGTACCAAATGATTTTGTTACCGAACATGGTTTCTATTCCTCCAACCCAGTGAAGCATTCAATCGATGGGGCCTTTGCAGCTCGTCTTGTTCGATCATTATGACACGCAATGTGAGTAAAGGAATGCTTCATATTTTATTGAAGTTGCTCGAGGTCAATCAGGAAGGAACTTCAACCCGTTAATTCTAATGGTTTCTGGAGTCTTCACTTATGTTGCTCTCTTTCGGATCATCGTGCTGGGGAAAGTGAAGAGATATCGATTAAGCAAAAAGTTGTTTGGGAAGTGACGAGGCATCAGCACTTCAAACTTGCGCAGACCTCCAAACAGAGAGGATCTTTCAGCATTTTCGATTTGAAGAATTGGGTTTAACTTGCTTGTGATGTTGATTACAGCAGTTGGAAAGCTGGCTGAAGAACTGCTTGACGCTGCAGCCGAATTGTGCTTAGTAGCAGAATAACGACAACCGATATTGGCATTAATGGACAATTTGCGACCATATGTAGAGCTTGTAGTTTAATCCTTACTTGTAATGATGTATGTTTAAGTAGACATTTGTAACCATGTAATGAACGCCCCAATTGAATTCCTAGTACAAAAGTGCAATGAACTGAAAGGAACACGATCTTTTTTTCAAGAAAACTGATACATTTTCATATAGAAATTGTGCTAGATTTCTGAAATGTCAAGTAGATTTTGTCCATAGCGTTTCTGAAAGGAGGCATGGGGAAGCGACCATTCCATAGGCCTTGTTCGATTCTTGAAAACAGTATCTCTGCTTGTTGAATAAGGCTGCACAGATACGGCATCTGCATATGCAGAGTTTCGTGCATTTAGGTACGCCCCTTTCATGGCACAATTTCGAATTTTATGAGGATTTCGTTTCTTTCCTCACCTGTTTTTTTGGGGGGAATTTTGGGCTTGTCTTACTACCTGTTTTTTTAGTGGAAGAGCAAGAATTTCATTAATAAGAACTATTACAAGCTACTGAATTCAAACGAATACAGCTGAGAAAGACAAATTAAAGATAAATAAAAAAACACAACCAAATCCAATGAAGGATATATCCAGCCATAAATTGATATGACGGCCTTTTGTCAGAGATCTTGTCATGCAAAATGTCATAAACAGCGGTAGTTCCACAAGTGACTAGGCTTCCATGTAGAAAACTGTTTGATACTGATTGGAGTTACATCTTACCCTAGGTAGAGAGCATTGCGTCACGGTTAGATATAGTCCAATTAGCTTACCCAGGCCAACTACAGTGCTCTAAAAACAGGGCTGGTCTTACTTGAGAAATAGGTAATGCCCAATTACATTCTCTGTGACCTGGGTAAATCGACACATATCCTAAAGCCCAGCCCAGCTCAGCCGAAACAAGGCCCACGTATCTTTCGGCCATGGTTAAAACTTCCCCAAGACGACTTCGTTCCAGTCATCTTCTTCTTCTTCTTCTTCTTCTTCTTCTTCTTCTTCTTCTTGCAGACCAGTCCATGCACGGCGAACTGAAGAGCTAGGTCTTACTAGTAGCATGAGGATAGCAGAGGGATGAAGAACCTGTGGATGGTTAGAGCACTCTCCAAAACCCTAACCCTAACTTCCTCCTAAAAATGTCACGAAATCGAACTTTGACTCGGGCATTTTGAACATTCCATTGGAACAAAATCGGTAGAGGATACTTCTAACCATTATTTGAGCTGCATTAAACACGGCTCATTAACCGATTCGATTTGCGGTTTTTTTTTTAACTTTATCAAATAAAACGCGTGTTTTCGAATTTTATTCCTAAACTACATGAAAACGTGTTCAGCAAACACGCTTTCTAAAAAACGTATTTTGGTTACAGGCTTTCACAGTGGGTTAAGAAGGATTAGCCGCAAAATTAAATTAATCCTAATTCGTTCTGAAAACATGTTCTAAAAGTGTGGTTAGCAAACACACCTTCTAAAAGCGTGTTCTGGAACCCCGTTTTCCCCTTAACACAGACACTCCACCGACTTTAGGCCTCGTTTGGCGACCGGAGATGATTTTGGGTGAATTTGTAACGAGGGTGGATTTGAAGATGGATTTGTAATGAGGGTGGACCCACCTCTTAAGAAGGGTGGATTTGCAAATAAGGTGTTTGGATGGTATTTTGAGAAGGGGGATTTAGAAGGTGGATATGATGGGATAAATTGTAAAAAGACTTAATTGCCCCCGTTTGTTGTTTTAATGGATAAACTGATTTGATTTGATTATAATCCTAATAAATACATATTAATTAAAGTAAATGCGCAATAAATACATAAATATATTTAAACTATATTAGATGTTAAAAAATAATGTTTCCAGAAAAAAGAATTAAGAAATTAATAAGGCCAATGGGATGCCGAAATGGGTATAGCCATTTAGTCAATTTGGCACTAAAAAGTTTGAACTTTATTTTTTTGGTAATATGTATTAGTTTTTACCTTCATTTTGTGGAATTTAGAAAAAGGTAAAAAAAAAAAAAAGAGTCGTAATAAATTATAGCCGTTGGATAGCCTCTTGGAACAACTAATTGCGTGGGACAATGACACACTAGATAACTCTTCCCTTTCTTCCAGATATTTTGTACTGTTCTTCGGAAAAAAATTTGTTCACCCTCACCAAAAGAGGGTGAACAAAACCCTTACCCTGATTGGTTGAAATGGTGTTGGGTCCACAAATAATAGTGTGGATCCCACCATAAAGTGATGTCATGTTTACCAAAAAATGTATTGATTCCATGGACCCCACACCATTTCAACCAATCAGGGTGAGGGTTTTGTTCATCCTCTTTTGGGGAGGGTGAACAAATTTTTTCTCCTGTTCTTCTCCTGTTCTTCTCCCTTTCATTTTGATTTCAACACAAATTCAAGCCACGACAGAGTGATGAAAATTCCAAACCGCCCGACGACAGGGTATCGAGTGAAATCCGACGACGGGGTCCGACTTCACCGCTTGTCTCTGCACAGAGTTTCCAGAGAAATCCGGCGACGGGGGCCGACGAATCCAACCCACCGCCTCCTTTGGTTCATCTCTCTCTCTCTCTCTGATTTTTCTGGTAAGAAGTTAACAAAATGTCCAAATTTGAAGGGGTATTTTGGTACCAAAAATCCACAAATCCCCCCCTGATTTGCTAACGACAGGGGGAGGCTGTCGTTACCCACTCCGGGTGCTCCCGGATTTCGACTCCCAACAGTAAAAAAATTCTTCCAAATCCGGGAGCAGTTTTTGCTTCCCAAACGCAGGAGTAGAATGGGCCCGGGATTACAAATCCGGGTCTTTGCCAAATCCGGCTGCCATATGCGGTCGCCAAACAGGGTGTTAGTCTTTTAAAACTCAGACTTTCCTCTTTACACTCTGGGATTTTTATCACTGTATAAGTCTCTCTCTGCACATGGAATCAACAACAAAGTTTCCAATCGAAGACAAATTTCAAGCGTTCTTCCACCCTATTCTCTCTCTCTCTCTCTCTCTCTCTCTCTCTCTCTCTCACACACACACACACACACAAACAAAATCCCTGTACGAAGACAGAATTGAGTTTTGCTCGGAGATATCTGGTTTTGCTCCCGGCACAGATCGTCGCGATGGGGAAAACCATGGTCTTTGCATTCCCTTTAATCCCTCTCCTTCAGTGACCTCCGACGCATCGTCAGAGACGCCGTCTTCGTGTCCGTGGACCTCGAAATGACGGGCGTCACCAGCGCCCCCTGGAGAGAGTCGTTCGAGTTCGACCGCTTCGACATTCGTTACCTCAAAGTCAAAGACTCGGCTGAGAAATTTGCTGTCGTTCAGTTTGGTGTCTGTCCCTTCCGTTGGGACTCTTCGAAGCAATCCTTCATTGCTTACCCGTTAGTTCTCCTTCTTCGTTTCGGTTTTTACTGTTTCGCGTGGTTTAATTTTCCTAATTCTCCCTTTGGATGGTTGGAAAAGTTTGAGTATTTACCTTGTTTATGGACTTCCTTTTATTAATGGGAGGAATGCAGAAGAAAAGGTCCCAAAGGATGAAGATACTGGGACGAGTGGAGTCTCAGGGTTGCAAAAAAACCTATTCTCGAGCAGCTCGTGAGTTGGCTCGTTATAGGTTCAGCTCAGCTCGTTATGTTAGCAAACGAGTTGAACTTGAGTTTTACTCTAAGCTCGTTGAGTAAAAGAGCTGAGCTCGAGCTCAAATTTTTAAGTTTGTTTAGTAAATGAGCCGCTCGGCTCGTTTGTTGAGGGTTGACTCATAAATAAAGGCTGCCCGTTTAATAAACTAACCGAGCTCGAACACCTCGATACTAAACTAGCCAAGCTCAACCTAGGATAGTTTTGACTGAGCCGAGCTCGAACACTTCAAAGCTTGGTCCATTTGCTGCCTTTGGGAACAAGATTATGCTGTGTGTCGTTGCTAGCAAAACCAGAGAGGGACTATTTAGTTTAGCTTTTTGCATGGGTGAATCTCTTCAGAAATCTTTCTTGATGGGGATGATTTTCCCTAATGGAGTGATTCTGAGTGGGATATTTTTTTTTTTTTTTTACTAGTCATTGAAATCATAATCTGTTTGTTTGTTCCCATACCCTTCTATTTGTGCTTTCGTTTGAGATTCACACTCATGGAAAATCTCAGGAATATCTTATTTATCCAGAGGACAAGAGGATGATGCAATGAGGACCTTGCATATTGTGTATGATGATGAGTTGTTAGAGTTGAGGCGCAACTCGAGAGAAGCTAGAGATACACCAGTAGTTAGAATTGCGGATTTTCTCTTCACTGAGAGAATGAATAACAGAATTAGTGAATGGCGTGATGGATTGTTACTGAATAGAATTGCGATCTCAGATTCTCAGCGTCGTCTCTCTCCCTCTTTGATTTGCGGTCATTGTGAGGTGATCTCTCTCTCTCTCTCTCTCTCTCTCTCTCTCTCTCTCTCTCAACAATTTGATCTATCTGCGATCTCAGATTATCCGTATGATTATACTCATTTTCGTCTATCTGCGATGTTTGAGATCTTTTGCTTTAGATTTCCTTATGAAGTTCTGAAATCTTCTGCTATTTGCTGTTGGGTCATTGGTGCTAATTTTAGTTGTTTAGCGTTTCAAATAAGCTATATTTGTGCTATTTGTGATCTTGTACTCTTGTAAGCTTGATCCCCTCTGTCCAGATTTATGTGTTTGGCTATTAAATTTTCTTTTTATACAAGTTAATATATGATCAGGCTCATTTTTTTTTTAATGCTATCTTTTTTCGTTGATTTATTTGTGGCTTGTGGTGAAACTCTGTGTCTCAAAACCCATGAATTATGGTTCTACATTGGTGCAGTCTAGGTGTTTGTTATAATGTTTCATGTAGTGTTGGGTTTTGTCCAGTTCAGTTTGGGATATATAGATGTTGATAATTTGATATGGGGAAGCAAACTATATATGATGATTCGGAATCGTGGGATTCGTGCTTGACTCGTGAGGTCATTTACGTTTGTTTACGGTTTCTTGTGGTTATATGGTTCTAACATTATATATTGCCCATGTTAATTGAACTTTTTTTTGTCCATTTAAACAGATATGAATTCAATTGGGCATTTGAAGGGTTGAAGCCGAAAATTGGAAATCTCTATTATTGTTGTTGAAAATTGGTTAACGCCATTTCCACGAGACATGACCCTGGAAATGGCGTTAGACAACAGCCTGATGCACGCCTAAAAAAAATAGTGAATTTGCCCCAAGGGATGGGGGAGGATGAACCCATGCCAGACCTAAAAACATACCTTGCATCTCCATGGCCTACGGGAAAACGGAGGATCCAACTGGGAGACCCTCCTTGCCGAACTAGAAGTCGATCGCATTTGCAAGCAAATGAGGGTCCATTTTGAGAAGTGCCAAATCGTAGACCGGGGCAATCGCAGCAACAATGGTCTTGGAAGGACACTCTATCCCATAAGGTGTGAGTAGAACCTCACGCAAAAGCTTCAGAGCCTTCCGCATCTCCAGCACATCCACCATCTCCTCTGCGTCTGTCACATCCACCACATTGTGCGCAGCTGTTATCACATGACCCTTTTTCTTGTCGACCACAAAGCCTGTTCCTGTACCCCCTTTACTCAACAGAACTGTTATACCATTTTTAAATTCAGCAAACAACTTGGTCCTCTCACTGTCAGGGAGAGCACTCGAGTAGTTCCTCACTCGAGTAATGTGAGACAAAGGCCTACTGAGTCCAGACGGGAAAGTGATTGGGGTAGTCAAGTCTGGGGATAGACGACTTGGACCATTCCACTTATGGTGTTCCTTCGAGGCACGTCTTGGAGTTCCTCAGGCTCTTCAGGGAAGGGTTGTTGAAGAAGACAAAGATTGGTGGTCAAAGAATCCTTTGTTACGATTGAATTTTGTAGTTGTTGTTTGAAGATACACTGATCTGTAGAAGTTTTGTTATAAATTGAAGGAGACAATACAATAGAATGTCTTTTGTTTTTTTTGGATTTCCATCAGGGGGCTATCTTTTATAGTGTCTTTCCTTTGACTTTTATCTACCAAGAAGTAATCAGTTCCTACCACATTTGTTCATTTGTCCTTTCTTTGTATCCTTTTATCGTTACTCTTGACTGTCACTGCTCACACAAATAGGTTAGTTCTTGGCAAAGTTAGCTAACCCAATTGCTCATGATGATTTCGCTGTTGTCCCTGAGATGAGAGACTTGAGGTCTTTCTACTTGCTATTTTGCATAGTTTTGGAAGTCCTACATCAAAAGGCCCATGTTGCTGGTTGGACCAAGCCTTGGGCAGCAGTTGCAATTGACTTCTCTGTCAACCATCCAGAAGCTGCAAGTGATTTACCAAATACATTAGAAATCCATTTCGAGAGGCTTTCTAGTTGCCTCTCAATATAAGTTTGTACAGTTAGAGTGAATAATGGTCCTGAGTTACCATGGTTAATGTACTATATTCCGCCTTTCAGATTGAGAAGCTTGTTTTGCTTGATCCAAGTGTTCACTCAGAAGGCACCAGCAACATGACAACCTTACCTAAGGCAGTGGCCTACGCTGGGGTGCGCTTTTCTGTCAATAAATGTTTTCGTCTGAGTAATTATCCTGGTGATGTTATGTCGCGCTTTCATATTCATTTGGATTTATAATATCCATGTACAGTTGCTTTAATTCTATTATGGGTCCGAGCATCATCAATGAATTCACCGATAAAAGATGAATTGACAATCTCGTGATGACTTGGTAGCGACTTAAGCTTGAATGGTTGCACATCAAGTATTATTGCTTTTTCTTGTTCTTTACGTCGTGATTGAACAGGTAGAAACCTTTTTTAGTCATTACTTTAGGCCTCATACTCTGAGTTACATAAAGCGGACGGGTGGGCAGGGGCGAAGGGTGAAAGCGTCTCTCAATATCCCACCAAACCAACGAGAGCGCGAGTGCAGAGCGAGGATTGAGTGTGGGAACGCAATACATTTGGAAGGATTATGTGACTAACCCCATCCCTAATAGATTTTCTATGATCCTTTTCTGTATCACCAAAATTGTCTTATTCAACTGTAATGCTCCTCACCATTGCTGTCACCAATGTCTTGAACCTTCTTCTGTTCTGCGTAATAACTCTAATTCATTCCGTTTTTATGTTAACCCTGCAAATTGAAATCTCATCATTCAAATTTAAGGAAACATAACATGGAAATAAGCTGCCTTGTAATTTATAGCACTGACACAATGGTTGTGGTTTGTGTGGTGTCGGACTATGGTGTATGTACAACACTGTAATTACAAAATATAGATTCATTTTCAGTCTCTACCCGTTGAGTGTGATGCCAAATTAGAAAGGAGTGACTCAAGGCATAGTAATGGTGGAAATCTTTGTGGTCGGTAGTATACTTTCTTTTTGCTTGTGTTGAACACCATATGTTTAGATGTAATGTAATCCTTGTAGTTGGTTTACCATTCGATACCTGCATAGATTGGAGTAATGTAATTGGTCACGGTTACTGTCTGTATTTGACGATCAGGGCCGGCCCTGACGATTAGGTTGCCCTAGGCCAAACCCCGAGCTGGTTGCCCTCATACTAATAAGTAATAAAACAAAATTAGAAACCATACAAGTAAAGGAACAAAGCAAAATCGAGGTTATATTATGTTTTAAGCTTGAATAACATAAATAAAAAAAATTCAAAATCAAAATGTAACCCCGATAATCGGTTATGGTGCTTTATGATTAGCATGATCCGATTCAAACAAAACAACTTCTCCTTGCATTTTTTGAAGCGAATTCTTCGATTAAGTCATGGTACTTTAACTTATCTAAAAACTCATTATCAATGGAAATCATAGCCAATGCACTTAACCTCTCTTGTGACATGGTAGTCCGAAGGTAAATTTTTATCAACTTCAACTTAGAAAAACTCCTCTCTGCAGAAGCAACTGTAACCGGCATAGTCAACAAAATTCGAAAAGTAACCCATGCCATTTTGAAACCACTCTTTTTCCAACAAGGCCTTATAAAATCAAGAATGTCAATTCCTTTTGTCACTTCCCTTGGCAATGTTGTTTTCAATTGTCTAAGTTCTTGGAATAGCTTATCCCCAAAAATATCACCATGTTCATTGTGTTTCAAGAAATTTTCTAGTTTAGTGCAATGCTCCCTCAATTGCTCTTCACTAAAGCTTTTGAATCTTGCGTTAAACAAATATCCAAAGGTTCCTTCATAAAGTTCAAATTGCACAAAGCGTTCCTTAAGTGACATAAGAGCTTGATCTATAATGTGAAGGAAATAGGTAACCCTAAAGTTACCTTCCGGTGATTGACTTCCGTCAGCATCATCTTCCACATCCTCATGAAATTGTTTTTTTTCTACGAACAACTCTTTTTGTTGCGAATACCGGATCAATACCAACTTCATGTGCAAGTTCTTGTTGGAAATTATCAAAATAAATAAGCTTTTATTTGGGTGTTTTTAAAATATTCCTATTCTTTAGAAGTCTCATTTTATATGTGGAGTTTGCAACTTTTTGTCTAAAGTTGTGGTTTGTGGAGAGTAGTGACTTTTGATTCATTTTACTAAAAGTTGTATCTATTAGTTTACACTAATTAGATGTGGATATTGGATTGAAACCAAAAGGTGTGCCATTCTAATATAGGGTCGCGCCCGAATTCCTTAACGGGATTGTTTTGTGAATAAGCACTGAATGGGTGCTTTTAATAGCACCGAATAGTTGCCTTTGTAGCAAGCACCAAATGGTGCTTTGGTTCAGCTTATTTGTAATGCACCGAAAAGGTGCATCATTTGATTTAAATGGCAAACTGCCATTGGTTTATTCCAAAGGGTGTGGCAACCAAAGGTTGCCAATGTTTCATTCCAATAGGTGTTGTTTAAAGCCTATATAAAGGCTTTGGTTCATTTGTTGTGTACATGTACTTAACAGATTACTCTCGGACAGAAATTCGACTTCTCCATACATATAAAGTTAGGCTTAGTTCTGTGTTTTGTTGTTCTGCAGAAACAAAATACAGAAACCCTTGGTTCTTTCGATTCTATTTTCGACTCAGTATTCTGTCTGTCCTTCGTTTGTGCGGACGCAGGCAGAAGATCATTGAATTGATCGGGCTTCGTTGTATCCTCGGACAGATTCGCTATCAACCCGGTGCACACCAAACGGTGGGGGCGAATACTGTTTTCGGAAAGCGACTCAGTAACGTGCCTCGAAGCAAGTACCATCATCAAGCCGTTCAGTTTTTCGAAGACTCCCGGATTTTTGCACCAACAGTTCTTTGGTTTCCTTCATCAAATCTTCAAAACCATTTTCTCTAAGCTCTTCAAAGAATAAAATCAACTCCTTTATTCTTATAATGGCATCTTCAATATCCATCTTTTCTCTTTGAATAACTTTGCTAACTTGATTAACTTTATCTAAGATTTTGTACCAAATACATAAGCTAATCAAGAACTCAAAATCCTCTAAAGCATTCTTGCACAAGCCTTTAGCTTCTGCCATCACAACATCGTCTTTCGAAATATTTGCAATTTCAATCAACGCATCTCGTAATTCTGGTGTTTGGCTTCTTATCGCTCTAACACTCTCAACATGACTTTCCCAAGTAGTTACGGACAATGCCTTTGGTGTCAAGCCCTTCACATATGTTCTAAGAACATCCCACCGATGTGTTGAACCCGAAACAAAGTATAAACCTTTTGCACATATGCGAAAAAATTTCTTGCTTTCGCACAAGATTTTGCCTTATCACATAGTGCAAGGTTTAAGCTATGACATCCACATGGAACATAAAATGCTCTAGGATTTACATCAAGTAGCTTTTTTTTGTACACCTTGATGTTTACCTTTCATATTTGAGCCGTTGTCATAACATTGTCCTCTTATATCATCTATGTTGAGCTTTGGATCAACCAAAGTATCTTCAAGTCGCTTGAAAAGCCCAAGTCCCGACATGTCTGAAAAATCCTTTTTTTATGCAATCGAATAATCAAGCAATAACAGGAATTAAAAAATAAACGAATAAACGATGAACACGCAATATACGTGGAAAACCCCGAATAGGGTAAAAACCACAGAAAGGAATCAAAACACTAAGGGAACCATTGTGCGATTACAATCGACCTATACTTACAATTGAAACTCCTCTCAATTGACCCAAGAACCGATTGCCGAATCCACGTTCATCGCACCAAGTGTTTGATTGCCGCGCGCCTTGAATCACTCAAACCCTCCGAGATACTTCCAGAAATCCACTGGAAAAGTATTAAAAGGTTGAATAAAGATTGCGGAAAAACTTCTTGGAGTTGATTGCGTTGATCAACGATGCATTAGTTGCGCTCCAAGACTCAAAGGAACAACCCCTCCCTCTTCTCTAAATTTCTCACGTTCATGTGGTGGCTGTAAAAGACGTCACTTTTTTGAAACCCTAGCTACTGTATTTATAAGCTGCAGACTCTCTTGCTCGAGCACATTTCGAGTTGCTCGAGCACTTCTCTGGCAGATTAGTTGCTGGATGTTTTTGCTCGAGCACTTTGCTGAAAACACTATATATGGCTCTAAAACTCGACACCCTTGACTTACATCAAAACATAGACACAATTACACATTGATTTCCTTCCACGATCCTAAACAGACGCATCTAAAAATAAAAAGTACAACTCGATAATAAGGATACACGTAAATGTGTGTTTTGTCGTGAGATTTGCCAATACAGAAAGAATGTGGCCTACGGTCCTAACAGTGTCGTCAACCTTTATAAACCCAAGAAAAAACTCTTCCACCTTGACTTTACTTTTTTACAACACGGGTGATATAATATGTCGAATCAATGTTTCTCTCCCTACTTATCTATGACCATCTTATCTGCTTCTTTTGTAGCACGAAAAAATCTTGTCTGCTTCTTTTCTCTTCCTACTCCAGCTCATTGTATTTAAAGTTGTTCAAATAGAGTTCAGTAAACAAGATAATGACATAATGTTCTTACTTGTTGTAGGTGTTGGTTCTTGCTTTAGTCAAATATGATGAGCTGGAGAGGTATGGATAGTCAACAGTAGAGACACAGTGAGAGGAAAGGATAAGGCGGTCTAGAGGAAGGGTGAAGAACAGAGCAGGTGTGTACAGAAAGAACTAAGGCAGTGGATTGCTCTCAGTCTAATCCGTGATACCCTTGGTGACCTAGGAGATGGGGATTGACTTGTAGAGAGAATATTCTTCTCTCGATCAGCAATTTCCCTTTTCTCTCTCTAGAATGACATATGCTTCTGCCAAAATTTTTCACCAACGTCTGGGTATGAAAGGGAATGTCCCATATTTATAGGCACCTTGGACCAATCATAAGGTGTCAGGCTGTCATCCTATAATATGATAACACGTGTCCTTTCCGTACAACCTGACCGTACGAGTGACGTCATCACCGCGCTGCTGACCCGCGCGGTGACGAGTCATTCCCCCGCGCAGCGAACCTCTTGTTCTTAGCCACCAAACTACTAGATCTCCCTTATTCCCGTTAGGGCAAGGTCATGACCTGTTCGGTTGCGCCTATACCGCAGCCAAGCCTCAGGGGGCTCCCGGGGTCCTGTCTTTAGATCGCAGCAGGTATAATTACCTGGGCTAAACTAGACTAGCTACTCGCACTCTCGCCCATATTCTGGGCCACGCTAGTCGTTTGGGACCATGAGCTTTTCTCCTGTTCGGATGGCTCATGGTTGTCCAAGCACCGCCCCTACTGGGCTTGGGGTGCGCGCCACTGGGGCGCCTTGCACGAGAGGGTCCCGCGCCAGTGGCCCCCTTCATGCGAAGAATAATTATGGATCATCGTGCTGGGGAAAGTGAAGAGATAGCGATTAAGCAAAAAGTGTTTGGAAAGTGAAGAGGCAGTGGCACTTCAAACTTGCGCAGTCCTCCAAACAGAGAGAGGATCTTTCAGCATTTTCGATTTGAAGAATTGGGTTTAACTTGCTTGTGATGTTGATTACAGCAGTTGGAAAGCTCGCTGAAGAACTGCTTGAAGATGCGGCCTAATTGCGCTTGGTAGCAGAATAACAAGAACCGAGATTGACGTTAATGGACAATTTGCGACCATATGTAGAGCTTGTAGTTTAATCCTTATTAATGTATGTTTAGGTAGACATTAACCATATAATGAATGAATGCCCCAATTGATTTCCTAGTCCACTGCAATGAACTGAAAGGAACACGATCTTTTTTTCAAGAATGCTGATACATTTTCAGATAGAAATTGTGCTAGATTTCTGAAATGTCGAGTATATTTTGTCCATAGAGTTTCTGAAAGGGGGCACGGGGAGGTGACTGTTCCATCGTGACCCCATTCGATTCTTGAAAACAGCATCTCTGCTTGGTAAGGCTGTACAGATAAGGCCTCTGCATATGTAGAGTTTTGTGCACCTGGGTACGCCCTTTTATGGCACAATTTCGAACTTTATGAGGATTTCATTTCTTTCCTCACCTGTTTTTTCTGGGGGAAAATTAAATTATTGGGCTTGTCTTACTTTTTTTAGTGGAAGAGCAAGAATTTCATTAATAAGAACTATTACAATCTATTGAATTCAAACGAATAAAGCTGAAAAAGACAAATTAAAGACAGGAAAAAAAAACCCAAATAAAATGAAGGATATATTCAGTCATAAATTGATCAGGCGGCCTTTTGTCAGAAATCTTGTCATACAAAATGTCGATGATTAACTATCGGTAGTTTCACAATTGACGAGGCTTCCATGCAAAAACTGTCTCATACTGTTTAAAGTTAAAGAGTACTACAACTTGGTTAGATATCCTGCAATTAAATAGACACATACCCTAAAGCCCAGTCGAGCTCAGCCAAAACAAGGCCCACATATCTCTCGGCCACGGTTGAAAATTTCCCAAGACGACATCGTTCCAGTCATCTTCTTCTTCTTCTTGCGGAATGCAGACCAGTCCATACACGACGGACTGGAGAGCTAGGTCTCACCAGTAGTATGAGAATAGCAGAGGGATGAAGAACCTGTGGATGGTTAGAGCACTCTCCAAAACCCTAACCCTAACTTCCTCCTCCTCCTCCTCCTTTACTCGCTCACTTTGTTCTTCAACAACACCCACACCAACCTTCGCCATAAAAAATGTCACGAAATCGAACTTCGAATCGACCCTCAGTGACCTCCGACGCATCGTCAGAGACGCCGACTTCGTGTCCGTGGACCTGGAAATGACGGGCGTCACCAGCGCCCCCTGGAGAGAGTCGTTCGAGTTCGACCGCTTCGACATTCGTTACCTCAAAGTCAAAGACTCGGCTGAGAAATTTGCTGTCGTTCAGTTTGGTGTCTGTCCCTTCCGTTGGGACTCTTCGAAGCAATCCTTCATTGCTTACCCGTTAGTTCTCCTTCTTCGTTTCGGTTTTTACTGTTTCGCGTGGTTTAATTTGCCTAATTCTCCCTTTGGATGGTTGGAAAAGTTTGAGTATTTACCTTGTTTATGGACTTCCTTTTGTTAATGGGAGGAATGGAGAAGAAAAGGTCTCAATGGATGAAGATACTGGGACGAGTGGAGTCTCGGGGTTGCAAAAGAACCTA
This sequence comes from Vaccinium vitis-idaea, assembly GCA_963854785.1. Classification (NCBI taxonomy): domain Eukaryota; kingdom Viridiplantae; phylum Streptophyta; class Magnoliopsida; order Ericales; family Ericaceae; genus Vaccinium; species Vaccinium vitis-idaea. Next base: position 1,842,189 of record OY978217.1, read on the forward strand.
TTCTCGAGCAGCTCGTGAGTTGGCTCGTTATAGGTTCAGCTCAGCTCGTTATGTTAGCAAACAAGTTGAACTTGAATTTTACTCTAAGCTCGTTTAGTAAAAGAGCTGAGCTCGAGCTCAAATTTTTTAGTTTGTTTAGTAAATGAGCCGCTCGGCTCGTTTGTTGGGGGTTGACTCATTAATAAAGGCTGCCCGTTTAATAAACTAACCGAGCTCGAACACCTCGATACTAAACTAGCCAAGCTCAACCTAGGATAGTTTTGAATGAGCCGAGCTCGAACACTTCAAAGCTTGGTCATTTGCTGCCTTTGGGAACAAGATTATGCTGTGTCGTTGCTAGCAAAACCAGAGAGGGACTTTTTTTTGTGTGTGCGAGACTTGAATTCATTGTTTGTTTAAGTTATGCTCTCTTTGTTTGTAAAAAGAAAACTGGTGAGCAGATTAATTGGGAAATGCAACTTCTGAATCTAATAGAACTATAAGCAGATGCCGCGATTAGAGTAGGTGTTTCCAGTGTCAGAAGAAGGAAAGATATCCTCTGCATGCTGTCTTGGGGAATTATTTGTAGTTTAGGAGGAAAAACTAATTACTATGCTTTGCTTATTTAGGGAATAAAAGCTGTAATTATGCAAGTTAATCATGTGTTGAGCTTGCCCTCATCCTTCATCGCACTTTTGCTTCACAGGCACAATTTCTATATTTTTCCCCGGAAAGAAATTCCAGTTGATGGCCGGTCTTATGAGTTCCTTTGCCAGACAACCTCAATTGACTTCTTGGCTAAATACCAGTTTGATTTCAATTTGTGCATACAGGAAGGTACGTCATTTGTCTCTGTATTGTCTCTAGTGACTTGCATTGAGAGTTCTTCTACATATCCATAATTAAACAGCAGGAAAGGGTCGAAAAAATTCTGGAGTATGGACCAAACTGGCTTTGGTATGGAGCACAATACACCAAGGTTGCATTTACACTGTCACATTTGCTTTCTAGTTGATTTTCTGTTTTTGAAATAATCCTCAGATATTGACCTATTGTTGCATTAATTCCCCAAGGAATGAGCATTTGATGATACTTCTGTCTCTGTTGTGGTTTTCTTAATGGAATACTTGTATTGTGGGCCCTTTCATACTTCAACTTTCAGAATTTATGGATAACATCTGAACATTTGAGATTTTCAGAGGATAGTAAATCACATCTGTGGGTAAAATAGAATACTATTTAGTTTAGCTTTGCATGGGTGAATCTCTTCAGAAATCTTTCTTGATGGGGATGATTTTCCCTAATGGAGTGATTCTGAGTGGGATATTACTAGACATTAAAATCATAATCTGTTTGTTTGTTCCCATACGCTTCTATTTGTGCTTTCGTTTGAGATTCACACTCATGGAAACTCTCAGGAATATCTTATTTATCCAGAGGACAAGAGGATGATGCAATGAGGACCTTGCATATTGTGTATGATGATGAGTTGTTAGAGTTGAGGCGCAACTCGAGAGAAGCTAGAGATACACCAGTAGTTAGAATTGCGGATTTTCTCTTCATTGAGAGAATGAAGAACAGAATTAGTGAATGGCGAGATGGATTGTTACTGAATAGAAATGGCGGGTTTGAAACCCAGGAGAGTTCTAATGACACCACTCAACAGTTACAAACTATTTTCTTCAAGATGCGTCCGGCTCTTTTGCTAAATGGGTTCACCTCTCACCAACTAAGGTTGATTCAGTTGGTAATGATCCATAATTTTTCTTTTTTCTTTCATATATGTTATTTGGATCTCCTGTGTACCACATGTGCTGTTATTGATTAGGGAATGTTGTACTTGTCTGTCATTTGCCGCGGTTACTTGCCGTGAAGAGAATGAAGCACTCTAGATTTGATTTTATGTTCTTATTACAAGAGGATAACCTGAAGATATCTTCTATGATTCTTTGCCATACTGGCAGCAGCTCCCACTGAAGCAATTGTAGCAGCTCCAGCACCATTGATGGGTTAGGAAGATACAATTATTTGAAATGAATACATGCATCTCGAATAATATGCACCAAGTTTGGGATCAGACGATCCTCGAATTTTGTTACATTACCACCTTGATGACTTCTTTAAAGACCATTGCTTTATCCTGCCCACCTTTTATTTCATGCGTTCATGACTTGTTGAATTTTTCATAATTGCTGAACAGTGAGGTTGAAATATACAGGTCACGGAAAAGCATTATGAAGATCTTGTTTTCGTTCGTGAAAAGGCTGAGACTTCCTCTGTACACCAATTAATCGTGTACACAGACTCCAAAAATGACAGGGACTTGCTAATGGTAAGCTGTTATTTGGAAAGAGCTATTTTTGGTTTCTTGTGTGAGTGAACTTCTCCAGATTTTTTTGTTGGATGAAAACACTGTTACGCATTTCAGCTATGTATTACCTATGGGCTCGAACTGGTACAAGTTGGTCCGAGTATTCTTTATAGAGTATTCAATTGTAAACTTAGTTTCGGTGAAATGAGATTATTCAAGAAGATTGCACCTACATAATTTGAAGATGAGGCTTTCTGGTGAATAAAGCTGAAGTGGGGATGGGGCTGAAAATGTACATGAGTGTGATACCACGACCTTGTGTCGTACTAGCTGCACCTCATAGAGACATGATTATTGTATCAAACTCTTGCAGAAGGAGGTCAGGGATGGGCTTCACAAGGAAGCAGAGATGAAGATCAAAGCTGCGGTTGGGTTTCGGCACGTTATTGACCTCCTATCCTCAGAACAGAAGCTGATTGTTGGTCATAATTGTTTCCTTGGTACAAATCTTACCCTGAGTTTTGCTATGAGTTGTTTTTCATTTATTTTTCCTTACGCTATTTCTTTGTGATACAGATATTGCGCACATATATAGCAAATTTTTAGGTCCTCTTCCTTCGACTGCTGAAGAATATGTCTCCTCTGTAAATAAGCACTTCCCATACATCATTGACACAAAAATACTCTTGAATGCAAATGATATACATCTGCCTATGATGAAGAAGAGCGGCACATCACTGTCCAAAGCATTTGCCTTATTATGTCCAGAAATCGCTTCCAGTGTTCAGGGACTGGGTTCGGGTCCCAAGCCACGTGTTAAAGTGGAAGTTCAAGTGGATGACATGAGGTTTGCTTCCCTTTGTACCATTGTAGTGAGTGGTCTTCATTTCACTGTGCATTCATTGCGTTCAGTTTTCCTATTTGTTGCTTCATGTTTCTATGGCTCATCTACCGGTTGCATAAGCTGGCAAATTTTTTTGCTTTGAACTAGTTAGGTACAAGGCATGTCGCTACGTTACCCTATAGAAGATATGCATCTGCAGATTTTATGTTTAGTGGAACTATGGCTTCAAGAAAACTAAATCAGGTTTAAGATTATGATGTTGTGCCTAGTGCTTTAGAATATGTTCTGATGTAAGGTTGGGCGCTTCTGGCACTCTTGAGTGATACGCCATATTCACTACACTTTTTCCCTGTTCTCCAAGCTTAGACGAGGAATGCTACTATTCTTAGCTGTTACTAAAATTAAAACTCCATTTGCAGGTCCTCCAACTGGAACTCAGGAGCTAAGCACGAAGCGGGCTATGATGCTTTTATGACGGGGTGTATTTTTGCCCAAGCATGCAGTCATCTTGGTTTCGATTTCAAGCTCCATTCACCCTCCACAAATTTGGCCAATGATGAGAAGCTTCAAAAGCACATCAATCTGCTCTACTTGAGCTGGATTAATGGTGACATCATTGATTTGAGGACTGGTAATCGAACTGCTGAGTCCTCGTACTCTAACAACCTAAAAAACCGGTATCCGAAGACTGTGTTCCAAAATATTGCTTTAATATGGGGATTTCTGCCAAGGATCAAGGCAAGAGAAATTAGGGAATGCATAACTAAAGCTTTTGGCCTAACCTCAGTTAGTTCCGTGTATCATTTGGATGAAACTGCAGTGTTTGTGCAGTTTAGTAAGGCTGAATTGGTCTCAGATTTTCTTCAGTTGAAGCAAACCTTGGAAAGAGACAACGGTCCGATCTCAGTTTTGCATCCACTGTCAAAACTTCTTGAAGGCGGAAACACTTGTGCAGCCACTTATGAGTTCTATAAAAGGATGTGTAGTTCACCAATTTCAGAAGTCTTGTTTGCTGATCAGGCAGAGGCGATGGGTATTAACTGGAAGACTGAACCATTAGAATCTGACAGGAAAGTGGAAACCCTAGAAAATGAAATGGCTGCTTTTTTAAATGCTTCTGATCGAAGTGAGTCGGGGAAGATAAATGGAATGATAAACGATCTAGCATGTGGCCATTTCCAAGATGACGAAGGCATTGATTCCTCATACACTCGTGAAGCTCAGCTCAGCAAATAGGATAGAACTCATCATCCGTGTGTTGTAGCGGATCTAAGATGTATCCTCCTAGATTAGCATTTCTTTAATTTTTTGTTAATTGTCGAAATCATAAGAAAGGGTTTTGTATTCAGATGGAAGTTTTGTATACAAACACTAGATTGGTAACCATTGGAATGACCAGATTTTGCAGGTCTCTTGTTCACTGTTCACCAATCACTACTATAAATGGACAAAGTTGGTGATTTTGCAGCATAGTTTGAAATCGTTCTTCAATTACTGCATTTTTCTGGGCAATGGTGATCGAATGGGATTGTTGTTTTCTGAGAGAACGGTTTTGTGAATGTAAAAAAAGAAAAATAGCAATGAAAGGGTAGTGAACCTTTCAACACTCTTTTTCTCCCGACCTTGCTTTCATTCCCAATGTTGGGATAAAAACTTGGGTGTTAGTTAGCGCATCTCGGCTGTTCAGAAGTGTTTTGGATAGCTTAAATTCCTCTCTCTCTCTCTCCCCCCCCCCCCCCCCCCCCTGTCTCTCCTCTTTCTCTTTCTAAAATCTGGACCGTCCAAAGTACTTTTGGACGGCGAGATGCGCGCTCGAGCACTGCGTGTGCAATACTCTATTTGCGCAATGCACCCAAATTTTCTCCATTGTTGGGTTTGTGAAGGCCGCTTCAGTCTTGGTTTTACCACTTCGGTAACTTTGTCAAGAGTTCGACGTAGATATATAATGTGCTATAAGAAGCCAAAGTAACTATACACCCATCTTCATTCGGGAAAAGTAGAAAATGGTGTAAGTTGTGGACACACCGAATTAGGGAACACGTAAAATCTATGTGTCTTGCTTTTTATTTGTTTGCGTTCTTGGCTTTGCTTGATTTATTCTTTGTGCGATTGTGCATGTATTGGTTAGGGCAATTCCATTTCCACAACACCAAATCAGGTAAACAAAGTGAATGAGATGAATACTGAAATTAAACAGCCAAACAAGGCAGTCATCAAATGAGTTACAATACCAGCAAAACAACCATCAAACCAAATCAACTACAACCTGAATAGAAAATACAGAAAACATCAAAAATCATCCTAAACGAACAAAAAGAGAATCACAAACGCGGCAACAGCAGCAGTGATGAAAGAAGAAGATGCAACAGACATCCTGGAACCAGAAAACATGTTCCCAGGTGGTCCAAATTGGAAGGAATCCCCGTCCTGATCTCCACCCTCTTCAGCCGGTTTAGGCGGTGGTGCAGCAGCAGTACTTGGTTCAGGCGGTGGTGTTGCAGTAGTACTTTGTGGTGGCTCGGCTTCAGACTGCACCATCACCCGGATGATCAACCTCTGGCCGGATTTGCAGTTGCCGGGCTGCCCACTGATGAAGTAGAAGAATCCGAAGTGATCGAATGTGAAAACCGTGTTTCCGTCTTCGAATTTGGCGATTGGGTTTGATGTGATGCAGTTTTCGTAATCTTCTTTGTTCACTACCAGCACCGAGTCCTTCTGGTACTTGAATACTGAAAACAAACAGTTAGACAAGAAACCAGCAAAATCAAAGTTGATGAGAAAACTATTATGGCTCTGTTTGGCATATGCTTATAGTTTCGAACCAAAGCTTCTTTCTTTTTATAATACAAACCAAACCAAACCGAACCTTAAGTCCCGTTGAATACACAATACCCATAGGTAATAATTATTGAACTTACAAGCTTCATCGCCGACGTGGAAACGATTTTGGGAAGCCCACTCATTGTAGGTTTCTGAGTCGTTTCCAGTTGGTTTGGCCCAGCCTTTCTCGCCGCCGACTGGGAATTGAGTAGCAGAAACCAAGAGGGGAGCCATGGAGATTACGAAAAGGGAGAAGAATATAGAAGAAGAAGAAGAAGAAGAAGCCATTTTCTGCAGTTTTTCAGAATACCACAGCTAGTAGTAGTGAAATAGTAAAATTGCTAGTGAAGAGTCCAAAGACGAATGACAAATGAGGAAGAAAATAGAGTGGACGAAGTGGGTTTATATCATGCATGGTAGAGAGAGAGAGAGAGAGAGAAGTCATGGCGGTTAAGTTTGTTATATGTCAGGTGAGTGGGGAGAGAAGAGGGAGGGAGTGGGGAAGTTGGGCAGTTTTAAAACTCTGTTTGGGTTAGTGGTTTGTTTTTGGGTTGACTGAATCTCCACTAATTCCTAAGTCGTAATTTTGGATTATATTTTTAATACACGGTTATTTGTAACGCTCTCTCACATAAAAAAAAAGATTTTCAAAATTAAAAGGTGAATAAAATTTGAAGAGTGGATTCGAGTTGCAATTTTAAAAGGATAAAGATACGGGTACAGAAGTAGTGGTACAGAAAATGTACCGAGCTCCTTCGAGGACCCACTTTTGGGTCCCACATGAGTGATCCAAACCGTTCATTGTTCTTAAAACATTTTTCCGATGGGTCCCACCAAATTTCAACTCAATCGGACGGTTGAAAGTGCTCCAACCAAAGTCTCACCGTTCCAACAGAAGAAAAAAAATTGGTTGGAACGGTGGGACTTTGGTTGGAGCACTTCCAACCGTCCGATTGAGCTGAAATTTGGTGGGGCCCCTCGGAAAAATGTTTTAAGAACAATGAACGGTTCGGATCACTCGTGTGGGACCCAAAAGTGGGTCCCCGAAGTAATTGTGTTATTTTTTTGGCGTAATTATAATTGTGTGGAAGAAAATATAACAAAAAGTAGGTAATTTAGGAGTGCAAACATAGAAGTCAGTAGTGGGGAATTTGGGCAGTTTTCATTCAATGAGAGAGAACTAGCTTTGCAATGCACAGAGAATTGCAAAAAGAAAATGATCAATGCAAACTTCTTTTTGTTTTCATGTAGTTGCGTGTATCGAACGGGGCACAATGCTAATACGTTCTATATAAGTGTAGGCCCCAGGCCCATAAGTAGGTCCCAGTATTAGGCCCGGGTAAGAAGAAGAAAACGCGAAGGACTGGACTACGTAAGGCCTAGGTCCCTTCGCTTGCGGTGATGGGCTGTGAGGTTTTCAAAATTGGGCCGAATCGTGGGTTACCAACAGGTTTGGCCTTTCTCTAGCTTTATCTTTCTACGGAAATTCCATTTTCTTACAAAATAGTTATAAAAAAAAATTTAGATGATAGAATGTTAACATATTAGTGATAGTATTTGTTAGATGTACAAGATATTCGTAGGAGTAAGAACGCTAGACCTCACGTTCCTAAGGAACGCTATTTGAAATTTCTTACTAAGAGTTATAGACAGGCGAACGGTGATAGCCTGGAAAATCACGATTAAATAAAACCCCCCAATAATTTAATAACTCTTCCATTTAAGAGTTAAAATCCCGACCGTTGATGGAAGAGTTTTTAAAATCCCGACCGTTGATTCCTGAAACAGACGGTTCAGATGTATTCGTGCGCATATGTACGAGTGTATACGTACGCGTAGTCGGACTGTATTCACTTTGTGGTTATTTTTGCTTTACTTTCCCAGAGCACACTGTCGTAGAAAAATAAGTTTCGATTCGAATAGATATCTATCGATACACGATCACGTGATTTTTAGTTTATTTTGTACACTAGCAAAATGAACGGGCAATCTTCAAGTTGACACGAACTGGGCCCTGCAGCCGTAGAATCCAATTCCTTGTGTATAAAGTTGATTTCTCATTCCATGTTCACATTAGAAGCAGATAATTCCTTCCTAAATGTGAATCGAAATCCACTATGAAAAACAAAAGTAATGTAAATCCAAATCTTTATCACTTCAAGATTAGGGTAAAAGATGGAAGCAAAACAAAATATAATGGCCAATATGTGGGGCCTCATTTTAAACATCGACCTCTCTTATCGTATTGGTTGTTACATATCGTATTGGTTGATACATAACGATTTTTTAGCCTTCTCATACTATTACATCTCACGATACACCGCTGAGATGGAAAAATCGCATGCGCATCGATCGTCTCTCAAAACAACATATTGGTGTTTCATTTTGGCTCAATTTTGGAAAATGTCTTAATTTGAAAAGGATCTCCTGCTTTGTAAAGCTCTAGATTACAAATGACATATTGGTGTTTCATTTTGGCTCAATTTTGGAAAAGTCAAAGTCGGTGTCTTAATGTGGAAAGGATCTCCTGCTATGTAAAGCTCTAGATTATGAACGTGAAGTAAACACTAGATTACAAACTTGATATGCATGTCAATGTAGTAGTAGATATACTCCATCCGTCTCAAAATAGATGTCCGAAATTACTATTCACACTTTTATAAAATCATCTATATTTTGTTGTTTATAATGCATACGTTTTATGATTGTAAAAACTTTCTTTGATAAAAACTATGGAAGATCTGTCAAAAAATATAGATAATTTTATGGAAAGCGTGAACAGTATTTTTAGATATTTATTTTGGGACAGAGGGAATATGATAATGACATATATTATATAATTAGGATTTGGGAGAATCTATTTTATTTGAAAATGTAAAGAGCACGAGGTAGGGGCTAAGGCTAAAGTCTATTGGAAGAAAAACTGACGTGATGATTTTGTGGTCGGTTTCAAGAATCTCATTCAACAATGACAAAAATACATAGCATGTGCTAAAAAAAATTTATTTTAACTTCACACGAGTTACTCAACATTGACAATACTAAAGAAATTTTAATTTATATCTAAAAATAATATGTATTTTTCAATACATTTTTTGAACCCAGTAATGCCGCTTGACCTCGCTGAGTATACATTTGAGTCGCCCATGCTTGTGGCTAAGAAAAACTGACGTGGCTAAGTCCATCGAATGAGATTTAGCTCAAATCTTGTATTGCTAAGTATTTACTACCACACAAGAACGAATAAATATCTCTCCATTGGTTGTAGGTTGTTTTTGGTCAAATCACGTAAATTATTTTGTGACCCTCTTTCGAGTTTTTTTTATGAATCTCGGCTTTGCTTTCGCTAAAATCCCAACAATTCACACTCCGATTACATTTCAAAACTAATTAAAAATTCACAACCACCACAACCGATTTCCGCTACGGATCATTTGATGCTTTCGAGACCGTTACCATTGTGTGTCCCAATACCGATTTCCGCTACGGATCATTTGATGCTTTCGAGACCGTTACCATTGTGTGTCCCAATACCGGTCCTAAAATGGGGACCCCCTGGGCTTTCGCAAGTTTGCCACGTGAATAGAGCGCGATTCCCTTTGACAACAAGCGTGACACCACCTCACAATCTCACCTCAAGGAAAAATAGGAAAAATGGGGTTACCCGCAACAGCCGGTCACCATCCATATCCCTTTATTTAACTAAGGCTTCACATTTATTATTCCTCGTTTGGTCCATTATCACCTGACCCTGGTCATAATTAAAATCAATTTTCTCTGTTTTTTTACAGGTAATTAATTAATGGCACAGCTAGTGACTTTTGCCAAGTTTAGCGAATTCTTTTAATCGAGGGAAACTGCCAAATTGAACCAAACACAGCTTTAAATTTCAAGGACCACCTTTTACCCCTGTAGCCTGTCACCACCCATGCTTTACCGGCTTAGCCGGTCACCAACCTCCCTATAAATTGAACACCTTCGTACCACTGTTCCATTGCACCAAAGACTCCACTGTTTCATATTTATTACTTTTATTATTTCCAGAATTTCATATTTATTACTTTTATTATTTCCAGAAATACATACACAAACATACGTGTATATATATATAGACACCTATAATCTTGGTTTATATAGGAGCAAGTTTTTTCATATGTTGATTTTATATATCTTCGCCGTTCCAAAAAAAAAGAGCGATAAACCAAGATTAGCGCGCGAGACAGCTATATACTGTATAGTTTTGTATCTATATGTAATATGTTAGTATCTGGCATGTAAATGAAGGTAGAGGGCATTAGGACAAGTTATGGATAAATGGGAAACATGCATGCATGCAAGCAACTCATTGTAGTTCCAGATATATGTACGTGTGCTGATCATGGCGCATGCATGCATGTATGAGCATGGATAGATGTATGGTGAATGATGATGCATGAGGTGGGAGATGGGGGGTACTGGGTTTTGGAGTTTGAGAGTAGTACATATATATGTTGACAGAAGAGAGAGAGCACAACCCACCATTAGCCAAAAGAAAATCTTTGGTTTTTGTGGGAGTGTGCTCTCTCTTCTTCTGTCATCATCATCCTCATCACACAAAAAAACTCCCTCCCTCCCTCCTCAGTCAATAACTCGCCACCGTGCGTCCGGTCCCGATCGAACACCCCTTGTTTTACAGTATTAGATCATAAAACATTGTTGATGTTGAGAAACATTTGAGTAAATGGCTTCTCTTCGAGAAACATTTTTTTGGGTGAGCCCCACTTTGAGTTCTCCTCATCTGTTGTCGCATCAGTTTGGTGTGCCATTTAGTGTGCATGAGTACTGGTGTACCGATAGCATTTCTCCTTCCTCCGGTCCTCCTCTTTTATCTCACCATTCTTTTGAATCTGAATTTGCTTGGTTCATAAAGGAGCCGAGGTTGAAGATGAAGGTTATTGCGCGCTAATTAATCACACTGTTATTTTATCAGTTTTTGATATTCATTGTCATGAAGGATTGAATCACTGTCATGGTGAGAATCAAGCCCTAGCTAGCTCCAATGGCACTATATCAGGTTTATGATTTTTGGTTGATTGTTCAGTGATTAATTAGTATATGTATGTGTCTGTTAACTATTTTCATGTAGGCCTTAAACGTTTGATATTGAGCCCTTTTCATGTGTTACAGGCTCCATATATAGATCTCAAGCTATCTATCCAAGCATTTGAGGACCGACCAGCGACCGGTGTTTTGGAAGGAAGGTTGATGACCTAAATATCAGCAGAGATGCTAAACCATGCAGGACATTGGATCTACGATTGTATATAGAAGTAAATCTTTATTTCTACATGTATGAAGATATACTATAATTTACTGATATGGCTTTAATCTTCATAATGATAATTAGTTTGATGATTTCATCTGACAAACTCTAAATAACCAATTGATTCACCATGTATAGTGTAAGGATAAGTTTTTCCGTTTGTATGTCATCTTGTTGCAATGTAAGTATGTTTTTAAGTTTTCAAAACTGTTTTAAGCCTAAACCCTAAACCCCAACTGGAAACAGATTCAAATTGACGAAAGTGGCCCTGCTATGACAATACTATGGCTTTTCCAAAGTTTTGTGCATCTGCAGATAATGTCAAGAAATTCTCGAATCCCACAAAAGCTAAACATTCCAAACCTTGGAATCATTAAAGGTTTGCCTGGTCCTAAACTTCAAGCCCAAGAACAAGTCAAGGTCCGAGCAAACTGATTTGGACATCTGGTTATCAAAAAAATTCACAAAAAACAATAAAGCAACTGGAAACATGCATATTAGGCTTTAAATCCAGATTCTTGTTTTTCCTGGCATGTGTGTCGATTTAAAGATTTGAATTCGTTTATCTTACTTTTTACTCTGGAAAACAACACCATGAATCAAGAGAACACAGTATATTGCTCATGATCAGCTGAACAAATGGCTCATTGGATATTGGTTCTGAACTCAGGCAATTGCCGAACTTTCTTTCTTCTTGATGGGTGAGACAAAGAATACCAACAATATTTTGAAGTAAAGACTTTCTTTTGGTTTGAAAAGGAGGAGAAAATCCAACTATTTGTCAACGATATTAGTTCAGGAAAAATAGACGAGAATATGACCCACTAAGTAGGACTACAAACAAACCTCGCAGCTCGCGAGCAGCTCGTGTCACTCAATTTATTAAGGCTCGGCTGGGCTGGGCTGGGCTCGCAAACTCAGCTCGTTTATTTACGTTCGGCTCGTTTAAGGAGGCTCGTTAAGTAAATTACCTTGACTCGGCTAGTTTACAAACGAGTCAAGTTCGAGCTCGATTTTTAGCTGGTTTACATCCGTACCACTAAGGAATTTACTAGAACCCATTTTTCAGACTTTCTGGATTCAGCTGACTCTGAGATCACTATATTGCCGGATCAGAATCAGATTTCTACTTAATGTAAGAAAGAACCACGTTCCAGTTACATTACGAACCATATGGAGGAACTCTGAGAATCTAGATTCATGTTCCCATCCCCTAAAAAATTCAACATTCTAGGGAAACATCTAATCTAGCATATTGGAATGAAGCATATACATCTCTACAACTGTGTGATCTCTCACGATACGAGATCACCTTTCTAAAAAGATAAGTAACAAAAAAAAAATTATTTGACTTCACTGCTTGAACTTGAATCACGCTCGTAAACTCTTTGAGATTCTTCTCTCAAAATCTGCCACAAAGGACCAAAAAATAAAAATTATTCCTCATAATTCTTTTATAGGGGGAAGGAAAACCAGATGATGACTTTCTTTTTCTTGCTTCTTATACAGAATGCAGGGGAAAACTAGATGACAAGCAGAGCGAATACACGCACACACTGATTACCTTGTCTTGGTGCAGTTGATCTCATCCAAGCTATTGAGCAATGTTCTTGAAGACCAAGAACACAAACATTGCCCCCTATTTCACTTGTATTTTTCGAGGCCGGAGAACTACAAATGGTAAATCATGTACTTTAATTCGAGAATAAATGAAGAACAGAAAAAACTGCTTCTACCCTGATTAAAGCAAGAAAAGAGAAACCAAAGACTTACTTTCATCTGTACTGCAAAAGCTTTCTGGGGGAAATATGACATCTGGGTCGATATTTTGCTGGGAGGAAAGGACAAGAGCCACAGCATTTTTGCTGCAAAAGGCAAGCAAATACTCATTACAAGTTTCATTTACTCAGACAAACAGAAGTAGGTCAAATAGCAATTTGAAGATTTCATTATTAGTAGAAATAACAAAATTCGAGAAGAAATTCTCCGGGGGAAAAGAAAAAAAAAAAGACTTCAAAAGTTCCTTGGAAACTTCAAAAGAACATGTCAATAACCAGCTCACGAGCATGTAATACCAATGGAGTAGAAACAGTTAGAATCGCTGTTTTCCAGAGAGTAAACTTGATATATGTCAGATTTCTGCACAATTTTGTGTGCTTTCAAGATGGTTTTGATTCTGAAAAGGAAGACTAAGATAGTTACCTTGCCCATGAGGGGATATTTTTACTGGTTGGAATTTCATCCTCGTCTTCATCTTCATCGTCGGAGCATTGATATGGTGAAATCTCGTATGATTTCTCTCGACTTGTCTTCTCCACCACGTCATCACTTTCAGTTGGTTTACTCAACACGCTTGTTGGCTAATAGAAGTACAAATGATCTTTCAGTACAAAGGCTCGAAATGGAACTCCATAAGCTTATCAAATATACTAAAAATGGTAAAAACAGCGTGGACTACTGTCAGTTAACCCCTAAGAAGAAAAGTCCTGACTAAAAATGCTAAGTAACCCCCTATCCAGCAAGATAAAAGCCTTCAGCTGCTGAAACCAACATTTCATGGTTTCCATAACTTCCGTGCCGGATTCTGTTGCATAGCACAACAAAACAAAAACAACTCTAGATGATACAAATTTTTCCGAAGATACAAGTGGAAAACTTTAGTCTTCTGTTTTGTTTTTCCTTTTCCTAATTTTATGGTGGTTGACAGTTTTAATTTGGGTGATCAGTGAATACTGAATACCAATGAGCTTGACCAGAAAATCCTTGAAGCCAGGCTAAATGACCAATTGTTTTCTTCAGTACAAATTCTGGGTCAAGACATAAGATATTGGGACAATGTCGGACTAAGATGAGGATAAGAAAAGGAGACCGAATGAACAGATTTGTGAGAAAAGTGAGGAATATTGACTAAGATAGTTTGGGCTTCATAACAAATAACCTGGGTAACGACGCTTGGGACAAAGGAGACCAAAGTTAACTGCGTGTGAGTACTTGAGATAATGAAGAAAGTCATGTCATCTTGCAGTTTGATTGAGAACATGACCCATGACTCCGTGAAATGGCGAACAAGATCCACGTAGTCAATAAGCCCGAGTGGTTGGATAAAGGCTTAGTTGAATGGCAATCTAGATTCATCAAAAAAAAAAATTTAAGGAACATTGAGTTGCTATATTAACTAAAAGTAGGGGAATGAGGGTAACACGATGCAAAAACCGGAGCTCCTTTTCCAAGTTTCCTCCAGTCTAGCTAGACCAAACAAGCCTTTCCTATTACCAGCTTTCCTACGCTCTCTTCTTTCTACCATTCCATAAACCACTGAACAAGACGATCACAATTTATCTTCCAAGCCACTTACGCATGGAAGGCTACTGTTGCCATTATTTCCACCAAAAGAGAACATACAGCTGAAAAAATTTTGCAGACTCAAAAAACTCTAGTAAAAATTTCCGTTTTTTCCCTTTCAGGGATCTGTATGATGGGAAGTTTACCTCCCTAGTATCACCACAGTGAGGAAAAGCTTCACAATCTTCAGGGGCTGCTTGTCTGAGATTGCTTGTCTGTTCAGTGTGAGGCTTTTTCCCAATATTGTCACCTCCTTGTTTATTTCCCATTTTCTGAACTTTTCTCAATTCTCCATCAGATTGAGTCCCACAAATCATTTTTTTATCCTAGCAAAGAATCCATGGTAAATGCTGCTGCCAAACAACAAAAATTAAAAGCACTATAATACAGAATAGATCTTACTATGGTACTGAGTGGTACTTCTTTCTCCACTTTCCGAATGCGTAATTTGTCCCCTTGATCTCTTTGTTGGCGCCGCACTTCAGTTCGCTGTCTTTTTCTGTCCTTCTCTTTTCTTTCTTCTTCCTCCCTCAGCCTTTTTCTTGCTGCCATTTCAGCATCTTTTTTCTTTTGCTCCTCTTGTTTCATTTTCACCTTTAACTCCATTTGCCGCAAATTTTCTAGCTCTGTTTTCGCTCGTTCAAGCTTCAATGCTTCCTTCTTCATCTTTCGTTCATGGTCTTTTTTTTCTTCAAGGCGCTTTGCAGCCTCAGCAGCCTCTAAAGCCTTCACTTTGATGTCTCTCTTCCCTACAAAAAGCCACAGAACATTATGAATTATATATCAAATAATATAGAAATCCCTCCCCAAACGAGATCATCGAACAATTATGCAAGTTATATTACAGTTCTGCACCAATGTTATATAAAAGTTAACCTCTTATCCATGTATTGCGACTCTTAAAATCATTGCTAGAAATCTGTGCCAGAATCATACGGCAGCATAACAGCAAACCGCCCATACAAATCCAAGGATAAAATTTAAAGCAATAGAATTTTCCATGGCAAATAAGGACTAATAGAATTTTTTGGCATATTCATAAGTCCCCTTCAGCTGTGGCTGGTCAGATCAAGTATGAAGTCAGGATAAAAAGGCTTCTCAAGCAGGAATATTAGACTCACTCCTTTATCTTCTTAGCTTTGCCAGAATTGGTGTATTCTTCCTTGTATGTTCTATTTGTTTTGCTTTTTCTCTCGTACAGGTTTATGCCTTGGTGATTTGTTACTCTAGAGCAAGGTTGTCAAATCGCGAATCGAATCGAGAATCGAATTGACCCTTTTTTGAATCGTGAATCGCAACGATTCGGTCCAACTTTCACAAATACATTAGAAAATGTATCTATGCATCTACATAATAAAGATACATTGTAAAATTGTAAAATTTAAGCTGAAATACATATTTAAGTTTGTTTTCTAGTATAAATTGATGATCACATAGCATCATAGAAAAATAAATACTACAGTAACATCGATATATGCATATAGATGTTAAGGATTCATAATAAAAAGCTTACAAATAAAGCTTGTAGCCTAATAGGTAGGAAACTAGCTTATGTGGCAAGGTATGTGGGTTAGTCCGAGCGAGTCGTGCCCTGATCTATGATTTAGAGGATACAAGAACCAGAAAGATTGATTTGTGAAATTACATATCCATGGTAGATTCGTCTCCATTGAATACGGAATATGATTTCTCGTAATATATGATCTCATATTCTTACTTTTCTATAAGAAAAAACAAGGCAAAATAGCAAAAGTGGTTTCATATTGTCGAATTTAAGTTGTGATAAACCTTGATTCACCTAAAGATTCGAATCGTTTTTGCATGAATCGGGAATCGAATCGCGAATCGAACCGTGAATCAAACGATTCACCTCTGATTCTATATCAACCTTGATTCACCTATAGATTCGTATCGTTTTTGCACAGAATCGTGAATCGAATCGTAAATCGAATCGTGAATCGTGCAATTCTGGCAACCATGCTCTAGAGGATTTCGTCTTGGTATTGCTCTCTAATAATTGGTTCAATTAACCCAAAAAAAAAAGTTTAGCAACTGACGTCATTATGGTCTAGCAAGCGCTAGCATGTTACTGTCCGCATGGAAAGAAAAGAATGAAGTAAAAGAGCAACAAGAATTGAAAAATGACATAGATTACCTGTAGCAACTGCAGCTGCTTGTTTTTGTTGAACAAGTGGGACGAACGAAGTGATGTTTGTAACAATATTGTTATGCTTTGGCTCCCTCTCTGATAGACCCTGAACGCCTTTCCTCAAACTAGTTTTCCCCGACAATTTTGGCTTACTGGATCTGTTGTTAAGTGATTTTGAAGCCTTTTGAACATAATTTGTGCTAACTGAGAAATGGCTGTTCTCCTTTGCCTCATTTGTACATCTCCTCGTATTGCTGTTGCGATTTCCAAGCTTCTGTTTGACCTTGCTATGAGCCTCAGTGACGCTGACTTCAGTGTCTACAGAATCTAAACTACTTCTATCAGGAAATCTATCCGCTGCAGAAACTGATGTGGGAGGATTTACATGTGCTTCTGTTAGCTGTGCAAGTGGTTCTCTTTTGGCACCATAATTAGGAAGCTTTGAACAAGTGTCTTCTTGGATTACCTCAGCATCTTCGTCTCCATTTTCGTTCTCTTCACTAATGCTAGGGTCTTCCTCAATCGGAAAGCAAGTAAGTTCTGGATTTGAGCTCCGCTCCTTCTCTGAACTACTAGAGTTAACTGAAGACCGATCCCAGAGCTTTCCAACAGGAGACATAGGATGTTCTTTTAAACTCCACTTGAAATGAGGATCAGAATACGGTACAGAATCAGAAAATGAAGACCTTTGGAAAGCACGCTGTGCAGAATCAGAAAATGAAGACCCTTGGAAAGCACACTTCACTTCATCCACATAACTATAACTAGCTCTGAGCTGTTTACCACCATCGTTTAGATTCAAGGTGCTCCTCGGGTCCTTGTGCTCAAGAAGTCCATTTGGTACTGACTGGTATAAATCTGGTGTTCTGTGCAATTTAAAAGTAGTTGAAAAGTTAGGCAGTGGAGTATGCCTGCTAGCTGATCTGCAAAGCTGTTCCAGAATGCTAGCACGTTCTATTGTAGTACTTGGAAGATCAAAGTTGTCAAGATTAAAGCCATCCCCAACAATATTTGGTTGTCCGTCCTCTTCGGTGCCAATAATGAAGCCCTCGAACTCAGGCATAGTTTGATCAGCATCGATAGAATCCAGGTGCTTGTCTGGAGGAGAGACAATTGAAGAATGTGAAAAGGAGGCGTCCTCTTCAAAATGAGGTTCTGTTTCCTGCAGCACTCTCTCAGGATATATCAAGTCATCCTTATTTTCTAAGGCAACATTACTTCCAGAACGCAGCTTGTAGATGTAATGCAAGTCATCACCCTGCATGTACTTCCTTACATCCAGGTCTATGTGAGTTGTATCTGCGGTTTCGACGTTCTCAAAAGTGCAATCTTGGAATCCAGCTGTGTCATTGGTGAAACCTGAGAGAATAGATGTCCCTGATTGTCCTTTCTTGAACGTTGAGGGGGCATCCGAACCAGGATTTCTCTTTTCAAAACCAAGATCATCCTGTCCGACAGAATAACAGAAAAGATAGCAATTACTGCATCAGATTAAACTATCGGTAGCAGTTAAACTTTCTACATACACATGTCAAGGTACTTTAGGTTCAGAATATTCTCTCCTCAATAAGTACAGCTAATTATGTATATGAACCACGAGAGTATCAACAAAAACACAAGTACCTGCTCAAGTTGCATCTCTGCTGAAGGTTCTGTTCCTTGTGTCAAATGGTATTTTGACTCCCAGTGCTTTCCGATATCGTGACTCTTATCACCACTTGATTGTGCTACATCCCCCTCATATTGAGATCGTAAGACAGTTCCTAAGTTACCCTCAACCCTTATATCATGTATCTCTTTTGCCCTACAACCAGGGGAGGCAGAGAAGAAGTTCGCTTGTTGGCCTTCAATCTGTCTACGCTTAAACTGAGGCCAAGAATTTTCTGCAGCAGACCTCAATCTTCTTAGAGGCAATGAGAACTTCTGCGGAAGTAATAGTTCTGTTAATTTGGAAGGGCTAAAGCTGTTCTCCTTATGATGTAGGGAACCAGCTGAACCAAATGCTAATAAGTCATCCTCTACCACATGAAATTTCTTTTCCAGATGGGTTCTCTCTCTACAAGCCAAACCACTCATCTTACCCTTATCAACACTTTTTTCAAGGTGCAACAAGTCTTGATTATCTTCTGCACAGCAGTGGCTTGCATCTCGACCGGAGCTACTTGGATCAGTTACTCCCACCTCCCCAACCCTGCAACCTTGTTCTGCAGTTAAGTGATTAGTCCCGCTTGAGACAAATGATGGCCCTAATTCTTGGTGATTGAAGGGAAAAGGGGTTGTCTCATTTGTATCCCTCCCATCATAGCGAAGTTCACACTGTCAATCATGAGAAAACAAAACCTACATTAGAAGAGCTTTACCCGAGCAGAAAAGAAAATTAGCAGGCTTTCAACATGCGCACTGGTGTTTGGAAGTGCATATGAACACTTATATTCGCAAGTTGAAAAGCTGACCACACATTTAAAATAAAATCACCAGTAAGATGGCAGAAAAAGTACCACATTTAAATATTTAATCAATATCAACTAAACTGGCAATTCTTTTTCCTTGATCATTTGAACAATTTGGTCAATAACCCGTTTAGAATCTAATCTGGCCATTCTTTTTCCTTGATTATTTGAACAATTTGGTCAATAACACATTTAGAATTTAATCCACTCTGTAATTCCTATTGGGTCATCACATGGTGAACAAGGAGAGGGATAAGATCCAAATTGTCAACAGGATATGCGGCAATGGAGTTCAGTTTCTACATCAGATAATAGCTTTTGTGCTTCAAATCTTACTTGAGGTCGGTTTAAAAGTTGGAATAAATGTGTTTCCATTAATTTCAGCAAACTATGTTATCCAGGTCATAAATAACGAATGCCAATAGCCCCACACATTCTATTGCTGACCCCCAAAGTAACATGAAGGGACTTTAAAAAAGAAAAGGAAATATACTCACATTTGGATTACTGTCACAAAAGCAATCTCTTTTCTCTGGACATGCTACCAGTGGGTATATAGTACATATGCAAATGAGTACATATTCATGCATGTTTGTCATAATTAAGAACTTGAAAACTAAAAACTGGAAAACAATTTACCTCTTGAGCTTGCACTGTGTATTTTTCATCAAATCCCTTACCAGCACTCGTTAATACGGCATCTGGCCCATCAGAAACAAGAGAGTGCTGAATTTCTTGGACAGAATTTGATTTATCTGCAACAGGCGTTAAATTTTTACTCATGTTAAACTTGGATACATCTTCATCATGTACAACACACTCCTCTACACAGGTCTCTGAAGAGAATCTCCAAGCATCTGTCTTAATGTCTAATACATTGGGCTCCGGTGATTGCTTCACTAAAGATTTTCCAGAAGTGTTAGGAAAAGTTATTTTATCATGTGATTCAGCAGACTTCACTGGAGTACTCATTTGTGGTGCTGATTTCTCCGGCCTTCCTTTTTCCAGAATAGGAGTAGAAATTTTATTCAAGCACTTTTCCATGTCACCGAAGTCTAGTGTCTTGGGCTTCACAAACATACCAAAAACAGGTGGCCTTGAGACAGAAGCTTCAAACCTTACACTTGGGCCATCCAAATCCAAGTTAGACTCGGAACAAGCTGCCTGAGCTTCAAGTAGCCCATCTGATATAACCTCAGTTTCAGCGATGTTATCAGCATTTTCATCCTTGACAACACTAGCACTGCTGTCAGGACAATTTGGGACCACTTCACCGCCGGACACATTATGGAGGTGAAATCCTTCCAAGTGGTTTAGCGAATTATCAAGAGGAGGCTTTTTAGAAGCGCCAGATTTGGATCGTGTAACTCTTTGGTTGGCAGTATAAGATGAATTCAGAGGCTTTGATGTTCCTTCAGTACAAGTACTTTTTAGCCTAACCTTACTAGAACCATCTTCCTTGGCAATATCGGAAGATTTTTCCAGGTATAATGATCTACTCTCGTGACTAGATAGATTGTTAGAACTTCTAGATCTTGTTATTCTACCATCATTAGTGTAAGCATTCTTTTCCTTACCAAGGCATTCTCCTACTGCCTGTCTCACTAAAGAATTAGCACCAATGGTATCAGAATAATTAGCCAATCCAAATAACTCATTATCATGATCAATCTGTTGGGAAAACATCCTTGACACTTTATTTCCACCAGTATGATCCTCATTTGCTTTAAGGCTTTTAGCTGCTGCTTTTGCAGAATTGCGAATTTCTAAAGCCTTTTGCCTAGACTTGGACCTTTGTATCCTGGCAAGTGATTGATCTGGTGCAGTATAAGGATTTGCAATTCTGACCTCCGTCCGCCCCTGAGGAGATGCAGCACTAGGATGAAACTCTGGAACAAAATTGAAGGCATGATCCATGTCATTATCATGATAATTGGGTGCTGTTGTTGGCCTATCTCCTACATTAACACCATTGTTGGTATAAACATTTGAAATTCTCTCCTCAGTTTGCCGCTCAGGACATGTACCACTATAACCCCACTCGGGGAAACAATCCAAGGAACATCCAACGTCATTGCCATGACACTCAGTCATGGTTGTTAGCCTATCCCTTGCACTAAAACCATTGTCCTGATAAATGTTTGAGATCCTCACCTCACTCTGCCCCTGAGGAGAATTAGCTTTAAGATCCGACTCGGGAACACTGTTCAAGGTACATCCAATGTCATTATCACGACGCTCAAGTAAGGTTCTTGGCATATCTCCTGTATTAGAACCTTTTTTGGAAGCATAGGTTTCCATGAACGACCCTTCTGATAACTCGCCATTATATCGTATGACAGCTGGCTTGTCATACACAGAGCAGTGACCGCTTGAATAAGGAAGTGCAGGTCGTGGATGAGGAAGTAGAAGCTCAGAAATCAGTTCTTCTTTCTTTAACCCTGCAATTGTTCACTGTTGTAAGAGAACGCTTCAAGGACTGCCTATACTCTGTCGACAATACTGACAAAGAGATGTGAATAGACTTAAATTAAGGCGAGTAAGTGGACCCTGACGACCTCCTCAAAGTACATTAGTAGGAAAGGTCCTTGGACTGCAAATTGTCTACATAGATTTTTTCTTTTTTTATAAGCAAAATTTTTTTTGAGAAGGAATCAAGGGATGCCACCCATGTACAAAAGAAAGCAAAGAACACAAGACCAAAAACCCGACAATACCAAAAGAGACCAAACAATAAATAGACCCGGTATAGAAACTATTCTCAGAAAAGGTGAAAATTATCCCAACTGTCGGAAAAGCTAAAAACTTTGGCTTTTTGTCCAATTTCTCCAATAACTTTTCATTTTTCATTTTCCTCTCGTCCAGACAAACTGAAGAAGAAAATCTTTTTGACTTGCACTTGAACAGAAATTACTTGATATGAAAAATGGCTTTTTCAGCCATCCCAAATCCAGCAGAGATTTTGAATCCTTTTCTTTCAGCTACTTTGGCTTCTGAAGTATTTGAAAAAATCAACAGAACGATATGTTTAAAATTAACCAACTGGGGCTAGCATTATTGGGGAGGTTATTTCATATTTGTTTAGTTATTTGTTCCTTTAATGGACTTTCAGATGGGCTCAGTATGATTGCGGGCTTGTGGCACATGTTCCACCGGTTGTAATAAAAATGTATCTATGGTAATAATGCTAGGTCAATCTAGTCCTTTTCCCTAATTTTCTCAGCATCCAAATGAGCCCTAAAGGCGTGAACTTTACAAGCAATTGAACTCGAACAAGTGGAGCAATGTGTGTGTGTGTGTGTGTGTGTGTGTGTGTGTGTGTGTGTGTGTGTGTGTGAGAGAGAGAGAGAGAGAGAGTGGGACAGAGAATACCTTCGGGATCTGAAGATTCCGAGTTGAAATTAGGGTTCCTTAACCACTGAGGAGGATTAATTCCATCGAGCAGGAGTTTCGAAGCGAGGTGTTCGTTATACAAATCTGTTTGTAGCTTGACTTGTTCGACGATAAGCTTCTTTCGCTCGAATATACGGACGATTAGCTTTTCTGTTGTCGTCATTTTCAGATTGAACACGCCATGAAAAGCACCCAATCTGGTTGAAAGATCGACAGAGGGAGATGGTGCTTCAGAGGAGAGAGAGAGAGAGAGAGAGAGTGAGGGATTGGTTCGATGAACGGTGTAGATGAGTAGGCAAGTAGCGCGGATCGAATTTCAAATTTGGGGAATTCTGTCCGAAGTGAACTGAGAAGTGCCAAAAACAACTCGTCAGTTTCCAAGGTTCTCTTTGTTTAAGTTTGTTTTTTATTTTCTTTGAAAATTTTCAAAATGCCCCCAAATTTTGACCACAATATAAAAAATACTCCCAAATTTACAATTTTTCTCAAGCGTACTCTCAAACTTCACTTCCGTTATTGAAACATACTCTCACTATCTGGATCTGTTATCTCACTAACGGAAAATTCTGAGTTGGAGCTTAACGGGAAAATTCTGAGTTGGAGCTTAACGGAAAATTCTGAGTTGGAGCTTAACGGGAAAATTCTGAGTTGGAGCTTAACGGAAAATGCTGGGTTGGAGCTTAACGGAAAATGCTGGGTTGGAGCTTAACGGTTATCTTACTGTCTGGTATCTACCATCCAGAATATAATTGTTCACCAAAAAACAATCTGAAACAAAATGTATCCCCAATCAATCACTTAAAGCTTAAACTACACCAGTTAAATGTAATTTTATCTGCTCTCGTTGGTTAATTTTGAGAAATTTATTCCATTAAGAGAGTTAATTACCAGAAGGAGCATGGAATTCACTCATCAAATCGCCGAATTTCAAATCAGTTTTGGTCTCCGACATAGTGAAACACGCCACGAAAGCTCTAGTGACGGACATGGCGGCGATCACAACGGGGTTATAGCTGGAGTTCGATTTCTTGGAGGAGGACGATGAGAAGAAGATGGACACGGCGATTATGTACACCGGTCTGGCGTACGCCGAGAGCCAGAGCCAGAGCCAGAGTACTGGATGTTGCGCGGCAAGTTTCGAGTTCTCATTACCACACAGAATGAGAGAGAGAAGGGGGTTAGTGGTGGAAAATGGCGTGGTGTATATTTATCCTTTCTCATTTGTTTCTTTTTTTCTTTTCTTGTTTCTTTTTTTCTTTTCTTTTTTCTCTTTTCTCGTTACTAATGGATTTGTGGAAGGAACTAGTAACTACAGGGGAAGTACGTATGTTTGAATAAGAAGAGAGATTTCTAGTAGACTACCTAAGTTGTATGTAGGGGTGCTCATGGTTCAGATAGGTCCATATTGGCATGAATCCAATCCTAATTTGCGAGTCACGATTTTTTAAAAATAAAATCCGTGTCTGATCCAAAAGTCTCACGGTTCGGTTCCAATCCAATCCGCGAGTCACGGATCGGTTTCGAATTTGTCCACGAATTTTCAACTTATTCTAAAAAAATAATTTAAGGCCAATTAACACAGGAGAATTGAAGGCCAATTTTTTGTCCAAACTCGACATTGAAACAAGAACACGAATCAATGGTAATATAGTAGGCAACAAAGGCAGATCATCATGCAGTCCACGAGCAAAGGTAGTTCATCATGACAGTCTTTAAGCAGTAGGAGGCCCCATATGAAGCTCAAGGAGGAAAACGACAGCTCGCCTACCAACACTTACCAAATTGTGAGTTATTTGAAGCTCAAGTGCTCAATCCACGTCATCCTAGCCGCCGAAAAGTCGTCGCAGCATAGACTATGTCGTTAAAGGTATGAAGACCAAATGAACTAGAACCAAGCTCCATTTTGGAGCTCCTCTCCCTCTCGATTAGAAGCTACCACAATTGCCGGTATAAATTCAATACATCAACCCGATTTTATTGAGTAAGTCAGTTCAACTGACTAATTCAATTTAAGTCAGTTTGTAGAACAAATCCGAACTGACGCATATAATTATGAGTCTCTCTGCCTGGGTTGGCCTCTTTTATTATTGAATTCTTTTGTCTAAATTTATTTATATGTCATGAGTTTTTGTTAGTTTTATCGATTTTTTTTTTCTAGATTCATCAACATGATAGGAATCTATAGTATAAGTTATGACCAAACTTTAGAAAATTACTCAAGACAAAATTAATTAAAAAAATAACTTTTAAATTATTTTTTCCTTCAGGGAAAATTTTAAAATCTCATATCAATATGAATCAATTAAAAAAAATTAACATAAAAACTAACAAAAGTTCAAAGATACAAATTTTGGCAAAAATATTCATACACTAGTAATGAAGTTAAGCCAAACATATGGAGTATTTATTTCCAGAAAATGTTTTTGAAATCTTCATTTATTTATTTTATAATAACCGGATGTTTGAGCCAATTTGTACACAACTTAAATAATTCCAGACCGTGGAGGTAATAGCAGCTAGATATAATCCCATGACCCAAGAGTTCGCTCACAAGAAAAACAGATTTTTACCTCTAGGTCTAGAAAATAGGGATCTAATTACCATTAATGTAAGTCATTTTTTTTAATTACTATTAAAGTAAGTTACTCTTTTTGGGGTTTAGGTTTAGGGTGCACTTTCTTATTATAAGGTTTTAGTTGCTTAGGCATTTTCATATGGTAGGGTACCCTAGAGTTTAAGTTTATGGTGCAATTTCCTATTATAGGATTTTAATTTAAACACTTTTATAGAGTACCCTAGGGTTTAAGTTTATGCACTTTCATAGGGTACCCTAAAAAAAAAAGATTTAGACACTTTCATACGGTTTGGAGAGTTGAGGAGAAAGAGATTGTGCCCAAGCAGGATGGGTAGAGAGAGAGAGAGAGAGAACAATAATTGGACGTAATTTGGGTAGCAAAAATGCTACTCATACAACCATTTTGGCTCCAATTATTTACAACCCCCTCACATACACGTGGGGTTTACACACTCACAATTGTATGTGGATTCCACATATATGTGAGATGATTATAAATAGTTGGAGGCGAAATGGTTTTACATGCCGCATGATTGATTTGGGTAGGAAGAAAGTCGGGCTGGAGTTGGAACCCGTACAAGGGCTTGACCTGCTGGGAAATAGTTCCAAATTCCTGTACTGGCCCGTAACTATTCCCAAGAAAAATTGAACCTTGCTTAGTGGAAACAAGCCCGAAAATCCAAGGTAACCGAGTGCAATTTTGTTCACCCTCCTTTAGAGAGAGTGAACAAAACCCTCCCTCGTATTGGTTGAATTGGTGTAGATCCAACTACAAAGTGATGTTATGCTTACCTCTGCAATATAATTTTTGGTAAGTGTGACATCACTTTACAGTGAGACTCACACGTTTCAACCAATAGGAGGGATTCACCCTCTTAAGTCAGGGTGAACAAAATTGCTCTCAAGGTAACCCGCTTTGCCAACCCTGGTTAATCTTCATTTATCCTTCAAAATACTGACGTAGTCATGATTAACGGGAATCGGGGGGCATGATTAACGAGCCATCTGGTTCACTCCTTGCAACTTGCAACTTTCTCTGCAGAAATTTTCCTCCCCTTTCCTTTTTCATATCTGGGAAAATCTGGGTTCGTTTCTGTTACGCCAGAGTCTCTTTCTGTCGACTTTATCATCACACACAAGATTCTTCGTCGTCTAACAATTCGTTTCTGTTACGCCAGAGTCTTTTTCTGTCGACTTTATCATCACACACAAGATTCTTCGTCGTCTAACAATTCGTTTCTGTTACGCCAGAGTCTTTTTCTGTCGACTTTATCATCACACACAAGATTCTTCGTCGTCTAACAATTGCACTGTTCCTGCTTGGTCGAAATTCAGCCATTTCTCTTCTGTATTCAGTCGCCGACAATGTCCGGTAAAAATCGGTTCTTCATACGAAATCTTATGTTATAGCAAGGCAAATAACCACTGTATGCACGTATTGCGAGTTTACAAAGTTTTCTAACTACACGCATCGATCGATAAAGATAACTTCAATTTACATATTATCTGGTTTGTTTGGTGGTTATTTGATCCAATTATGTATCAGCTTTGTTCTTTCTCTGTGTAGGTCCTGTAAATATTGAGTTGCCAATGGATAAATTACGCTTAGGATCTGCGGAACCAGAGGAATCACCCGAAACGCAACCCCGGTAAGTTTATTTCGTTCTGTTGGATATGAGGGGGGCAAGGAAAATAGAAGGGAATCCCACACGAAACAAAACTAAGAGAAAGAAGCTAAATTTGTTGTCTTTTGTTTGGTTGGAAAAAATGAGAAGAAATTTTATTGATTTGTCATAAACCCGTTTGTAGTTACAGCACATAGTCAAAAGATTGGTATTTGTGTTTACCACTTTGTGCAGTTTTCCTTGAATAGGAATAGGTTGTTTTACTGCTGCAAAACATGCTTACTCCATGTCTCTATTTCTTTCTAATATTAGGGAACAGAAGTATGTTGTATTAGTATCACCTGGAAGCTTCAACCCTCCCACATACATGCATCTGCGGATTTTTGGTAATGTTTCATAAGCCTGACTTCCTTTGAAATTTTAATTCTAGCAAAGTTTCTGGTTACATCTACATATTGTCTGTCCTTTTGAGATTTCTATCTGTTGGAATGGGACATTACATCTGTTCATATGGATTGGGTATCTGTGTTTCAGTACCAGTTTATGGTTTTGGAAGATAAAGTTCCTAATTGAATTTGTTTTATGCTTAGAGCTGGCAAGAGACGCACTACGTTCTGAAGGATTCTGTGTTATTGGAGGTTATATGTCCCCAGTGACTGATGCATACAAGAAAAGGGTATGTGAAACTGTGTAGTATGTTTCATACATATTAGTAACTGGTGTTTTGATTCATGATGTGAATAATTGTACTTATCCTGGCCTCATAGTGGTTTAAGAAAGCTGCAACGCCACCGCCTCCCCCTTATAGTTGATAAAATACAAATAAAGTTCTGTCAGCAGTGAATGGTTGCCTTTTTTTCCCCATCATGTTTTGCCTTATTTGTTAAGCATTGAAGTACGACTCAGTGGCTGGTTAGTCGTCCATTAATTTTATGGAGCCCAGAGAATAGTTACTCCACATGAATTTCTTGCAGACGAATCCAATGTTTCAGATTTTTATTTCTAGAAAAATTGTTAAACTCATTTCTCTTGAATTTATTCTCTTAGAGTTGGATTTATTTAGATTTATTTTTGGGTTGTAACTGAATTGGCTGATTTTCTTCTGAACTTACCATGATAGAGAAGTTGGTGTTCAAATATTGGATTATGTCCCGGAATTACCATGACTGCCTATATGTGCTCAGGGCGATGCCATTGTGTTAGGACTGGTGTCAAGTGAACCTTGAGCTGCAAAATTGGAAATTTTACACAGTAAAATTCCTCTTTTTGGAAAACATCTAGTGATATGACACCACTGGAAAAAATCTTTTGAACCCTTCGAGCAAACGTTCAGAACTAACTCCTATAGCTTTCATGTTTCCAGCTCACACCGCAGCTAGGAAACATACCCCCACAATGCTTCCCTCTTAGCCCTCGAGCTACTTAATTGATTGCTCCCCTCAAACTCACATCTCCTTTGTCTTCGTATGGTACAAGGTTTTGTCCATTGTTTCTTTTTTAATTACTCCTCCGCCCCAATTTATTTGTTCATCGTTCTACTTTAACCGGATAAAAAATGTTTATATTTTAATCAAATAATACTTATTATATGCAAAATGGCTATAAACAATTTAAAAATGGCACAAAGTCCCCAGAAAGATCAACAAATTCAAATGCAGGAGTATTATGGTGAACACTATTCTAAGCATGTTAAACTACCTTGTTTTTTAGAATTTGGGAAATATAAAGTAGTTTGTCATTTTTCTGGTGATATGTTAGATAAGTGATGCTATAAATTTGCTATAAATTATGACACCATCACACCGCTAATTATAATTTCTGGAGTCACCACTGTATGTGCTTATGCAGTTACAGATTCTTTGTCCTACAATCAATCAATTAATCTGCCTCCATAGAGTTACTGTAACCAAGTTATCGTTTTATAGTTGGTTAAAGCATTCATCTTTTTACAGTTGCTCAAAGTAGTTATCTTTTTATAGTTGCTTAAAATGGTTTTCTTCCTTTAGGGACTCATATCTGCTAAACACCGTATTGAAATGTGCAATCTAGCTTGCAGAAGCTCAGAGTTTATAATGGTGGATCCCTGGGAGGTATCTTTTTCTCTCTTATCTCAGGGGACAAATTATTGAGAATGATGAAATTGTGTTCACTTACTTTCTTTTCTCGGAATGTTATTTTCTTGCATCATGAATCTTCCTATTTACATATTGTCTCTGGAATGTTGACTTGCA
The DNA here is from genome assembly GCA_963854785.1 of Vaccinium vitis-idaea. Taxonomy (NCBI): domain Eukaryota; kingdom Viridiplantae; phylum Streptophyta; class Magnoliopsida; order Ericales; family Ericaceae; genus Vaccinium; species Vaccinium vitis-idaea. The sequence goes on from OY978217.1 coordinate 1,871,210, forward strand.
AGTGTTAAGCTCTTGTTATAGGCCAATCAAGACACCTTCCAGCGCACATTGACTGTTTTGCATAGAATCAAGAGTTCTTTGGTTGAGAGTGGACGGCTATCAGGAAGTAAGATTCACAAGCCATTTGTTCTTCTTCTTTTTTCTTGGCGTTACTAAAGAAGCATTGAATCACCTGCATTTGGTGAAATGGATATTTCTAAAGCAGTAGGCAAAAAAAGCCGTATAATTACTAAGGGGCCGTTTGGTTGACCGGATATATGCATCGGAACGGACTATTTCTCCAATGGGACCCCATATCCGGTGATTGGTTAAAATTTTTACAAGCCACGTTAAATGTAGGTTGGATGTATGACTCCACAAAGCGCGGGATGTATAGTGCCATGGGGGTGTGGTATTATTAATCCCCTCACTATTCATTTCATGGACAACATATCCTAGAGGATTACATATCTCTCCTTCCTGTTGGTCCCATCTAACAAGCAGGCCCTAAGTTCAAGGGTTTCATGTTTAGTTATTTTCTGCTGTTTCCTTAGTACTTACATTGGCATTCATCCTGTCTCTCTGCCTTGACTAACATTTGTGACCTAAGGGTACTTGTACTTTGGATGCCAACCTCTTATTACCTGTATTTGTTAGCAACTGCGTCTGCAATGCTAACCCCATCATTGTACGGTGCTTTTCCAGCTTAACTAACATGACTAATTCTAGATGCTCTGCTAATTTAGTTTACTGTGCAAAATTATCATGTAACACTGCTCATTTTTTTAAGGTGCATTTTCTTCTGTTGACAATACGTTGCAATACTAGACAGCATTGCAGGTCTACATGTTGTTTTGTTGTCTGATTTGGTGGCATTGTGATAAGTTGCTCTTCTCCTACTCATAGACTCGCTCAAGGTCATGCTTGTCTGCGGCTCTGATCTGCTAGAATCTTTTCACATTCCTGGATTTTGGATTCGTGAGCAGGTAAGTTCTTAGACCATCACATTTCCTTTTTCTGTGTGAGATTTGAGATGCATAGTCTGGCCTAGCCTGGGGGAGTGCGGAACGGAAGGAGGTGGGATTTGACCCCTAACCTCTTGAATTGGTGTATGAGGGCCCAACCACCAGGCCAACTCCTTTGCTCAGTTCTTGTACTATGAATAAAATATGTAAACAATAGGTTGTCAAGAGCTGAGTGGCGAAGTTGATATGAAGTCTTGAAAATAAATATTGTGTTACTCTACCATATAGATGCCATTCCTGCTTTACCGTGCTGCAAAATCTTTCAGCCAGGACAATGATGCCACGAGAATAAAATAAATACATTGCCACGCCAATGTGAGCCATTGGGGTTTTTTTGAGCAATGCATCTTTTACGTTTCTATTGACCACCAGAACGATATTGGATAAGGAATTTTGGATAGTTTGATAGGGAAAACTAATCAATGGGAGCATAAACACTCCAGTCATAAATAGTTGCATTTGAAGTGATCATGATTTTGAGTAACAGGATGTGATTTAGGGATATGCTAGTTTATGTAATTAGTAACTCTCCAGTAGAATTTTGAGCCTTTTAGTAATTATATTAACTGCGCTTTAAACCAATATAATGTTCATCATTCAATTTTCAGGTAAGGACTATATGTAGAGACTTTGGTGTGGTTTGCATCCGTAGAGAGGGTCAAGACATTGGGAAGCTTATCTCTAACGATGAAATATTAATTGAGTTCAAGGTAATTTTAATAGATATGCTGCTACTTTGCTTTTGAGATGCAGAGCTTCTTTCAATCATTCAAACATCCAGTGAGGCGATATAGACAACGTGCTCAAAGTATTGAGATCTTAATTCAATAGCATCGATATTTGGGATTATGCGCCATAGTGGAAGGAACATCGCCTAGTGATTTTTCATTAGCAGGAGATGCAGCTCAATATAGCTCGTAAGATATTCATAGTTTCGTTTTTGTTGGGTTACCTCAGGGCTTTGTTGCTTATCTTACTGCAGAGTAACATCAAAATTGTGGATGAACTTGTACCGAACCAGATCAGTTCAACGCGAGTAAGGTAAATGGTTTTGGCTCACTAACTGAAATGTGAAGAAAGAAGGGGAGGGAGGGGGTTTGGAATTGATGTTTACGAGGTGCTCACTTTTGTCTTCTACATCTGTACAGGGACTGCATCTCGCGAGGTTTGTCAATAAAATATTTAACAGCAGATGACGTGATTGATTATATCACAAAGCACCATCTGTATGCAAACTCCGCGATTTAATGGCGATTTCATGAGCATCTACACTCTGGACCACTCAACAGGTTTTCGGATCTCATCTCATTCTGCATGCATGTAGTGACAGATCAACCTGTTTATTGCAACTCTTTCTCTGATGATTCAAATCCTGAACAACAAATGTAGATGAGAGAGTTGATGTCCTATTTAATGTATTTGGATAGAGATTATAAACTCAAATTTGGTGGTCGCTTTAATATACCATTGGTGTAACACTTTTGTCCTCATTGTAAGAAGCAATATCCTTACTGTGAAAAATGGTAGCTCCGGGCCCCTTGCACGTCGTATTTGTCTGCTTGTGAGTTTGCAACAATTGAAATGCACTGAATTTAGTTTTTGAAAGAAGATGCATTGAATTTGCAATGATTAAATCGAACTCAGTGATAAATTCAGAAGTTGTCATTTGATATGCATAGTCATGCCTTTCAAGTCTTGGTAGATGTAATATGCCAATATGGTAATGTATCAAGTCATATCGAAAAATCAAAATACGAAAATGAGTATAATTAGGCTCAACTCTTATGTTGATCCACAAAGCTTTCAAGAGAGGGTGAGATGCACGCAGCCTTTTTGTATTTCGAAACCCATGACATGTTACAAACTTATTGATGCGCGAAGTCTGACCTCACAACTTCATTTCTAGGGTCATCAAATTAGAAATTGTCACCACCTAGAAATTATCCAGCCCACCTGAATCGACTCATAATTTCATTTGAAAACTGACATGATTTTATGACCTACATCATCTTCTAAAATGCATGCACTTGAACAAATGGACAAAGCAGGAATCAGAAGTCGAAAACTTGACTCGTTGCATCAGGCCCAAAACTCAATTATGTGTACTGTAGAAACCTTCATGTTCCTTTACCTGCAAAAACTAGTCCATGACTGCCAAATTTCCCTGATCCTAATTTGGCTGGAAGAACGTGAGTGTTGTACCTACCAAAATTCACTCAGTCTTGCATGATATCTTTTGCACCTACGCTTCTAATACATGGTGTTATCTACACTAATCAAGCAACATCCAGTTCATCGTCTGTCATCCACTTTACGTTTACGCTCTGTTCGTCGCTTCCGAGATGTTTGGACCCCATCAATGCCCTCATTTTGCCTTTTCAGACTTCCGTTGCTTAACAAAGCAGCTCCACATGCTTTAGAAGTTTTGTCATATACAACCATATTGGTAGCAATGGCATAGACTGTGACCTCACTTTTCGGAGTTTTGGTGCCTTTTCTCTCGATAACTGCATTCTGCCCACAGCATAGATCATGGATGGCTTTACGTCTCAATTTTCGGAGAATTGAGTCTTTGTCATGGTTGCAACATTCTATAGAACCCTGCAGAGTAATGGAGCAGACATTGCATGTAGCATAACACTTGTGTTCAGGGATTCTGGGCCTAATGAAGGGGGGAGGGAATAAGTGACAACATTTGAAAGGTTATACACAAAATCTACTCACCTCAAAATTAACTGGAATCCTGATATGGGTGCATGAACAACCACAACCATTGCTGAAGTTGAGTTTCAAAATTATATTGAATGGTTTTGTTGATGATGCTGTTCTCCTGATGCATGGACACAGTTGAATGTAAGGGCAAGTGAACAAGAAGGTGTACATATTACATGCTACACATGGCATAGACATTTTGCAACTCCAATCTAGTTAAATGTAGCAAACTATAACCATGTCCAATACAACTAATGAATGTCATTCATTCTGATGGCCAACAAACAAGCTGAAATCGGGAGAAATAATTGATCGGCAATAATTGTACAATTCCTGGAAGAATCTTCGAGAAAGCAATTGGTTTTAAGTAAAACAATCAAATCACGGTAAGCTTTCACGTTAACAACTTATCACTGCTGTCTTAATTAACCCAACCAACAATATTGTCGAAATACTTGTCCAAACTGTCTTCCGAACTACCTTAGATCTGATTCCATTAATAAATACGTATGCAACACATTTGGCTTGGTCTAGAAATCTTTCAACACCTCTTTCTTCAGTATCTTTAAAACAAAAGCAGAACCACTAGGTTTACGCCACTAATTAAGGAAACGCAGCAAAGAAAGGATGAGATGGGGTTCTAACACCTTCCTTTCAGGAAGCAGTGAACCCCTAAATTCATTAGCTCTCTTCGATTTGTTTTTGGCATTTCCCAAGTGGGATTCCCAAATAATAGAATATATTGTATATTGCATAGTCAACACAATAGGTAACAGTGTTAACCCATTAAAAGATGGAAAATGAACGATGTTACCTTTTCAGCCGCAGTGGTTGTTCATTTAGAAAAGCTTCTTTCCATTTTTTCCCTTCTTCTGAGAAGGAAACCTAGGTTGCAAATACAGCAAGTAGACAAAAAGGACAATAAGTGTTGAAGGTAAAAAGATGTGAACGAAAATCAGCATCCCCAGAAGTAATCACCATACTACTATAACTTTCAACACTTCTTTGATGATCAATACACTTCTGCATAAGGGAGTTTTCAACCTTTACTTTTTGGAAGCTGATCATAATCTCAATGGGAAACACACATGGCTTCAGATACTATTATATCAGGAGCATAGTGAATTCACAGAAATAAATTCACCTCAACAGAGCGGACAAATGGCAATGGAGCCTCTTTTCCATGCACACTTGCTACCCTGAGGGTCCAGTTCATATATCTTCCATCTGTAATAAAAAATCAAGGACATTCCAGATCAGGCAAGGAACACAAGGGTGGAAGTCAAAACAATCACATTTTGAGAGAGGGAGATGGGAGTGGTATTTCACACATCTTGAAAACATTGAAAATTAAAAGATCCAGAAGATCTGCAAAAGGAAGTCATTTACCTTCATTTGGCAGCATTTACGAAAAAACGGAGCCCTCTATGCGCAGCAAAAGGAAAATCATGGGTACTTTTGTATATGTCCTGCCCTTCACTAAAGGAATCAATAGCTTGAAGGGAAGGTAGCATAGTTTCTATTCACAACCCACCCAGAATCCTATCTACCCAAGTCATTTCTCCTCTATTTTTTTGAACCTCAACGTCAAACTTGTTGATGCCTAGGTAAGGTTCCACAAAATTGTGCATTGTCAAGAGGGTCTTGACCGATGTCCATGCCTTTAGGAGGACAAACCAGTTAGGACAGAGCACTTCTTTTATTAACCTCTGAGTAGGCAAGCAAGAGTTTGGCTCATTGTTCTACAACCATTCAAGTGTGTGGTGTTTATATATATATAGGGAAATCTTCTAGTCCAAACCCTCCCGAGAATAAGAAAAAATGAATTTTTTTGTTTTGCAAATTATTTTTGGAAAATCCGAACCGTCCAATGTGTTCAGAAGGTGTTTTCAAGCGTCCAAGCGGGAAATCTTCAAAAAAAAATACCGGGAAGGGCTTGATCCAAGCAGTTTTTCGCAAAAACTGTATTTTTACAGTTTTGCGAAAATTGCTTGGATCAAGCCCTTCCTGGTATTTTTTTTTGAAGATGTTCCGCGAGGACCCTTGAAAACACCTTCTGAACACATTGGACGGATCGGATCGTCAAAAAAATGCTCGGATCACGGAGGTCCGGAAGTCCGGAGTCCGGACTAGAAGTGGAACCATATATATATATATATATATAGAGTCCACTTCTAGTCCGGGATCCGGACTTCCGGACCTCCATGATCCGAGATTTTTTTTGACGATCCGATCCGTCCAATGTGTTCAGAAGGTGTTTTCAAGGGTCCACGCGGAAAATCTTCAAAAAAAAATACCGGGAAGGGCTTGATCCAAGGATTTTTCGCAAAACTGTAAAAATACAGTTTTTGCGAAAAAATGCTTGGATCAAGCACCTCCCGGTATTTTTTTTTGAAGATTTTCCGCGTGGCCCCTTGAAAACACCTTCTGAACACATTGGACGGCTCGGATTTTACCAAAACAATTTGCAACACGAAAAAAATCAGTTTTTTCTTAAATCCGGGAGGACCGGATAAGAAAATGACTTTATATATATATATATATATATATATATATTAGGTGTTCAGGTCCGCCTTCTTATTTGAATTCTTGCGAAAAAGGGTATGGGGAGCCAAAAGCCTTTTATGCAAATAGTGCATCCTTCGTGGATAATTATGAAATAACTTCTTGCATCTTTCCAATCACTAAAGGGTTCCTCACTAGTGAATTTCCAATTAGGAGTACATGAAGGGTCATCCTTGAGTCCCTATCATTTTGCCTTAGTTATGGATGAGTTCACTAGGCACATTGAGGATGATGTTCCATGGTCTATGTTAATCGCAGATGATGTCAACGTGGATGAAGCTCGAGGATGCTTTAGTGCTAGGCTAGAAACTTGTGACAGAAACAATGGAGTCATATGGGTTTAGACAAGAAGTTTCCTATGAGGGCTCCCTCACAAAAAAAAGTGCGGGAAAACAGTTGTGAGCCGTTGGATCGCGTGAAGGGCATAGGATCCAACGGCCCACAATTGTTTTCCCGCACTTTTTTTGTGAGGGAACCCTCATAGGAAACTTCTTATGGGTTTAGAATGGTGACAAACGGATTCAAGGGTTTAGAATATAGATATTGGATTTATGTCGGTGACCCCAATTGGTTGGAACATTGGGCTTGTTGGTTAGGTTTGGTACTTTGGTCATACCTTTGAATCTTTGATTTGGTATTGTGTTTACTTGCAGCTCTCCAAGAGATACATGGCATATAGGTTGGGCAAGTGGGACGATGCAAGTTTTTTTTTTTTTTTTTGATTACTGGACGATGCAAGTTTGCACTTCACTTTTTCCAGTTTTAATAAATGTTCCATAATTGAACAGAACTTCGGCAAAAAGAAAAAGGGGTAATACATAGGGCAAGGCCATCAAGGTTAATAATATCAGTGAGCACAAGTGAGTAATCCCTTTTTTTTTTTTTAACATAGTAATCTAAATGGCAGCCATAATGAAGATGACAGCATCATCTTCACATAAAGTGCTTGCAATCGTAAGTGCATGTAACATGATTCTAAAACTCGAGCAAAGAAAGTCATAAATCACAGTAAAGTTACCTATACTCCCTTCTTCTTCTTTTTTAAGAGAGAATTACCTGTACTCAAGCCCCGAGTAAAAATGATCTGCAGAAGATCAGTTCTAACAAATGGAGGAATTTGCAAATCAAGTTGGTCAATGACTCCTGCAATTACCTGTTCTTACCCAATCAATTCACAATTGTAGAGAAAAGGCCAAGTTATTGTAAAATATGCCTAATATTTAGCAAAACAAAGAAAATATGGTCCAAGCATGACTCATTTAGGAGGAATTCAGAAAAGGCGATAATTAGGACTGGTGCCATCAAAGCTGTGCGCATATAAGAGGAAGTAGCATAAAGACAGGAAAGGTCTTATGATCAAAATTGAAAGAGACGATTGCTCTTTGAATGCACATAAACTCATACCTTTGTCTGTAGAAAGAAGAAAACTCAATATCCAACCGGTAGTGTTTGAGAGAATCAAAGAATAAAACTCTCTATCCAACTGGTAGTTTTTGAGAGAATAAAATCCAAAACAGGTAACTTGAAACTAAAATAGTAAAAAAAAATGGAATACCTTGTCTACAAGCCCGTGGATCACCATATTTGCTTTCTTATCCTTTGGAGTTTTCTGCAAGTTTGAGGGGAAAGTTTATATTAAAAGACACAACAATTGATGCTAAACTATTCCACGACAAGAACACAAATTCATGCTAAAAGCTGAACAATCTGTTGAGGTTTTAGCTTTTGACAATCAGTAATTCCTTTGAAGGCATACAACAAATGAGGACGACGTGGAGCTTTTGCTTTAAATTGAAGCAGAGCTCCCAATGCAAATACTGGTGGGCTGTAAAGTGTAATCAATAGACAAATATGAAGTACCTGAAGATTCACGATTACAATCTTCCCTCCACTACGAAGACATTTCAGAGGCAAATTGCATGCAGGAGTAATCTGCAAACTGCGAAAAGTAGAATTTTTTTTAAGGAAGATTAAGTTGGATCCGCTGCAGCTCACACTCATGGTTTCATGTTACTTCTTCAATACCGTTGGGTATTTGTTGAAGTAAAATGAATAAACAAGATTACAACAAGAAACAAACAAGGAAGACTAAATGTTCTTCTGAAGTCATGACGATGATTTTATGGTCTTCATTTTATAGGTTAAAAATTCAAGGTATTTCTGTCAGAACATAAATAATCAAAAGAAAGATCTATTTCATCGGGAGAGGAACACCAATTGTGACTAACTTAGCAACACAAAGGAGTTGGTAAAATGAGAGAGAGAGAGAGAGAGAGAGAGAGAGAGAGAGAGAGAGAGAGAGAGAGAGAGAGAGAGAGAGAGAGAGAGCGAGCTTTGTAATACTTGGTTTTCTTTGGAGGATATCATGACTCATGAGAGAAGTAAACTTTGAGGACAGGCTTTGTATAGAAGAAAGCTCATTTGGCTCTTTTAAATAATTCCAACAAAGCTCCAATGTCATGAGTGGCACTCCTTTGGCACCATTGTCTAATACATACACCCAATAACGAAAAGAAGATGGCAGAATACTTACCTTGTCCCTAAACATAATACAACATCAGCCATTTTGCAGTGTTTCTCTGCTGGATTCATCTCCTTCGAGGGCAGTGCATCCTGGAGAGAGAGAGAGAGAGAGAGAGAGAGAGAGAGAGAGAGAGAGAGAGAGAAGTGTAGAGTTATTAGCAACGTGTGATTCAGTGGAATGAATATTCAACGCATCACTCCATAGGTCTATCAGTCCAAATAGTCAAAATATTGGAAAAAAAATGGTAATATGATCATGACTACATAGTAGGCTTAACGGACTGCTCAATGAATTAATTCTCACGCCCCTGTGGCCCCGCTGCCAACATAGGCACATAACTAAACCTTAAAAAATGAAATACTGCTTCCTATGCAGACCAGTGTCATGTGGCACTACAAACATACTTCAACAGTCATGGTTAATTGAAATCGAATTTGCTAATCTCTGAAGCGTCCAGTAAATATTTTTTTTTGGTACTATAACTAGTCTCATTGTCAAATGTTCTTTACCTCTGAAATCCTCCCAGTCACTCGAGCATTTGAGAACTATTACCATCTGAAGAAGGCAATGATTGAACTACATTGTAAATGTAACAGAGAAACCTTTCCTTGCCCTGAGAGTTCAGAATGCCACTTTCAAGGATTCCATGGAGTTGAATTACTCCATTTGATTTCCAAAACAAACAAAGAACATAAAAGGATCAGTCGATCAACACAATGAATTAGTACCTCCCAGTCGAGAACTGTATCCTCAAGTCTTGCACCACAACCAACATTAGAACAATGTCGCGGGGTCTCCTTCAGTCCAATAGTTTCCACCTCAAAATCTCGAAAATACCTTCTCAAAATGAGTTATATTAATCAATATTCAAAATTGGAGAGCAGAGTCAACTACATAATTATATAAAGCCAATATGAACACAAGACTAGACTCTAAAGCAGGATATTATCTTTACCACAAATAAATGAAAACCGAAGAGAAGCGAAAAGAATTCAAAGAAGCTTCAGACAATATGTAAACAGCATAGGCTACAGATAAAGATCAAATCTTACTCAACCCCACAGGAAGAGCATGTTTCCATGAACGAGTTCCCATGCAGTTCAGAGAGTTTCTCCCTTGGTATTCCAGACCGAAGATGCAGACCATCAATATTCTAGCATCCAAAAGTAGAAATGTATCAACCAAAAGGAGTCAGCAAACCAGATATCTAGACATATAAGAAATACTTACGAAAAGTGCCACGGTGGGTACCATAGAAAAGTCACTAATGATAAAGAAAACAGTCTAGATGATCATGTATGTCGATATTCTTTTTAGATGACTGAGAAATTTAAATCCGAGAATCCCCTTGAAATTCCCCTATTTCTCTCCATACCTAAATGATGAGCACAACCTCCTGTAAAAGACACTAACACTGCAACATACTCTTTTTGCTTAAAAGCAAGATCATACATCAACAATAGCTCTCTTCACACTTCATGTCAATTGTCAACTTAATAATCACCCAAGAACAGTTCCTCATCATTGAGGTATTATCAGAGATGAGCTACTGCCTCCAAGAAACTTGCCTTTTTAGCCAGTGTAGAAAGGGAAGGCTGGATAAAGTCACAATATATCGCAAGCCCTTTTCCTTTTAACCCCTCAAAACATGAAAAATTAACCATCTTCAACTAAGTATTCTATTGAAAGTATTGTGTTTAGTTAGTGAAGGGCGTGCGTCGCTACCTGGCTAATAACAAACTTTAGGATACCAGCCTTCTCTAGTTCAACCAAAGCCATATGAGTCATGCTTGGCATTGCACGATGGAATGGCAATGATGCTTCAGGCAAGGCTTTTCCTTCCTTCTGCAAATAAATAAAATCACACCATGTAAGTCATCTAAAGCTAGAACCACACCTTTCCAAGTCTCAACATTTGAATTTAAACACAATTTGGCAAACATAAGCTGTACCTTAACGACCCAATCTTAGCAGGGTAAGGAAAACCTGCCAAGTTACTATTTTTTAATACTGTTTGTGGCCACAACAGCCCCTAGATTTTGTTTTACTCGTTGACTAGATCCCCAAGTCCTTAGACATTCATGGAACAAAAGTTTTAACGAACATTAGCCACACACTATTTGATATCTTCTTCCAAAAGCCTACTAATTATGAACAGTCTTCAACATATTTAGTTTATAGTCTAATGAATCCTCGGCAAAAGATCTTTCTGTTATCCAGGATTCTTTCCTAAATCCTACAAGTTCGTCTTGAAAGCATATCCCACACTAATTTCATAGTCATGACTCACGAGCAACCTTTTTTGAGTTTATTAGGAATGAACATTGCTAATACAATGGATCAAGTTACCAATATTCAGTTCAGCTAAGATGAAAAAGATTTTCCACATAGAAGTTTTTTTGCCATCGAAGCTGCTACAAAAAACACAACTTGCTTTGGACAGACCTTCGAACAAGGAGTAAACAAAATCCAGATGCAAAATTCAATTCATAATACCAACCTGAAGCGTCCATATGCCCTTGGGACCACGGAAGTCAGGTATACCGCAAGAAGTAGATATTCCTGCTCCAGTGAACACCACCAGATGCTTACTCTGCCAGTAAACCAAAGGGGCAATTTTTTTATTAGGGCATAATCAGACAAACACTTAGGACGACAATAAGATACATGAGTTGATGTTTGTTCAGACCTTCCGTATCATTTTGGCCAGTTTTTCAATCTGCCCTTGCAAAAGGTAAACCCGGTGAGGAAAGCAAAAGCATCAACATATTGAAAAATCTTAAACTGTCAGTTTGCAAATATGATAGCTAAAGAAAGTCCCAAATAGAAACGTTTAGAAATAGCATTCTGTATAGGTTCTCCAAGAGCTAGAGGAAGTAAATGTAGGAACTAGTCAAACCAAACTGAGCCTTAAGTCCAAATTAATTGGGGTCTGCTACATGATTTGTTGTGTAGATCGTATCTTGTTTCATGATATCCAAGAAAATTATGTCTTTTCGTCTCTTCGAACTACTGCCTGTAAAGTCAATTTCGATCAACCCCGTCCTTAGTGCTGCCATCTACCATAACATATCACTCCTCCAAACTAATTCAATATATTGTCTCTTATCTCATCTTCTATTGGTGCTACCCTCACCATCCCACAAAAGTTTTTGTCTTCCTATTTTGCCACACATCCATCTCAAAATTCTTGAATGTTATTTTCCTCCTAAGACGTAACATTTACATCAGCATTCTCGTCACACCAACTATGATAGGAAAAGGGAAATCCACACCGGTTAATATATATAACAAAGAGCACTGAACTCTACGGGTTCTACCAAGACTTGCATAGCCCATTAGTATTCAGGCAGAAGCACCAGAATGCTATTGTTCCTCCAATTCCACAAGCCAGATCATTCGCGGTTCACTTCAGGTCTCTTCGGTTCTGCCATTGTCAATGGTCCTAAGGTTGTTACCACTACTAGTATTCAGGCAGAAGCACCAGAATGCTATTGTTCCTCCAATTCCACAAGCCAGATCATTCGCAGTTCACTTCAGGTCTCTTCCGTTCTGCCATTGTCAATGGTCCTAAGGTTGTTACCATTACCCCTTCAAACCCCAAGTGCAGTGGAGCCACCAGTCAGCTAGTTCCATCAATAAGAGAGGCTTACTGGAATAATGGGCAATAAGCAAGGAAGTAGCAAACAGCCCATTGATGGAGGTGGTGCACTTGAGGTACCAATTTATGGATACTGAGTTTTACGCTTTCGAACTTTGAATCACTTTGCCAAGATCACAGAAAGATTAAAAGTTTGAATCGCATGTGGAACCAATGACGTCCGCCCCAACTTTATCTGTCCCCTAAAAAAGCAATATAATCAAGGAGCGAACACAGACTCCTAAGTCCTATCCTCAGCAGCCAGATCTATTGCTATAGATACAGAGACATACTTCAATGTTTAGGTCTACTGATCTTCATTTTCCCTAAAACAATGGCAGATTTACAGTACTCCAGACTCCTGAGACGTACCTTTGGAAAATAGAGAATAGCCCACTGTTCGGTAGTCATCTAGGTTGCGTTGTCTTTGTTGGCATTGGGCACTTCTTATTGCAAATATCGAAATTGCAGCTAGGGTATCTCTAGAGCAGAAATTACTATTTACTCATGCTTCATTTGATCATGAACTGTAAATCATGTTAAAATAGAACATGGATCACACTGGCACGCATGAGAGGAAGTGGTGTATGCCACAATGATTGACCCAAAACATGGCATAACAAACTAAATATCTGATCTCTACATCTTAATCACGAGTTATTAGGTGACAACGTATATAAGGTGACAACGTATATTCGTCGACACCAAATACCAAGCAGAGATGTCAATCAATCATATTTTTCAGTCACGCTCGATTATAAGTACCTTGCCAAACAAAGGCAAACAAGGGTGGAAAAAATTAATCTTTTGTGGTTGACAGAATGTAGTGTAATGGAAAGAAAAGTGTACACCATGTTTTTGTTCACACTGATTCTAACCTTGGGTCACTATGATCGAAGTGAATTTTTGATAAACAATGCCCTAATTTCCCCAAAAGTTGAGAATAAGCGGGGAGCTGAATAAACACTTCAGTGAAGAAGATTCAAACACTATTTATCAATCAAAAAGTTCGAATGCCAGAAAATAAATGCTTTCGATTCGCTGATCTGAATGATTATATTGATTTCCATACAGAGATACGAGGGATCTGCATTGCCATGTATTGCATTTATGATAGAGCCCAACGAATTTTGGTTCCCAACCAAATATCTGAACTACGACTTGATCGGTTGCGATCCTTTCACTTGATCAGATTCACCATCCGATTCGAGAAGTGACATGACATGCATAACTCTATGGGTGCCGGTCGTCACTCGTCAACATCAAAGAACTTAATTTGGCTACATTTGAATTATCTTTGGGTAATACCACCATGCAGATGTCAATGATCCCTAAATCTCAAATTCGGCACCGATTAATCTTAAAGGACACCACTATCTTGTTCCAAATCAAAATTCAGTACGATTGGGAATACAAAACGCCAATGCCCATATGTCAAACCCTATCAAGGAGCTAAACAACTCTTACTTTTAAGCACTTCAAACAAGGTTACACATATTAGCATATTTCATCAACAGTTTAAGCACAAAACCTAACTTGCTATTACCAGTACTTGCTACTGCCATTTCAGAAGATCATCGAAAATTCACAAGAGTCAAACTAAAATGGGAAGCAATAAGAAATAAGAGAATATCGCATTAAAGACAATTGCAAAGGAAATTCAGAGAAGTAGAAAGGAAAAATCCTACTTTTTCTTGCAAAATGCGAGGTGGGTCGAAAAGCTCTGACATTCCAACCTTGCCCACATCCTCTATGTACGAGAGCTTCTCTGCATAACCCAGAGACATGGTGTTCTCTCTCTCTCTCTCTCTCTCTCTCTCTCTCTCTTTCTCTCTCTCTCTCTCAAAAGAAAGTTGATCAGAAAAAATGAAGAAAGAGAGACAGGGGAAACTTTCTTTCTTTGTCCCTCTCTTATGTTTGCTGGGTTGTTAAAGAAGCAACTGAGCTTTAGAGGAAATTTATTAGGGGACCCCAAGAGCCAAAATAGGCGTTTTCCCACTTCTATTTTTTTGTTAATAATCCGGATCAGCTTACTCGTACATCAATTTCCGAACTAATCTCACCGTTCACGGGATATTTATGTCAAGTCAAAGCAAAACAAAATCTCGTATAATATTCTAATAAATTAATAGCAAAGTTAAAAAATCAAGTCACAACGACTTGACCAACAGGTCAACCTCGGGTTGAGTTCTTTTCCCTTCATAACAGGAAAGAGTATTCAGTGGGGATCAAATTACATTAAGGCCAATTCTCTGTCAAGTGAGTTGATGTGTCAATGCAGAATGCTGCCCATAATTTTTTGCTTGCCCCAGTTGCTAAAGGATCACAAACATTGTAAAGTGAGGTTGAAAGCCTGATCAATACACTTCATTAGCTTGGAGTGGGGAGAGGAGAGTGGGTTGCAAATGGTCTCAGGAATGTGTACCAGTCTAGATTTGACAAAATGCCCATCTGTAAATACCTCTAAGTTGTTCAATAAATTTTTTTACTTAGGCATCCCAAACTGTGCAGTCTTGTTTCCTAATCAAATATTCGTACCAATAGACCATGCTTAGGCAGGTAGAATCTTCTCGTGGACACAAGTCGAGGATATAACAAATTGATCAAACGATGGCAAGAATACAACATAAAACAACATCAAACACACTAATTTTTTAGACATCCTGATTAGACTTTTGACTCTAAGTGGGATTCATCCTTGTTGATCATTGGAACTATTTCCTTGATGTTAGTACTAGTACTATATACTCCAAATCCTTTGTGCAGCATATGGCTTGGAATTTGGAAGGGTACATCTGGCCAAGTCTACTGTGCACTATGACTGGGGATACTGCTGCATGTGGTGACCGTGGTCTATCTATTATGCCACGGTTCTAAGAAAAGGCAAGAAAACTGAAGAACCACTGAGAGCACATGAAAATCAATTGCCTATATTGAGTTACATATATGCCGTACTGAGATTGTCACAATATAATGTGACAGGCGTAGATAGAGGCACGTGTAATTCCCGGAGAAGGTGCCTAATCCAAATAGTCTCAGCACAAACTTGAGCTAAGGATCGGTATTCAGACTCAGCAATAGAACGAGAAACAATGGGTTGTTTCTTGGCACTCCAAGAAATGAGATTCGGGCCCAAGAACACGCAATAGCCAGAGGTTGAAGGTCGCGTATCTGGACAACCCGCCCAATCAGCATCAGAGAAAGCATGTAGGACTAAAGTACAGTTGGACGGTCGAAAAACTCATAGACTGACTATCAAGTAGTACAGTTCAAGCAGGCAAAGGAGAGCAATGACTGAAGACTGATTGAACTGAACGACTACTGATAGCTCTTACAGCAGAGAGAAAGATGAAACCCCCCCTACCCCCCAGGCTACAATTTATTTCACAGTGACAATGTGAAAATTTTCCCGAGTAAAAATGACCGGGGGAGGGAACCACCATGTGGCAACACGCTTTTTGGACGTGACTAATTGAGTTTTGGAGGGCCGAATAAGAAGATTTTAGTCGGGTCGATTGAGTACTGTACATGAAAAATTCGTAGTCATGTCCTAAAGGTGGGTTAGAGTCATAGTCTGACTCCAACCCACTAGGGCAAAGACCGACTGTGTGCACTAGCTTGTTTGTTCAGTCTTTTGGTAATTGGTTTTGGGCCTTTTGGCCCAATGCTATCTGTGGCCACCTGTGAAATGTTGGTCCAGAGCAGACAAGCCCCATATCATTCCCAAGTCTGCTACAAAGTTCCACCAGCCTTCAGTTGAAGTACTTGTGGTGTAAACAACATTGCAGAAAGAAAACTCCAATGTCATATGATTTTTTTGGGCTTTAGATGTGCACTCAGTTCATGAAATGAACTTGTGGGGTGGTGGGTCACGATTTTGTTGGGATGGTTCAATCCATCTTTTTCCGGACTCCTTGCGCTTACAAAACATGGCAACCAATTAGTACCACTCTAGCCAAAGACGCCAGAGGGCACTCCGAGCTTAAGTTAGCACGAGGAGGAGAAGAGAGTACAAAACATAATTCATATATGGAACAACGTACCTCTTTAGGATCTATCCTAGGATGTTTATAGGCAAAAATGTACTTGATCACCAAGTCACGCGTGCACAGTACGAGCCCGTGACGTCACCAATAACCGTTTTGGCATGTGATATCCCGGATAATGCTCAACGGTTAGTCGGTCACGTGGCCAAGACCACGTGCTAACCACTTGACGTCCAGAAATATCTTCAACCGTCACCTGGGTAGGGTCCTTTTGGCCCGAACCCGGACGATTATTCAATGAGCGTTGGGCCATACGAAACGGGTCGTACCTTAACATCGGCCCATTACATTCGGCCCAACATGCCTCTTGTGGACTCTGGGCTGCCCAACAGGAGTTGTATTCGGCCCACTACAGCACTCTATCGATCATAAGGGGATTACATTCTGTCTTTCCACATTAGTTCACATTTGCCATGCTTCAAAATGAAAATCACAAGCTTTTGAGCAGGAAACAAGATAAGGAGTAAGAGAACATTGAGAAACACATTTCATATCAGAGTTTCCTTAGTTGGATTAGAACTTAATTTGTTTTTTAATATTGGATTTTCTCAAAACGCACAAAATAAGAACATGAAAAAGTAGTATATTTTAATTTTATACTCCATCCGTTCCAAAATAATAGTCCCCCTTTCTCTCTCTTGCCGTTTTTTAAATTAAAAAATTAACTACTTTCGTGTATTATTTTTCAAATTTTTCGCACCGACGAGTACTTTAATTCGGTGCGAAAAAATTCGAAGACTAATCACAGAAGTACTCAATTTTTTTTATTTGAAAAATGACATGACCTTCCGACTTTCCGTAGTTGACTATTATTTTGGAATGGAGGGAGTAATTCCTTTTCCGTTTGTATATATGAATTGTATTGGATTAGGTCTAAAGAGTTCAAAGCAAATTTACGTGCCGATTAAATGTAGATTAGAACAGTATAGGATCATGAAATTATACGTTCATTTACTAGTAGTTCCGTTTGAACAAGAGGGTCCTAACTAAGTAAAATGGTCTTCGTCTCTTCGATTTGATGATTTCTAGTAATTTCTCTATTTTTGTTTTGGTCCACCCAACGTGACTCAACGTGAATTTTGAGTCAGGGTCAACGTCAACGAATTCGAGATATTCCGATTTTTCTAACTTTGAAACAAGTCTCTGACTGATGGAACAACACAAGAATGAATGGAAGATTAACCTTAGATCAACCATACAATTTGGAATGAATAAGGCATACTTATTGGGAGCACCACATTTTACATTAAATTTAACTTTAAAAATATTTTTTACAAATTTTGTAAGTCACTATCCAAAATTTTCCAAAATCATACTCTCTATCTAAACTTTACTATTCCCCTCAAATCTAATAAAAAAAAAAAACGGTAGTTCTCACTTCTCCCACGCTGGGAGATGTGCCACCATTTTTTATTCTATAAAAAATTAATTAAAAGGTGAGAGTGATGGAGAGAGAGGGAGAGAAAAAAGTTGAAAAAGTGGGTGTGAGGGATGCTGGGGACGGAACCGAGGGAGAGAGAGAATATAGGGCGTGAACAGTGAGTTAACAAAAATGAGGCGATATTGTAGCAAAACTACAAATTTTACAAATTTGCAAAACATTTGTTAAGCCTCATTTTTTTATGTTTTCAAGTGTTTACTCTCCATATTTAACTTGCAAGTGGGTTTGTTAACCTTGATAAGGATGCACTAAGACGTACACTTTGGCGTGGCTACCACTGTTAGATTGGTTTGATGGTTCGAATCGAACCACAAAGCCTATTGAGCAAAGCACATGTGTTCTTACGGTACAATAACGTTAGCCCGGTGTCTGAATGACCGTAATATTGAGTAGGAATAAGAATATAATTGCTCTAAATCAAATACTCCTGGTATACAAGGAATTTTATTTAGTAAGAATAAGAAATTCCCATGAATTTAATACCTGGACTAATTTTATTCCAGTGTTTAAAGCAATTCAATAATCTTATGTAGGAAACAATTATGTTGAAAATTTATCAAAGTCAGCATTTTCTTTTTTAACGATTGAGTAAAAAATCTCAGATTTCTATAGCTTATGTAGTGGACCAAATCCGACTCCTCTTACGCCTACCAGCGTGGGGCAACCCAGAGTCCATAGTGAGGTTCATTGGGCCGAACGTAGGTGGGTTGGTCCGATGCTTTCCGTATAGCCCAATCCTTATTGGATAATCGTTCGAGTTCAGTGGGTTTGATTCGGGCTGAAGGGATCCGACCCCGGTGACGGTTAAAGATATTTTGGATGTCCCGTTGGCACGTGGTCTCGGCCACGTCACATGCCAAAACAGTTATTTGTGACGTTAGGGGCTCGTGTCGAGCACACGTAACTTAGAGTGCAAATACATTTTTTGTCTATAAATTCCATAGGTTAAACCCTATAGGAGGTACGTGGTTTCATATTTGAATTCAATTTTGTACTTCATTCTCTCGTCTTTGCGCTAACTTGATCTTCGAAGTGTCTTCCAACGTCTTTTAGCCCGTAGAGGGACACCAACTGGTTGCTACATTTTGTAAATGCAAAAAGTCTTGGAAGAAGACGGTTTAAACCATCTAAGCAAATCGTGATTCATCACCCCCACATTTTACATTAGCTCAAGCAGGCTTATGTGGGGGGAAGTATCTTTCTTCATCATTTCACAATAGTTGTGTGCCCTTTTTGATATTTTCCTGAGCAAGTAGTCAAACCAATTTCAGTTCAAAAAAAAAAAGAAAAGAAGTCAAACGAAAACTCGCTATTGACGTGACTTGACACTCGACATACCCGACCCATGCAACACAATGACTGCATACATGGATGGATACCCCACTCGATGGAATTTTCCAACTATTATGACTACTATACATGGATACCCCACTCGATGGAATTTTCCAGACCAATTTTTTTGTTTTTTTTTTGGCAAGTGTCTAAGCCACTTGATTTGTACATAATACTTCTAAACATATACTAGTATGATCATTCATTATATTCAGGGAAATGCTAACAACAAAAAAAGAAATACTACAATTTTTGATGAACTTTTAACACTTTTCTAGAAATTTTAACACATCGAATTGTGTTTTTTTTTCCCCCCTCTTTCTTCTTTATTCACAACCTAATGGGTTGTGATTACTCCATCTGTCCCATAAAGTTGGTCCGTTGCGAAACTACGTGTAATTTTCAAACTAAAAATTAATTTATTTATCAAAATAATTTTTGATTTTTTTTTGCATCATATAGAAGTTCTCAATGACATCTATTAAACAAGATCCATATTATGGGACCGAGGGAGTAGTATTTTTCTTATGTTAATATCTACAAATAGGTCATTGAGTTGTCATTGAGATTTTAAAAATGTATTGAAACATATAAAAAGTATGTAAAAGTGTGTAAAAATGTATTGTCAAGTATAAAAAAATGGATCAAGTATAAAAAAATGCATTGAACTATATATATATAGGACCTTCTCAAAACGCACGGAATATGAACATGAAAAAGTTATGCTTTAATATTGTACTCCCTCCGTTCCAAAATAATAGTCCCTTTTCTCCCTCTTGCCATTTTTCAAATGTGTATCATTTTTTGAATTTTTTCGCACCGAATTAAAGTATTCGACGAGTACTTTGATTTGCACCAAGTATTTTAATTCAATGCGAAAAAATTCAAAAAATGATACGCAGAAGTACTTAATTTTGTTATTTAAAAAATGGCACGACTTCCCGTAGTTGACTATTATTTTGGAACGAAGAGAGTATTTCCTTTTCCCGTTTATATATATGAATCGTTATCGGATTACTTCTAAAGAGTTCGAAGCAAACTTACGTGCCGATTAAATATACATTAGAACAGTATAAGATCATGAAATTATACATTCATTTACTAGTAGTTCCTAACCAAGTAAAATGGTCTTCGATTTGATGATTTCTAATTTCTCTCTTTTTGTTTTGGTCTACCCAACGTGAAAATTAGTATTCCTTTTTGTTCCACAGAATTTTGAGTCACGGTCAACGTCAACCAATTCGAGATATCCCGACTTTTCTAACTTTGAAACAAGACTCTGACTTATGAAACAACACTGGGCTGAAGGGAAGATTAACCTTGGACCAAAACAATTTCGAATGAATAAGATGTACACTTTGGCGTGGCTACCACTGTCAAATTGGTTTGACGGTTCAAATCGAACCACGAAGCCTATTGAGCAAAGCACATATGAAGGGAATTACTTAGGAGGTTAATTTTCTGTTACGAGTTTGTTATAAACAGTTGTTTTTCCGTCCATAAGGGACCTTTTTCGTTACCTTCTGTTATCTAGCAGTTAGGTAGTTAAGAAAGATATAAGTCTGGGTAATGGAGGAGGGAGGGAACTCAGATTGAGATTTTCTCATGGAGGACGGAACTCAGATTGAGATTTTCTCATGAAGAAACTATGAAAGATCTCTCTCATTTTCCTCTCTCTAAATTTTCCATTGTTGATTTTGTCATTGAATTCTAGTTTTCTTCATGGTATCAGAGCTATCAAGACTTGCGTCATACAAAATTCGATTCTAGGGTTTCTTATCTTCTACAAATTGAAGGTTTTATCGAGGAGATTAACATCTGATCTAATGGCTACGCAAACTGCAACAAGTGGATCATCAGTAACAATGCCCACGGCGCTGGTATTTCTTGTATCAAATTTCTCAAATTTCGTTATAATCAAGTTAGATACACATAATTACATGCTATGGAAGAATCAAGTTCGAAATGCCTTGAGTGCAAATGGTTACTTAGGGTTTCTCGATGGAACTACTGTAATGCCATGTCCAAAAATTTTAGATTCGAGTCAAAATAAGGTTTCAAACCCTGAATATGTAAAATGGATGAAGATTAATGGACATCTTCTAGCGTGTATTACTGCCACAGAATCTCCAGCAATTCAGACTCATCTTCTAGGGTTAGAGCATGTGTATGAAGTTTGGACTACTCTTGCTAATCGATTCAGTTCGCTATCTCGTTCTCATGTACATGATTTAAGACAGAGGTTGTTCAATATCACCAAATCTGCCACAATGCAAGAATACTTAGATGAGATAACTGTGTAATATCCCAAATTTTCAAAAAAATAAAATTTGTGATATTTGTAAATACTAATTTTCCTAATTTAATTTTTACCCAATTTTGACTTTAGTTGACCATTTGCGGGTCTCTTATTTATTTATTTATTTAGTTATTTATTTATTTATTTATTTTCCTTTAGACGAGTTAGTGCTCGAGGTGCACAGAATGATTTCAACTGACTTGTCACCAGTGGGCCCGGACGAACGGCCAGAATAATGTGCGTAATGCGGAGGATGATTTTGAGCTACACAGATGACACTAGCACGACTACTATAGTTGTGGGACCCGAGTCAACCAGATACGCTCACCTGGCGAGCACATCGTAATGCGTGTTCTACTTTCAAGATTTTTCCAAACGATTCTGAGCACATGGTGACGTTGCCCACGATTTTCCAAGTTCGCACGAATAATTTGGTAATTTTCTGAGACCGAAACCCGGACAGTTCGAACACTGCTCGGAGTAAATTATACTGCATTATATCATATCGTGCTTCGCGCCTCACCCATTCCCCACGCCTGCTACCCACCACTCATCCCACCTACCACACTTCACTCCACCTCACTCATTCCACCTACCACACTTCACTCCACCTCACTCATCCCACCTACCACACTCCACCTACCACCCCATTTCCCCTACATAAACCCACCACCCCTTTTCCCTCATTATTTTTGGTAGAGAAAGAGGGAGAGATTGAGAAATTCTGGAAAAGAAGAAGAAAGGAGGAGAAGAAGAGAAAAAGAGGAGAGAGATCACCACCACGCTTTCCTATTCTCGTCCACAACACGCATCCATTTTCATGACCAATTTCCTCCTAGGTAAAGTCGTTTTTAGGCTTAAGTTTCTAAACAAAAGTTGTAGAGGGCGTCGAGTACTTCGATTTCGGTATAAGAATCATCCAAATCGGTTGAGTTTTGAGTGAGTTATAGCCTTCCAAAGTTCAGTAAAAATCTCAGGTACATTTTCCAGACAGCTGTCTGCTCTTCCGTAAATCTCCATTTTTCTCCTCGTTAAAGTGGATTTCGGGTTTAGATTCCTTCACGAAGATTTTAGATCACTTCAAGCCCTTCGTTTTAGGTTCAAGAATCACTCAAAACGGTTGAGAGATGACCACGTTATTGCGGCCCGAAGTTTCCGGTCTAGTCAAACCGAGCAGCTCACCGAACCTTTACAAATCTTCATTTTTCTCATTGTTGGAGTGCGTTCTAGGCTTAGACTTCTTCATCAACGTTGTAGAGCACTTCGAGAGCTTCGTTTTAGACACAAGAATCGCTGGAAACGGACGAGGTTTGAACCCGATATCGCAGCCCAAAGATTCTGTTCGCGATGGAGTTCTTCATTGCCACTCGAAATGCCACCGGACTTTACCGTCGAGCTTTTCGTCCGGACCAAAGGTAGAAACTCGTACCCAACCTATTCCAAGATTTTGAATGAGTTAGAATAGTCTAGGAGTAGTTTATAGTTGATGGGTTAAAGCTCCAAGTCAAGGGTTTCACGAAACCCGAGCCAAAACGCGATATACCCTTTTGACCCGAAACTTTATTTTCGTGCTTAGTAAACTGATTCATTGTGGTTCATGTTGTTAATTATTCCAAGCATGTTTAATACTTTACTAACTGTTTATATGAGTTTCTCCATGAATTTATTGTGCTTAACCTTGTTCTTGATCGTTGTGTTAAAGTTAGGGGTTTAAAGTGTAATTTTGTGAAATTTGGTGTGCGTACTTGTGTATTATTTACGAAACCTATTTTTTATCAACTAAATGTCACTACTGGAAATTTAGGAGTGTAACGAAATGACCAGAATGCCCTTCAGGTGTAAAATGACCATTTTGCCCTTGTGTGTGTAAATTACATAATTTGTAGTTTTGTACTTAGTAAGAAAATCAAGGAGTTGCGTTTTGTGACAAGTTAGGACTTTACTAACTAAAATAAAGTATTTTTATGTATTTACCCTTGTCAGTGGAAAAATTACATTCTTGCCCTTGTATTACGTTAATTTACAAAAAGGCCCCCAGAGTTTGTAAAATTACACTAAGGACCTTAGAGTCGTGAAATTGCATCGAACACCTGTGTACTTACTTAAAATGACGTTGGTGACCCTTACTTTCTTTAAATTACGTTTTGACCCCAATAGTTTAGTAAATTACGTTTTGGTCCCTGTAGTTTGAATTTATTACGTTTAGACCCCGTTATTTTCGATTACTTGAATTTCGTGAACTTGTGAATCGAGATATTTGGTTGTGACCCTTGTGACATCGTTATCACTTCGCTTCTACTGTTAAATGTACTTTTCATAAACGTGTTGAATGCTAGAATGGACAACTAGGTTCCCGGGTTGGGTGATCGTGCGCGGATATCACATAGACGATAAGGTTAACGGAAAAGTGAATTGGAATCGATTATTGGGGAGTCACCCCGAGATTTGTTGAATGGCAGTCAGCCAAGTGATGAATTGATTATGGGGAGTCACCCCGAGATTTGTTGAATGGCAGTCAGCCAAGTGATTTCGTTTTGGAGGAATATTTGGCAGCCTGCCAGGATTTTGAAACCCTAGGATATGACAATCTGTGATTACTTCATTTGAATTCTGAGGCGTTAAAAGGGTGGATGTATTATAGACCGAGTCACGGCTATATACCTACAGGAGCTGACAGTTGTCACTCGTAGCCCAGTGGTACAGTCAGTCCCTGGGAAATTCATCCTTGCGAGGCGGCTGACGGTTGGATTAAGTAAGTAACTTATACCTTCCGTCGAGGCTCCCAGTCAGGGCAAGCAAGGGGGGAGTATATCACGGATTGGTCATAGTCCTTAGTGGTTATTTGGGAGGAAAGTTCTCTAGGTTGAGAACTTAGATGAACATGTAAGTTAATGGCTAGTAATGAAATCAGCTATGTGTTTAATTTCTGATTTACGATTTATTTCCTGTTTATTCCTTTAATTACTGCTTTTCAATCATATATGTTGTACGTGCATGTTAAGCAAGGGTTGGGAGGGTTAGAGTAGCTATTGAGTGATTTATCGCTCACGGTGTTACACTTCGTGTGACCCTGGCATAATACCATGATGTTGCTTTGCGACTCGGACGTATTATGTCAGATTGTGATCAAGTAGGTACCGTTGGTGCCGCAGGAGACGATTATTTCGGAGCCGAGAGTTTTTCCGGCAGAACAAGCTCAGGAGGAGCCGCGGAATCCAGAGTTAAACCTTAATCTGTAGAACCCACCCCCTTTTATTTCAATGTTGGATCTGTAATATTAATTTCTCAAACCGTACTAAGTATTTTGTAATGGGCTGCACTTCACGTTTTCCAACGTGCACTCTGATGGAAACTCTTTTTATTAAATTAATCCTTATTAGTTATCTTAATTAATGCTTCCGAATTATCGGGGCGTTACAAACTGATTATGCACAAAAGCTTGCTGCGAGTGGATCACCAATTGATGAGGAAGACTTAATCTTCTATGCCTTGAATGGCTTACCTAGCGAGTTTGATCCTATTAAAAGTGCAGCAAGAATGAGAGGGGGAGAACTGAAATTTGAAGAATTAACTTCTATTTTTTAAGCAGAAGATATGATACTACATAAGGCACAGTCCAAGTCTATGTCCAAACTTGATAATACTGCAGTGCTTGTTGCAACACAACCATCTGGGGTTCAAGGTGCAGTTGCCTTTGTTCAAAACAATGTGATGAACTCCCAGCAAGTTCCTTCAAATGTATCAAATGGAGGTTATAGTTCTAATTAGTCTATACAGTCTCAACAACCATACTATAACTCTTATCAGACCAACATAAACAGAGGTAATGGTCGTGGTAGAGGTTATAAAGGATCACAGGGACAACATGGAACACAGGGGGACCCTGTCAGATTTGTTTTAGAACCAATCATACAGCTGTAACTTGCTATTATAGGCAAAATCTGGGATATCAACCTGCTTAGTATCAAAATTCACAGGCATCATCTTCTTATGGTCAATCTCAGTATCAGTCAAGGCCTGTGTTTCCTGCATCAGGACAATTTCCTAATCAGAGTTACTTTATGCCATATGGGTCCACTCCATATCAATACTACCACAGCCTCTTGGCCAACCTAATTATCAAGGTTTTCCTCAGCCAGGGGCACAATCTTATAGTTTTTTTCAACCACAAAGGGTTCCTAAGGCTCATTTTACTTAGAACATGACACTTTTTGGTCCATCTATGGCACAAGGATCCACATCTGCTATGTGTGCTCCGGGTAGTTCTTGGTATTTTGACGGTGGGGCTACCTCTCATGTCACTAATGACCTCTCTAATTTGTCAACTCAGCAGCCCTATACAGGTGGTACAGGTGTCATGGTTGGTAATGAACACACTCTACCTATTGCACACTCTGGTAATGCCCTGTTACCTACTCCAACTTCTTCCTTTTCTATGTCCAATATACTACATGTACCTTCTATTTCACATAATCTTGTTTCTGTCTATCAGTTTGCCAATGATAACTCTTGTAGAATAATTTTTTATTCCAATGGTTTTCTCATCCAGGATCTTCTTACGAACCAAGTGCTTCACAAGGGTCCATGTCTCCAGGGTCTTTATCCAATCTCTTCCTTTACTAGTTCTGTTCCTTCTACAACTCTTATTGGTCAGTCCTCTAATGCTTTGTTATGGCATCAAAAACTTGGAAACCCTAGTCTTTCTCTGTTTGAATCTCTTGTTAATCAGTTTTGTTTGCCTGTACACAAGCGATTACATGTTGATTGTTACAGTTGCAATGTAGCCAAAAGTCATAAACTTGATTTTCCTGTTTCTAGTTTTGTAACTTCTAGACCTTTTGAGTTGCTTCATATGGATGTTTGGGGTCCTGCTCCCATCTCTTCTTTTCAAGGTTACAAATATTATCTCTTAGTCTTGGATGATTCCACCAAGTTTACTTGGATCTTTCCTCTTAGGTATAAGTCTGAAGTTAAACAAGTGGTTACTGATTTTAGAGTCTTTGTAACTACTCAGTTTAATCAGACCATAAAGGTGTTTAGGTCTGATAATGGGGGTGAGTTTGTCAATAAGTATTTGGCTCATTTGTATCTTCAATTTGGTATCCTACATCAGACCTCATGTCCTTCTACACCTGAACAAAATGGCTCTGCAGAAAGAAAACATAGACACCTTGTGGAAACCACCAACACTCTACTTTCTCAAGCTTCATTACCTCTTCAATTTTGGCTTGAAGCTTTAACCACAACCATTTATTTGATAAATAGACTACCAAGTTCAGCCAATCAATTTCAAGTTCCATAAAAACTTTTATATCATAAAGATCCAGATTATTTGTCACTTAAACCTTTTAGATGTTGTTGATTCCCTTGGATGGTTCCTTCTGCCCCAAATAAACCGTCCCCTAAGTCCAACCATGTGGCTACTGTCAAAATACTAAAGGGTACAGATGTTTGGATCCAGTTATAAACAAAATTATTGTTTCTAGACATGTTAAGTTTCTTGAAAATGATTTTCCTTATCCTGTCTTAGTTTCAAAAGCATGTTCCTCTTCTTCTTGTTCACCTTCCAAGTTTCATGTTCCTCTAGCATAATGTGATCGAGAGTCTACTTCTTTTGGTTCTTTTATTCCTTATCCCACTTATACATAGCCCGTTTCTGTTCCTCCAACTTCTTCTTTGAATGTACCCTCATCATATGTCTTACCTCCTTCTAGTGCTTCTCCTATTACTACTTCTCTTCCATCATCTTCTACTCAAGTGTCTGCTTCTACTCATCCTATGGTAACCAGGTCCAGAGCGGGTGTGTTTAAACCAAGACACCTTTCACCTTAACAGCTACAACACCAACCATAGATTTGCTCATTAGGGAGCCAAAATCATATGTTGAGGCTTTAAAACATCCTGTTTGGCAGAAGGCCATTCAAGAGGAGTATGATGCTCTCATAAGTCAGGGTACTTGGACTCTTATACCATGTCCACCACATGTGAATCTTATTGGGTTTCAATGGATTTTTAAAATAAAAAAGCATTCAGATGGGACCATAGCCTATTATAAGGCTAGGCTTTATGGTAATCAACAATGTGCAGGGCTTGACTTTATTGAGACCTTTAGCCCTGTTATCAAACAAGCCACTTTAAGGATTGTTATTTCTCTTGTTGTTTCTAGACAATGGCCCTTGAGACAATTGGATGTGTCAAATGCCTTTCTACATGGTATTTTAGATGAAGTTGTGTATATGAGACAGCCCCTTGGCTATGCTAGCTCCAATGCACCTGGGCATGTGTGTCTTCTTAAAAAATCCTTGTATGGTTTACGACAGGCACTAAGGGCCTGGTATGCCATGCTCTCAAAGTTTTTACTCACCCATGGATTCATTCAAAGCAAGGCTGATACTTCGCTCTTTATTTAGCAGACTTCTTCTAGTCTTATAGCGGTATTGGTATACGTAGATGATCTTATTATCACTGGTAGTGACCCAACAATTATCACCTCTGTTATTACTGATATGAGTACCACTTTTGCTATGAAAGACCTTGGAGGTCTCCATTATTTCCTTGGTATTGAGGTTTCCAGGAATACTGAGGGTCTGTTATTGACTCAAACAAAATATGCTCATGATCTGTTGCACAAGGCAGGCATGGTGGATTGCAAACCTAGTGTTATACCTGAAACTGTGAAATCTTCTCTTGATGCAACATCTGCTTTGCCCTTTGAGGATGTTCATTTGTTCAGAAGTCTAGTAGGGTCACTACAGTACCTTACTCTTACTAGACCAGAAATTTCCCATGATGTTAATGTTGTTTGTCAGCATATGCATAGCCCCACATTATTTCATTTTACAGCTGTCAAGAGGATTATCAGGTATATCAAGGGCACCTTGACTCATGGTTTATGGTTTCAACCTGGCCCTTTGCATCTTCAAGCATATTCAGATTCAGATTGGGCAGGTGATGTGTTAGATCGTAAATCCACCACTGGTTTCTGCATTTTTCTTGGTTCCAACCTTGTCTCCTGATCTGCTAAAAAGCAAACCACTGTGGCTCGAAGCAGAATATAGAGCATTGGCTTTAACAGCCTCTGATCTTACTTGGATTGTTCAATTGTTGACAGAACTTCATATGCCTGTGTCTTATCCTGTTCCAGTGTGGTGTGATAACATGTCTGCTATTGCATTGGCATATAACCCCGTATTTCATGCTCGTACTAAATATATTGAAATTGATTATCACTTTCTTCGTGATAAGGTTCTAGCCAAGCAGCTCTTGATCAAGCATGTCAGTAGTGAAGACCAGTTGGCTGATGTGTTCACCAAGCCCTTGTATGCTGCTAGATTTCTGTCTCTTACAGCCAAACTCATGGTCAAGCCTCCACCCATGAGTTTGCAGGGGAGTATGAAGGGAATTACTTAGGAGGTTAATTTTCTGTTATGAGTCTGTTATAAACAGTTGTATTTCCGTCCATAAGGGACGTTTTTCGTTACCTTCTGTTATCTAGCAGTTAGGTAGTTAAGAAAGATATAAGTCTGGGTAATGGAGGACAGAACTCAGATTGAGATTTTCTCATGAAGAAACTATGAAAGATCTCTCTCATTTTCCTCTCTCTAAATTTTCCATTGTTGATTTTGTCATTGAATTCTAGTTTTCTTCAGCACATATGTTTTTACGGTACAATAGCATTAGGCTGGTGTCTGAATGACCGTAAAATTGAAGTAATATTGAGTAAGAATAAGAATATGATTGCTCTAAATCAAATAGTATACAAGGAATTTTATTTAGTAAGAATAAGAAATTCTCATGAATTTAATAACTGGACTAATTTTATTCCGGTGTTTGAAGTAATTCAGTAATCTTATGCACAAAACAATTATGTTGAAAATTTATCAAAGTCGGCATTTTCTTTTATGATGATTGGGTAAAAAATTTCAGATTTCTATAGCTTATGTAGTGTACCAAATCCGACTCCTCTTAGGCCAACCAGCATGGGGCAACCCAGAGTCCATAGTGAGGTTCGTTGGGCCGAACGTAGGTGGGTTAGTCCAGCGCTTTCCGTATAGCCCAACCCTTATTGGATAATTGTTCGGGTTCGGTGGTTTCGGTTCAGACCGAAGGGATCCGACTCGGGTGACGGTTAAAGATATTTTGAATGTCCTGTTGGCACGTGGTCTCGGCCACGTCACGTGCCGAAACAGTTGTTTGTGACGTTAGAGGAACGTGCCAAATACACATAACTAATTAGGGGCAAATACATTTTTGTCTATAAATTCCATAGGTTAAACCCTATGGGAGGTACGTGGTTTCATATTTGAATACAATTTTGTACTTCATTCTCTCCTCTTTTTGCGCTAACTTGAGTTTCGAAGTGTCTTCCAACGTCTTTTGGCCCGTAAAGTGACACCAACTGGTTGCTACATTTTGTAGATGCAAAAAGTCTGGAAGAAGACGGATTAAACCATCTAAGCAAATCGTGATTCATCACCCCACATTTTACATTAGCTCAAGCAGGCTTTTAGGGGGTGTTTGACCACCTATTTTTTGCATTTTAGTTTTCTCATTTTCTACTTCTAGGTGTTTGACACACTATAATAAAAACACATTCTACGAAAATGAGTTTTTGGTTTTTGAGTTTAGAGAAGAGAAGTCAAAAATAGATTGAGAGGAGTTTTTTGATTTCTCATTTTTCACTTTTCTCATTTTGATTAACAAAAAGACCTGCAAAATGTATTCTGCACATATCTCCCAAACGCAACTCCTGTTACAAAATTTGTTTTGCACATTTCAGGCAAACACTCCTACCAGATTCAAAATACATTCTGACCATAATCGAAAAAGCCAGAAAAGTAAAAATAAAAAGCTAAAAATGAGGCTCCCAAACACTCCCTTAACGTGGGGGAAAGTATCTTTCTTCATCATTCCACAATTCGTTTTGCACATTTCGCTATTGACGTGACTTGACACTCGACAGATCCCACCATGCAACACACATACACTGCTCGGTGGAATTTTCCAACTACTAGTCTACAATTATTTGAATCGTTGTCCTCATGGTGGCTCCAGAGTCCAGACCAACTTTTGTTTTTTTTGGCTAGTGTCTAGGGCTCTAGGCCACTCGATTTGTACAAAATACTTCTAAACATAGTATTATAATTCATTATATTCAGGGAAATGCTAACAACAACAAAAAAAAAATACAATTTTTGATAAACTTTTTACACTTTTCTAGAAACTTTAACACATCGAATAGTGGGTTTTTCCCCTCTACCTTCTTTATTCACAACCTCATGGGTTGTGATTACTCCATCCGTTCCATAAAGTTGGTTTATAGCGAAACGATGCGAAAAAATAATTTATTTATGAAAATAAATTTTGAATTTTTTTTGCATCATATAAAAGTTTTGAATGACATCTACATTAAACGTGTAACTTTCGGATAAAAAACAAAGTACCTCTATTCATAATTTTTGAATTTTTTTTGCATCAAATTATAGAACTAATTATCAAAATCTTTTATTTGGTGCGAAGAAAGTCGGAAGATCATGTGCAGAAGCACTTTATTTTTCTATCCAAAAACTGCATGTCTTTTTGTAAGAGCATCCCCATTTGGCTCCCTATTTTAACTTTTGAGTTAAAAAAAAAAAAAATTAGCCTCTCTACTCTCTCTCCTCAAATTATTTTTGCTACAGTACCGCACCAAATTTGGTGCATCACTGTTCACGCACCTCTCCTTTTTTTTTTTATATTGTTTGTGCCGGTTGCGGTCGCACTGTCCATTACACGTTTTGCACTGTCCAGTTTTGAACTGCACTGTCCAGTTGGTGCGGCACTGTTTTGCACTGTCAATTACACGTGGCACATTGTGTGTGTGTGTGTGTGTTGCGGGGGGGGGGGGGGGGGGCGGGAATATTTTATGGGCTAAAGGTACCACTTTACTGCACCCATGATTTTGCTAAAATCACTCATGATTTTAGCAAGTGCTAAAATTATAGTATTTCAAATAAAAAAATTAAGTGCTTCCGTGTATTATTTTGTGAATTTTTCACACCGAATTAAAGTACACGAGGAGTACTTTAATTTGGGGCGAAAAAATCGAAAAACGATACACGGAACCACTTCATTTTTTTATTTCAAAATCATGATTTTATCACTTGCTGAACTCATTTGTTAAAATCATGGTTGATTTTAGCAACTGAGTTGCTAAATTTTTTTGGAAAACTATGCCGGACCTACTTCATTACACGTGGCTAACCATTTTTTTTTTGTTGTAGATTTGAGGGGAATAGTTTAATATAGTAAAGTTAAAATAGAGAGTATGATTTTGTGAGTTTTTGATAAAGTGACCTGCTAATTTATAAAAGGTGTTTTTGAAATTAAATTTGGTGAAAATTTTGGTGCTCCAGATAAAGATGCTCTAAGGAATTATCAACATGGGACGGAGGGAGTATGCCGTAACTCCCGTGCAAAAGTACATGCTTGTTAATTTTTTTTGTTGTTGAAGACAAATGAAATATTCATACAATTATTTAGTCCCATGTTAATTTTTTACAGAAACATAATTAGGAATGGGGGGAGGTGCTATGCGCCAACCAGTTGTGCACTGTGCTATGCAAGTCGGTGCACGGTGCTCCGGTCTCGCTCCGACGATCGGACACGTTCACCTCGTAGAGCTCACAGAGTAAAACAAGTGCCCTGGTGTGCACATCACGGTGCACAACACTTCCCCCAGTCCGGATTAGGAATCGTATCCTTTGTGGAATCTAATCTCTAAAATATAAACAGCTTCGAACAATGTTAGAGGCCAGCAGTTGGCCCACAATGGCTCAAAATGATCGTTGCGTGCTCCAACATCTCATTTTTAGCCCGGATTAAATGAAATTATCGTACATGAAAAATATTCATCTTTTATGTAAAACAATCCAGACTATTGATTACCGAACAAACAATTGTGATTGCTCTCTACAGGTCCCGTTCCGCGGTGCACCACCCGCCTCCAAAACTCTGACAACATCGGTCCCAAACTCCCAATACCGTCGACCTCCTCCCGCGCCTCCACGTAACAAAAGCCAAGTGGGGCGGCTAAGGCAAGTGGAAATGGAAGTGACGAAGTGCGTCATGAAGACTACGGCTGTGTTTGGTTAGATAGTTTAGTTTAGTTTTGATAATGTCAGCAGGTGTAATGAGTGGAGAGAGATAGAGAGAGAAATGAGGAAAATGATGATGTCATCAAAACTAAAAGTAAAACTAAACCGGGAAACGAACAAGGCCTACGTGTTTTTGGCAAAAATAATTCACTTGTAGGACTTTTTTTTTTTTCTAATCAATTTTTATTTTTCACAAATTTTAGTTTTGCGTCCATTTTTTTCATAAGTGCGTGAATCATACCAAATTATAGCTTAGCAAGAGCGAGGTCGAATCCACTGGAACTAGTTGAACAATTACTGGGATTGGGGTGACAAACAAGGATTTAAATATCAGCCGATATGTATTGGTTTTTCAAAGGACCGATACCGATAGTTGACCGATATACGGTCCAATAAAGGCCGATATTTGATTGTATCACCGATACTGTTACGTATCTCGATACCAAGATTTAAAACCTTGGTGACAAATATAAAAGATGTATTAAACAAGTAAACAAAATACTAGGGCTGCAAAATTCATTACATGCGACATATCTATAATATTTATATTTCTTAATTCTCCAATTTCACTGCACAATAACTTGGCGGCCAAGCTCTTTTATAATTGTGGAAAATATTCTTTGACAACCATGTTTACTAGCTTTAGAAAATAGTTCTCCTTTTACCAAACGGAAGTATAAAATCAAAACATTCACTTCTATAAAAATAAAAAATAAAAAAAACAGTTTATACCCGTTTCTCACAAATCATAAACTGAATCCAACAAAATACAACGAAAATCCAATTTTATTGGTTCGATGAAAAATAGGTAAATGAACAAGAAGAACTTTAATCAATGAAAATTTGCTTTGGAGAAATGAAATAAATACTTATGCAAGTAATTTCATCCTAGCCCTAGCAACTAATTTAGTCTAACATATTTAAAGATAACATGCAAACAATTAAAAATGTTAGCCTAACATATTTAAAGACAAAATGAAAGATAAGCCCAAATTGTACTATTTCTTTGACCAATCAACTCACATGATTTTACAAATCCATGCTGATTTGCCGAAATATGCACAGGAGTGCACGTTTGTGCTTCAACAGTTATGTATCTTTTCTCTTCCAATCCTAATAAATAATGCACTATAACGTGCATGACAAAACACTCTAATCTTAAATACAATGCAAAGGTAAGATGTAATAGCCGAAATTGCCTTTGCCAAAACCCAAAAATACCTTTTCTGTCTCGAGGAGCTCCGTTCCCTTCACCTCTGGGCTATCACTCAAAGTTGTCAGCATCCCCAACAATTCTTGTTAAATGTCAAATCAATTAACATATGTGAGGAAAATGACTTCGTGAAAGAATGAAAAAATACTACTGAAAATATGAAAATAACCCTTCAACGCGAGTAAAAGGCAATTGATTGGATTGATTCACCTAACCCACCCCTGTCCGATCTAAGCTACGCCAAATCAACTAATATATGCGAAGAAAATGACTTTCGTGGAAGAATAGAAGAAATTCTGCTAAAATTGGGACTGAGAGAGTGCAATATTAAGCACAGCTCAGATGAGAGGTACTACATGAGGACTGGGAATACTTGTTCAAAGTTCAACTTGGAGCAACTAAAAGTTAGAGATAAAAAAAAAAAAAAAAAGCACTATAACGTGCATAACAAAACACTCTAATCCTAATTATAATGCATAGGTGAGGCCTAATAACCGAAATTGTCTTTGCCAAAACCCAAAAATACCTTCTTTTTTTTTGGGTCCCGGGGGCTCCACTCCCTTTGCCTCTGGGCTATCACTAAAAATTGTGAGCATCCCCAGCCATTCTCACAAATCTCAAATCAATTAATGTAGGGTAAATTACACTGACCTCCCATGAGGTTTCTGACTTGTACACTGACCACCCCTACTTTATCTGAAATAGCACTGACCTCCCCTGAGTTTTATATTTTAGTATCAAAAGCACCCTTCAACAGTACCGACGGGTACCGACGGCGCCGGGGACCCCCTTGTGGGTCCCCAACGGTCGATCCGAGCCGTCTGTTCATTCCAAAATTGAATTCCAAGTGGGTCTACGCGGGAATCACCTCAATCGGACAGTCCTAAGTGCTCGATCCAAAAATTTTGAGGTGATTGAGGTGATTCCCGCGCGGACCCACTCGGAATTCAATTCTGGAATGAATGGACGGTCGATCCGAGCCGTCCGATTGAGGTGATTCCCGCGTGGACCCACTCGGAATTCGATTCTGGAATGAATGGACGGCTCGGATCGACCGTTGAGGACCCACAAGGGGGTCCCCGGCGCCGTCGATACTGTTGAAGGGTGCTTTTGATACTAAAATATAAAACTCAGGGGAGGTCAGTGCTATTTCAGATAAAGTAGGGGTGGTCAGTGTACAAGTCAGAAACCTCAGGGGAGGTTTGTGTAATTTACCCATTAATGTATCAGAAGAAAATGACTTCGTGGAAGAATAAAAAAATACCACTGAAAATAACCCTTCAACGTGAGTAGAAGCAATTACTCGAAGCAATTGATTGGATTGATTCAGCTGACCCACCCCTACCCAGTCTACGCTATGTCAAATCAACTAATATATGAAAGAGAATGACTTTCATGGGAGAATACAAGAAATTCTGCTGAAAATATGCAAATAACGCGGTGGAAGCTATGTCAATTCAGTTAATACTCCCTCCATCCCAATTTTATAGTCCCTCGTTCTATCCTAACCGGATAAAAAACGATTATATCTTTCAATCGGTAATACATTTTGTATGCAATATGGATTTTGTTTGATAGATCTTGATTTAATCTAATAAACAAAATGTTCAAAATCACCTAAAACATTGTAGATTATAAGATATAACACTTTGAAAAGTGGCACGAACTCCCAAAAGGGACTATAAAATTGGGACGGAGGGAGTATATGCGAATAAAATGACTTTCGTGGAAGAATACAATATGAAAATAACGCGGTGCCGCGGCCTTGTTCTCTTTCATTTTTTTTCCCATTTTCAAAAATTCTTTTTAAAAAGATTCCTTCTTTTCAAAAAGAATCTCTATCTACTTATTACCTCATTATTTCATTTCTCTCTCTATCTCTCTTTAATCATTATCTCATTATTCTTATTTTGAAAAACTCAACCAAACACTATCTTAAAAATTCTTCTAAAAAATTTCTTTTCAAAACCCATCCAATCACAGCCGCAAACTTGGCCTCTATAAATTTCCCTCCCTACGCACTGGTTTATTCTATCTATTCTAATATAGAAAGGGAGAGCACAAGTTTGGTGTAACCCAATTTTGAAGCCCTGTCACAAAAGTGTTTTCCAAATTTGTCCCAAAACAAAAACATAAATGTCCTTTCCTGGAACGTCCCATGTAGAAACTGCAAGGGTAAAATCGTAACTCCCCAACTTCAACTGCCACTCCCCACCTCACACGTCCCCACAAACACAGAAAAAATCCCACCACTCCAGCCTTGCGGTTCATCTGTTTTTCCCGCAGGTATGAAAGTACTCTCTCTCTCTCCCTCAGTTGTTTTTGCAGAGACTAAAGAGAAAAGGACAAGAATCCTAAAGCTAATTCACTTTCCACATGGGCTACTCCATGCTATAAACTCTGTACCTATTTTTTCCCACCTCTATTCCATGCTTTTATACTCAGTACCTCTTCCTTTTTTTGGTTTTCCCCTGATCGAGTAAAAACTTCATGTGACTTCTTTTTTACACATGCAAATGTATACACACGTACTGATTATTTACTTCCACCAGGTTGTGCGCAAATCAAATCGAAGAGAGAAAATACATCAGGGGTGATTCAAGGTCTACCACTCTTTCACTTCTTTATCTTCTCCCTCTATTAGCTTCCAACTACAGAGAAAGGCTCTTACCAAAAAGAAAACAGAGAGAAAGAAAAAACAAAAAAATTGATTTGTTCGGTCTGAAATTCTACTTTTTTCTGCAATGTCATTATTTATCTCCATCTCACTCTATACGTGCTTGCCAATTTTGGTGTGGATCAGTTATTGAGGCTGGCTCACAAAATTTATTTCCGTTACTATCCCTCAAAAAATAACTATTTACAATCGTTCTAACCTTGACTCCCCATTAAGTTCAACAACCGGAGGGGCAAAGAAAGAAAAAAGAAAAGAAAAACGCTTACCCTGTGGAGAAAAAAACAAACTGCTCCACTTTTTTAGTGGACAAACCGTTCCACGTGAAACACTTGGTTCAGGAACTAGTTCTCCTCTCTATCACCAAATTCTAATTCAAAGATTGTTGGCAACGATTTAATGGGTTTGCAATCACTATGGTGTATGGTCATGTTGGAATCTCCCATATCTGCAACTTCGAGGTGCTTTTCCTTTCTTTCGTTTGTTCCCAGACAAACTATACCACTAATTCAAGATTACATACTTAATTTTCTCAAATATTTTCCATTACGTTAAGAGTTTGGGATTCATTACGACTCACTCCCTATTCTTTTTTTTTTCTTCTTAAACATGCTGTGTGGGAGATATAGGTCTTTAAATTCGTCTTGCTCTTATATGGGTTCATTCGACTGATTGATGGTTACCAATACACATCTAAGATATATCATAGAATGACTGCTTTAAACATCGATCCTATCTTGGAGATATAGTTTTTTTTAATTCGACTTGCACACGCATCGCGTGTGCCCAACCCCTATGTAAGAGAAAACGGATGTTTTACACAAGTTTGATTATTTTCCAGGCATACATTTTACTGGTTACTAGAGGCCAGGTACATGCAATAGTGTGTTCCCATACGGTTTTTTTAATTTGATCAAAATTCGACTTGCACACGCATCGCGTGTGCCCCAACCTCTAACCTCTAAGTAATACAAACGGTGGTGGTTGGAGTAGCGTTTAGATTCTGTTTCAAGGTGTAGGCTTTCACTTCATCCACCAACGCTTTCGAATCGGAGTTTACTAGGTAATTGCTCCCCTTCCCCTTTGCTTTCCGCCAATCTAATATAATAATCTTACTCCCATTGTCAACCATTCGATTTTGTTCCCTTTAATCTGGCGAAACAAACGGCGGGTTTCGAATATTAGAATTTGGTGCGAAAAAGTGTATTTTTTTTCTTCTGTTGCTGAATTTGTTGTCCATTCATCCTTCAATTGAAGTTTTTATTGATTTCATGTTCTGGGTTTTTCATTTCACTGGAAATAAATTGATTTATGCAATAATTTTCATGTTCGTTGATTACTTTGCAGTCGATTTGTTTCTGTTCTACGGTGTGTATTAATGTCTTCGCGTTTTGTAAGACTGGTGTCATATGAATTTGAGCAGTATGACAATGAACACAAGATAAACCTCGTCGTGCAAATCGTGAAATTGTGGACGTTCGTTTTTTGTGGATAATTACCGTGATTGTTCATTCATTATGGGCTCTTGGTACTTATTACTCCTGCTGATCCCATTTTGTTTGCTTCGTATAAAAATTCGCGTCATTTCAACATTAAAAAGGGTCAAAATTCGTGTCATTTTGAATAAAATTCAAAAATAATAATAATTCAAAGGTACTATAGAGATATTTTGAACAGTGAAAAAAGTTCATATAATCATTTCAGAGAAGTACTCCATTGAGATCTTTTGAACGGTGCAAAATGATTCAAAAAAATGTCTCAGGAGGTAGTTTACTTTTAGAGGTCAAAATTACGGGGTCTCTCGTAGGGAGCAAAAAAATGGGATCAAAGTTGTACAATATTAAACTCAGCTCGGATGAGAGAAACTATGTGAAGACTGAGAAGGCTTGTTCAAAGTTCAACTTAGAGCAACTGAACTGCAATATTTGATTGTGTGAATCTACAATTTGTTAAAGATGGATTGGTTCAAATAAAAATAGAATTCTGGAGGAGAACTAATATAATTGGTTTGACATACAGCAGTTTTTTCGTGCTGATTTAAATGGTAATACAGAACCCGTTACATTTTTTTTTTTTTTTGAATCAGATAAATCTCAGGTATAATGGACCAAGTGGTTGCTGAAAATAGATTTCAACACGTCGAATTACTTCCCGCAGTTAATGATGGCTTTGGTGGTGTCATTGTGGAGATGAAGGAACCAATGGAGCCTGAAGATTTTTGTTCTCAGCTTAGAGCTTCAATATCAGTGTGGAAGCTACAGGTTTTTCTTTCTTCTGCTTAGACTAGCACAGTAATGAATTTATGCATGATTTGTCGGATAATCTTTATATAAACTCTTCATCAATTATTCAGCTAAAACTGATAGGTGGACGGTTTTTTTAGCCGATACCTTGCTGTATTGTGAATACAACAAGGCGATTTCTACTTTTTGTGAGAACATAGGAGCATATCTTTTATTGAAAGCAACCTAATAGGCGAGCAACTGTATAATTGAACAACAGTAAATCTGAACGGTGAAAGCAGAATGTTTTGCTCGAGCGAAATGGCGGAACGACCCTTAAAGCTCGATTAGAAAATAGGGGAAAAAAGCTCCTGTTACAGTGGTGGTAAAATTAATCGTGATTGTTCAACTCTTGAGGCATCAAAGCTCTTTATTTGCGTATCAACAAATCAGTGAAAAATAGTACTCGTTTACTGTGATGGACTCACAGACGGTCACAATATGATCCTCATTCCAAGGCAGCTTTTGTGTCTGTATAGCTCCTTTATATTAGATTCAGTAGCGTATTTATAAATGAAAAAAGATGTTGCATGCAATAACCAAATGCGAAACTGCATTTTGTTGTTGTGTCAAGTAGTCAGTATCTGCTACAGCATGAACTATCTGGCATGCTTTGTCATTCCTTCTCTTCTAGCTCTTCGACTGACATGATGAACTGATACATATTTCTTCTCTCGTAGTGACAGATCAACGAGCCTCCAGCATATATTTCAGTCTTAACTTTAGTTTGGGCTATTCTGTAATTTGTGGTCACATTTCTTGTACACGTCAAGAAATGGTTATTTGCCAAAAAGGCAGTTTGACCCATTTAGGGCCACCCTTTGTTTAATGTTATCCGTTCAATCATCTCATTTTTTTACCAATTCTAATGTTCTAGTCCACACATTTTTGCTTTGCGTATTGTTACTGGGTTCTATCTTTGAAGTATGAAGTGGTACTTGAACCACTCCATTTTCAGGATGACGGAAGATGCTTAGTCTGTGATATAGTTTTCCATGGTGTCTTCTTTTTTAATGCTGAGCATTATATGTAGCTCCAATGTCACACCTCATAGCCTCATACAAATTGGCAGTAGAGATCCACATTTTTCTTGCTTCTACCATGTAAGGTTGTAGTCTATAACTCCCCCAAGATAGCACAAGAGATAACTTGCCTTTCAGCTTGTATCTGGCCCACTAAACCCCTCAAATAGGCTATCTTTTCTTGTACATTTTGATGACTATTACTCTTACTAGGGGCGACCCGATGTGGGGCATGGGCCCCCACTTCAAATTTTGTAGAATTACACTCACATCCTTACATATTTCAGTTATATGTCTTGTAAGTAAATGTGCTCCCAATGAATGCAAATTTTTGGTCCAGCACTAATCTGACGCTGTCTTGGCTATCATATAGATGATAAAACAAACTTAGATGTTATTAAGGGTTTCCCTTCAACAAAAATTGCCATAGATATGTAATTTTAATTTTGCTCAATGATTTGTGTTAATATGGATACAGACACCTGAATTGTGGCGTTTGAACTAGAATGCTGAATTTTGCAGGGAAAGAAAGGCATTTGGATCAAATTGCCCATTTCACTTGTAAATCTTGTTGAAACTGCAGTTCGGGTAAGATTTTCTACTTGTTGGGCTGTGAATTCTAGTTGTTGATTAGTAATAACTAATAAGTAGGGATGGGAATAGGCGATTGGCTAGAGATAGGAGACTGAGTCCTAGGATTTTTGGCTCCTGTAATTTTTTCTTTGGTTACTATGCTTTGCTTCATGTTGCAATTGGTTTTCTAGCAAAGACATGAACAAACTTGGACTGGTTGCTTGTAAGGGCTTTGCCCTGTGTTTTTGGTGTGTTAGCTTAATGAATAGTTAGTTTACCAAAAAGAAAAGGCGAATAGGAATGGTAATTGTGACCCAGTATCATCCATAAACACAATTGAGATTGATGGTAAATTGCTTGCTTTCTATCTGGATAACAGACTTAGAAGAATCATCATATTAGATATGCAACTATTTGGCAATTCGATCTATGTTTGTAACTAAAGCATGCCTTATTGTACTAGTAACCCAAGAAGGATTGGAAATCGGTGTTGGTTGACAAACTTCAGCGATGGTTCTGCTGTTACACGTTCTTGGGTAGAACTCAACCTCAAAAGCTAGCTCATGAAGTGAGGGTGCCCTCACGCTTATATATTTCATATTACCTTGGTACCCAGGCGATGTGGGACTCTGCTTCACACCCTTCCTCACACGCAACATGCTCACTTGGCAGCACCTGTCGCATGCAGGCCAAAGACACGCACCCTACCCATCTCTGGTACCCAGCTCTGATACCATGTTACACGCTCTTGGGTAGAACTCAACCTCAAAAGCTAGCTCATGAAGTGAGGGTGCCCTCACGCTTATATATTTCATTTTACTTTGGTACCCAGGCGTTTGCTTCACATTTGCTACTCAACCTGAACACAAAATCTTTTCATAAATTCAGTTAGAAGACACTACTCATTATACAATTTATTTTGTGAAAATAGTGGGAAAAATGACCGACTTGCTAAGCATACTTTAGATTTGGTGATAATGTTAATATTATTTCTTATGAAATATTTTGTCCCTATTTACTTGTGCTTGATTATCTGTTATCTTGGAGGTAGGAA
The DNA here is from genome assembly GCA_963854785.1 of Vaccinium vitis-idaea. NCBI lineage: Eukaryota > Viridiplantae > Streptophyta > Magnoliopsida > Ericales > Ericaceae > Vaccinium > Vaccinium vitis-idaea. Next base: position 1,912,726 of record OY978217.1, read on the forward strand.
GGGTTCGGCTACCACCATGCTGAGCCTCATTATCTGATGATGGTACATTGGATTCCTGAATCAACCAATACTCTCCCTGCAAATGCTTCACATCGAGTAGGTGTTGGTGCTATTGTCATGAATGATAGAAGAGAGGTATTCGTCAGTAACAATACTAGTTTCCAACTACTTATAATTTGGATAGAGATGCTTTTGTGAGCATGTAACCGTCGTCACTCATATGCACATCTACTAGATTCAAGTGCATGGACTTGCTTGCTTGCTTTTCTGAGGAATTTTTTCTGCTTAATAGTTCGCCTTTGTGGACTTTTAACATTTTCCATGCCAAGAAATTCTGGAATGGTACAGATTCATTAAATTGTTTGTATAGTGGAGTGACGGTTTCATGCAGTCCAACAAATTGTAGATTTTGTCAGATCTTCAAAGTAATCCTCTGGAATTACATAATTTTTTAGATGTCTGGTTGAGGTATAATATAGTGAAGGTTACTCGTCGATTCTACTTAGTAATCTTCTAGCTTGTTTACTTTCTTTTGTTAGTTGATGTCCATCCCACAAAGGATTTCTTCTCTGAGGAATATGTTTAACTTAATGAAACATGTTTTGCCTCATATACGCCTACTGAATGTGATCTCCCAGCATGCTTGAATTTGGTAATGCACTAGTTCATTGTTTTAGATGTGTGGCCCTTTCTGTGTTATTTGTTGTTTGAATCTAGAAAGTGGTTGGCAGTTGCTTGTGGTCCAGGAGAAGAATGGCAAATTCAGTGGTACAGGGGTATGGAAAATCCCTACTGGAACTGTCGATGAGGTAAAATCTAAGCTGTACTTTGACAAAGTAAATTGCAATGACCTTTCAGCCATTATTTGATCTATTATATCCACAGGGTGAGGATCTCTTCACAGCAGCAGAAAGAGAAGTAAAAGAAGAAACAGGAGTAAGTGACAAGTCTAATTTTGTATTCCATTCATAAGTTTTCAACTTTTTACCTATTTGTGTCTCTGACGCTTCTGTGATGATGGTTTTGTAGATTGACACAAAGTTTGTGGAAGTACTTGCTTTTAGGTGTGTATTTGGCATAATCGAAGTTCTTTCCTCACATTGAAGATTAATCATAGGTTTGAAGTTTGGCAGTATGTTGTGAAAGTTGGCTGACTTGTATTCGATTAACTGAACCAAAATGCTTAAATTCGAGTGCAAAGATTCAATTGATAGCAGTCAAAATTTATTTGTCTTTCATTTTCTTGGTAGCCTGAATGTGTCTTCAACTCAACTCCAAAGAGTTTTATCCAATCATTTGGGGTTGGTAACATAGTTTTAGTCAGAAAGTTAGATTACACAATGTTATATCTTTACTTTGCTCGCAGAATCAACCTCACTAGTTTTACCCTGTCCCTCTCCTAGCATTACCTTCAATGTGAACCACGTCACTCTTACTAAATGAGACTATCAATGGATTCAATTGCAATGGAAGACCATTTGAAGGACAGGTTGGTCCAATAAAAGTGGTGAATGCGCATCTGCTTGAAAGGCAACAAAAAGGGTGGGAAATTTGGTGCACTTAGTCAACCATTGGACCTTATATGCTAAAAAAATTTGTCTAAGTAATTCAGACTTTTGACATTCAGTGGTGAATTCAGCAATTGAAACAAGCAAGTTCGGAGTTGAAGTAACTTTTGTTGTCAAAGAACAAGAATTTTGATGCGTTTGTGGTCTATTGCTTTGATTTACAGGCAATTCCACAAATCATTCTTTGGCAAGTCAGATTTAGTCTTCATCTGCATGATGCGTCCGCTATCCTTAGACATTCAAAAGCAAGAATCAGAGATTGAAGCTGCCCAGGTATTTAGGAAGACAGCAAAATCAGTTAATATCTATAAAGACGTGGTTTGTTTCTCTTTTGCGTCAGTTTGCTTGTTTGTTTATCACCCACTTGTCTTGAAATTAGCGCAGGTGCATTATTACAGGTAAGAGGTGAAGACATCCTAATTTTGCTTTAATAAAAACACTGGAAGACAATATTAGGTGACTGGATGTGTGATCTACTCCCTCCGTTTCTAAATAAGAGCCCCACTTTCTCTCTCTTGTCATTTTTCAAATAAAAAAACGAAGTACTTTTGTATATCATTTTTCGATTTTTTTCGTACCGAATTAAAGTACTCGTCAAGTACTTTAATTTGGTGTGAAAAAATTCGAAAAATGATATACAAAAGTAGTTCATTTTTTTATTTGAAAAATGACATGACTTTTCGTAGTGGAACATTATTTTGGAACGGAGGAAGTATTATTTTCCGCCAAGTTTTCCTGACTATAGACTACGTGGTCCTTAATGGCCATTGGCCACTGATGAGTTTCCTTCTAACAAATAGAGATCAATTTATGAAATAATTAGGAAGAGGCAGTTACATGAAACTTGGGCAGCTGGGCTTCGGCCACTGCACACTTCTGGTCTTGCACATATGGTTTAGGCAAGTGGTTTTGCTCGGTTTCTTCTTGTGTTGAACAATGCGTGGCAATGACTAACTATGCCATTGTTTGTGTTTCCCACTTCCCTTCACAGTGGATACCATTTGACGAGTACGCAGCCCAACCTTTTACTCAGAAACATGGTCTTGCCAAGTACACTGCAGAGATTTGTTTGGCGAAGTTGGAGAGAGAGTACGTTGGATTTACACCGCTGCAAATAGTATCATTTTTTGGTGACCCTGTAAGTCACCTTTATTTGAACAGCCATGATCTCAAGAAGTGATTTTCCACGGTCTGCCCCCAGAGTTAGAAATGATGGTTACATCACCATCACTGTAACTTCATGTCATTCGATTTATTAGCAGCAATCGTCCTCTTTTCCCTAGGCTAAATATTGTCAAATGATCAGTAATAGATATCTGTATAATCTCTCATTGTTAAAGAACTTCAAAGATGACATAGTTTAAACCTTCGGGACAATACTGGATTAGGTTTCAAGTTCAATTCCACCGGTTATGTTTTCTACTAAAATGTAACCATAGAATAAAAGTTGTCTGCTGTTTTGAACATCTCTTGTAATACTTAAGGTAAATTTTATAATGGTTCACCACTGTACTGAGTGATAATGTAGGTTTTAAGTAGAGTTTGGTTTGGTAAACTTCATCGTACCCCTGGTGGTTCCTCTTCTGCACGCATAACCCCAACACTAGCAAATAAGCACATTACTCCCTCGCGGTTTGCAGACTGAAATGCACCATCATGTTTTCGGTACTAACCCTAGCAATAACTAGCAACACAACAATTATTGTAGACAAAACCACCCTTGTAATTCTTTACAGTTATGAAACTGCCCTTCCTCTCCCTTCTCCCTGTGTAGCAGAAGGAAAGGTGGACATTGTACTAACTAGATTACTGTGTTCTGGAAAAAAAAGAAGAAGGTAAATTTGAAAAGCAAACTAGGCTTTACTCTATCGTAGCACATAAATGGTGATCATAGTTTCAATCACTAATGAAAATTGTTCTCTCCGGATTCATTTGCGAATGTAGAGATGCATTTATTGGTTTGGGATTTAGTTTAGAAAAGAGGAAGAACGAGATTATATTTATCATTTTCAAGCGCCATTAACAGAAACTGGTTTTTTTTATCCATGAACTGCAAATGGGGTTATGTGCTTATCTTCTCATGCCAAAAGGGTTGTGCAACTAATGTGGATTTTGCCATAGCAGTTCAAAAAAAAAAAAAAAAAAAATCAGTTCAAAAAAAACTAATGTGGATTTTACCCTAGCTTTTCTTTACTTGTTCATATGTGTCTATATACAAATTGTTCATGTCAATCTTTTTCTCCAGTAAATGAAAGGTGACAAATGGTGGTTAAACTTGTACCCAACTTGGAGAAACCTCTAGAATGTTCTGCAATCATAGTTTTCCTCAAATTCATGCAAAGATGTTTTCTTGTAACTGAGAACAAGTTGTATCAGTAAAAGATGCTCTGATGCTTTGCAGTGAAACATATCCCTTGCTTCCTGAATATGAAAGGCTTTCTTTGTTGTTCTTTTCCCCCATTGTACTATTAGCCAAAGAGTGGAGTGAGCTATTACAGTACTATAAAACAATAAGGCTGAAACATATTCTTTGCTTCTTGAAAGTTAAAGATGCAACTAGTTTTTCCAAAGACTGATTGGCTAGCACATTGGTAATTGGTTGGGCGTTGAATCTCACACACACACACCTACAACGATGCGAGCACATCGAAAAGTGTGAATTGCGCACTAATGTAAGAAATGAGAGCTCCGGGGCATTGCTCCACGAGCACCGAATAGTATATTTCTTAGGAAAATCGAAAATGAGTTCATTGTGTTAGTAAATATACTTCTCTTATTTCGGTGCGTTTGATTTGGAAGTCAAAGAGGTAGAAGAGCTAAATTAAAATTCCTCACTTGAGCCATGGAAGAGGTTATTAAAAGTTAACAATTGGGCGAGGGGATTTTGTACCCTGAGGTGTCGCATTGGGATAGGTTATTCACTGCTACGTGGTGCTTCAAGGACCTTCACCATTACGCATTAGTACGGGCAATTAATAATTTTTATGATCATCCCTCCTGAGAGGTAGTTATTGGTTAAGTTCAAAGTTAGACTGCAACTAAAAACGGATGGACAATTAAACTGGCCTTTTAAGCTCATTAATATGCTATATGATGCTCTTTAGGCAAACAAAAATATTTTTTGCAATTTCTTAGGAGTATATAAAATGCACTTCAAATGTTTTGTTTTTTAGTGTTAGTATTGTGGATAAGTTTAAGCACAAAAGCAAAATTTTAAAGTGTATTTCTAAAAAATTGGAGTACGAAAAATCATTACAGTTAGGCAAACTATATCCTAATCAAGCTGCTATTAGGTACTGAAGTGAGGGAGTGTTCCACTCAGACATTTTCTAGAATAAATTAGTTTTTCACGGTTTTTTATGTGATGTATTGTAAAAGAATGACCTGTCTTGATTTTTGGAAAAAAACTATTTTTTGTTAGTGGAACACCCCCTAACTAGTAAAGCAGACCAAATTATTTAGTGGAAACGTAAGAACTTCATTCATAGTAAGAAATATATATTTGTACTATCGCCATTACATAATTAAAGGGCGCCAACGACCGGGCGAAAACCAAAAGAAAGACCTAAGGAATCGAACACAGAGTACGGATCCGCAAACACAAAGGGCGAAAACCAAAAGAAAGACCTAAAAGGAACCGAACACAGTATACGGATCCGCAAACACAAAGGAGACAACGCTATGCTATCGCCAATAAATATAAGGATGTCGACAACAATGCAGCAAAAGCAGACCAAATTGATCACTTTCATGGGAGGGACTTTGAAAAAAGACTATCACAACATTCATCATTAACTTACAATCATTAAACAAATCAGGATCTTACACCACAAAAGTTAAGAAAAAACACACAGAAAAACCAATAAAAGAAAAATAAATAGAAATACACTATGAAATAAATAGCCGTAAAAGGCATTACTTATTTCTCTACCCACAAACCCAAAAAAAAAAAAAAAAAAAAGAAAAGAAAATTTCCAATCTAGAAACTCACAGCTGTAAGTAGTAAACCCATGCACAAACTCAACCCCACCGCAATAACTCTCTCGCCGTTAAATCTAACGGCACCGTTACTATCCGCCGTCTGATCCGCTGCGTCCTCACTGGGAGAATCTGCCGGAGCATCCGCCGCCACCGGCGACGAGTGCTTGCCCTTCTTCGCCGGCTTCGGCGCATCAGCCACCGGGGCCGGCGCGGGTGCCGGAGTAGGCGCCAGATCCTTGAAAAGCTCCGTCGGCAAAAGAACCTTGTCGATCGAGAAAATGGCCACTGGCTGTTCGTCGATTAACGTCCCCGTTATCTTCGCCGTCACGAGCTTGGTCTTCAACGTCACTTGCTCGCCGTCGTTTTGCACCGTGAAATCGAACTTGCTGGCGCCGTCGGTGGCCAGAGTGTTCATCAGTCCGTTGTTGGACTTCAACATCGCCATCGATTGGTACACGGGAACGCCGTGATACTCTGAGGGTTACATTAATTTGAACTAAATTAATACTAAATTCATTTAAAAAACTGAACTCATATTCAATAAAAAAATCAAAGAAGACGAAAAATGCCGAAATGAAAATTTGGACCAAAGGGTATTTACCTAACAGCGCTTGCTTCCCCGACGCCGTTAAGTTCTTGTACTTGGGCAGGAAGGCCTTGAAGGCGTCGTCGCCGGGGCAGAAGACCGTCAATCCGCCATCGATATTGTCGTTGTAGGTTTTCTCGGCGGCGGAGACGAGTAGAGTATCGGCGAAGACTTTGCAGCCGTGAGCAGACATTACAGAAGTAAGATTCATCTGGCTTGGGCCAGGAGCTGGTGCTTCTGCTTCACTTGATGTTAAGATCTTGCTGATCTGGATCACCGATATGTTGTACGGTATCTGATCGACGTTGAAAACAACAAATTTCAGACATTATTGTAAATTGTCTCCCATTTTCATCCCTTCTTCAAGCAAATTTTTTTTTTTTGGAACATTCACAAGATATCAATCAATCCTTGAATTTTTTTCGGAATAATTACATTTTTTACACTAATTAAACCACCTACGTATTTTTGGAAATGAATAATATCCGGGTCAAATTGCGAACACTTTAGACGACCCCTATAGTCCCCTCTCACGGCCCTTTTTATGCTTACAAAAATGTTACACACACGTCTAAAGTGTATATTTTTTTTACATCATCTCTCACGAGTGATTGATGGGACCATTTTAAATTTTTTTGTAAATTTGGGCGTGTTTCTAGCATTGCCAAGTAAACATCCAACGACTCAATTTATTGCCAAGTACCCAAATTACTTGTTTGACCTTTTTGGGTATCCAAAAATAATAATACCTACCACGTAAAAAATTGATTAAAAAAAGAAATTGGTGTAAAATGTCCTGTAAAAAATCTAATAAATTTTATTTTATTTATTTTTTTGCACAATTACCCTAGAAATTCGAGCAAGTTTGGATGAAATGAGTAATAGGATGAGTTTCTCCCGTTTGCTAAAATCAACCGATTTTAGGATTCCTAAAATCTTTGATTTTTTTTTTTATTTTAGCAAATGAGGAAGCAATTTGGTAAAAATCAATATAACAAATGGGAAACTCCCCCTTATTGTTGGCCCTCACATACATCAATTAAAAAACAAGAGTGGTAGGATACATGGAAACTCTCCCCGAAATGGTCCGAGAAAGAGATTTTTATTTCAAGAAATTTTTTCATGAATCCTAACAGTTTCGATTTAACAAACCCGAAAAACCAAAAATTCAGCTTAACGGAACAAAGCTTTCAGGAGTTTCAAATCAGTAATGTTTGTCACTCACCTCATCCAAGGACTTGACAAAGGTAGCATCAACATTCCCACCATTATCCTCCGCCCCAAACCCAACCTTCCCTCCTTTCAGATCCGTAATATTCACAAACCCAGACGATCCGGCAGCAGTCCCGGTGGCCTGAAACATGGTAGCAGCGAGGGCAGTCCCATTGGTGATCTGATGCAACTTCTTCGCCCCAAAGTAGTCGAGCAGCACGTGGAAGGAGAGCACGTTCTTGATGGCGTTTATGGAGAGGTGCTTCGAGAGGAGATCCGCCATGGCCGCGTTGTCCACCGCGCATACGGTGATTGTCTCGCGGCTGTTGATCTCCGACGCCAGGTGGGTGGTGGTGAGGTAGTGGTTGAAGGTTGAGAAGTCTGGGTATTTGTTTAGGATTTTCGTGATGTTGTGGGCTGAGGTGGTGGAGAGAAGAGAAAGGAGGAGGAGAACGGCTGCCGCCGGGTACCGGAGCTGCATTGCGGTGGAGAGAGAAAATTGGGGCAGATAGGGTAGAGAGAGAGAGAGAGAGAGAGGTGGAGTGAGAGGAGTGGTGTGTAGACAAGAAGCAGTGGAAGGAGAGATCTGGAGTACTGGGAGTAGTGTGGACTGTGAGGTATGATAAAAATTTGGGCTTAGGAAGAGGCTTGAATTACAAGAATGCCAGTTGTTTTCTTTCTGGTTACAGTGGGTTTTTTTTTACTAATTAAATGGGGATTAGTTGAGGAAAATGACGAATGTTTGGCTGGAAAATTGACCATGGTTTTTCAAAGATGAACCGACACTAAGGCCTGATTTGGCTTAAATTGAAAAAAACTGATTTTTTGGTTTTTTCCGTTTTGTTCTTATTCAAAAAAAATTTGCATTTGTCAGTTTTCGATCTATTTTTTGTGATTTTTTGGTTTGTCTCGACGAGAGGAATATAAAAAGTATAAAATTGTTAGTCAAACTTAAAGTTGTGGATAAAGACGAAAAATAATTCAAAAAATTGGTTTATTTTGGTTTATTTTTTGCTTTATTTAAAACACTAGTATTACTTTTGACCATAATTTTATACTCTTTGGATTCGTCTCGGCGAGATAAATCCAGAAACCACAAAATTTTGACGCAAAACCCACAAATGCAATTTTTTTTTGAATAAGGACAAAACGAAAAAAAACTAAAATATCAATTTTTTCAATTTAGCCAAATCAGGCCTAATAATTTCATGGGACCATTTGGACACTAATAATTCACTGGGGAAAAGAAAAATGATGGCATACAGCTTTTCTATAGCTAGTTTTCATTAAGAATTGGATCCTCCTGTCCAGAATTTGAATCGGAGTGGATGGAAGCGGAGGCTTTGTAGTGGGATAACTTACTACAGAGTTGTAGTGAGTCTCATCAGCTAATCTAACTTCAAATGATTCGAGCCGTTCATTATTTGAATTAAAATCTAAGCGTTTATTACCGAGAGAGATAGCCGGATGCACTCACTACAGCCTTGTAGTGAGCCCCTCACTACAAGGACCCGTACATGGAATGGACAATTGCAATATGGTCTGTTCATTGTTGTAATTAATGGTTTGGATTTACTTAGAAACTCTTCTTTGGAAGGGTTTTCCAATCCTGAAGTTTGACTAGAGGGGAATGTTGCAATCTGAACTGTCCATTGTTGCAATCAATGGTTCGAATTTACTCAGAAACTATTCCTTGCAGGTTTAGATTTAAACTGTTTCCTCCAGTGTAAAAGTAGGACCGGAGAGGATTCCATTCCTTTTTTATTGTACTAAATACTAGTAGTAATAATTTAAGTTGCTTCATCTAGGTTCCAGCAGTACTGGATAGGGAATTAGGGAAGTTGGACTAAAAAATTGGAGTAGGGCAACCTTCTTGTGTTCTACAAGCTCAATAATGATTACTATCTAATAATCCACTTGCCACCCTTTTAAGGAGGACGTTAACTCAGTATTTTTTCCCCCCTTGACATGCAAGAGGTGTTAGTAGTTATTTATTGTTGTTAATGGAAATTGACCGTTGGTCATATGTATGGGGGTATGCGGTGTCTATCAACTTGACTACCACCCTACTTGAAACATTACACGGTTTTGGAGGTAAGAGATGTTACGTGCATAGATTTATATGCACAAATCCTCCTTGTGCATAATACACTTTTGATACAAGTAAACATGACATAACAATAAAGGGTTCACATATGTCAAATGACTCTAGGCTTGATTTGGCTAATTTGAAAAAACTGGTTTTTTGGTTTTTTTCGTTTTGTCTTTATTCAAAAAAAAAATTGCATTTTTCAGTTTTCGGTCGATTTTTTGTGGTTTCTTGACTTGTCTCGACGAAAGGAATCTAAAAAGTATAAAATTGTTAGTCAAACTTAAAGTTTTGTGAATAAAGACAAAAATAATCCAAAAAACTGGTTTATTCAAAAAACTATTACTTTTGACCATAATTTTATACTCTTTGGATTCGTCTAGACGAGATAAATCCAGAAACCACAAAATCTTGACGCAAAACTAATAAATGCAATTTTGTTTTGAATAAGGACACTAAAATTAATATACCCCGCACACTAAAATTGAACACGCGCTAATTTGATGCAAATAGGATGGTGCATGGCGGCTTAACATTCTTCATCGCCGCAATTCATGTAGAGCTCACAACTAAGTGTATAAATTTCACGTTATAACTTGATTGTAGAAGATGTATATAGAACATCCTCAAAACTCAAAAGTCTAACTATAATTGGATAACCAAAACTTGTCATATAAGCTTTTGGTTATCTATTAGAGGTTGCTAACAGCTTTTGGTTAGTATCCACAATGGCCTAACAAAAATTAAAAAGTAAAATGAGAAGAGTAACATGAGTAGAGTACGCCATAGGAGGTAAAATGATTTTGAATAAAAGTAGTACTATTAGACTATTAAGTTATTCGACTTTTCAGAGAACATGAGCTAGGTACCTTGAACGCCCCACCCGACCCCCGATTTCCCTCCACTTCAATTCAATTCAATTCAATTCTAGTCCCATTTTAACTTACTGTCTGCTGTAATTATATATAAAAGTAAACCCGACCCGTGACCGAGAAGGAAACGAGAGCATCCACGAATTACCCGGTCGGTTGGGGTGTGGTCAGGGCATTGTCTTAACTTTTGAGTTGAGATCGGGATATGTCAAAACCCGTCACACTCCATTGCCATTCCTAAAAGGAATAGTGATGCATATGTATGATTGGGCCCATCACATATCCAAATTTGTTTATGAAAAAGATGTGACTAAGGTCCTAAAAGGAATAGTGATGCATATGTATGATTGGGCCCATCACATAACCCAAATTTGTTTATGAAAAAGAAGTGACGGAAGGACATCACGTGGTGTAAGCATCAATCACTTGATCAGGACTCAGGAGGAGGAATCACCGCAGAAGAAGGCAAAACAACTATAAATGCCCTGCAGAGTACCCAAGAAGACCAATACGTAGTCATAGCATGTGCCCTGGGAAAAGAAACAGCGTTGCAGATAGCTCATTTGCTATCAAGACTCCCTCATTGTTTGCTACGAAATCATTGACATAAATTAAGAACCGTTTGATGTATGTGAATCTCATGTGCATCATACGGTTTATAACAGGATTGTACATGTTCGAATTTGTAGTACGGGATTTGGTATTCTACGTTCAATCTGGGGCAAGGGATCAAAACCATAACATACTAGTATTAAAATTAAGAAAATCAATCTTTGAGGAAAGAGGAAAATTTATTCCAAAATGAGACTAATAACCAATCTATTACCGGACAAGATGTAATTTGAGCCGTCTAATGCTGACTATGGACAACCGTGATCGGCCCAACACAGCACCATCCCCGGATCCTAGCATTGTTAGTCTAGAATTGGATAATTAATGGAAGGGAAAAGGTTAATTCGTGGTTTTGTAGAATTCTCAAGGGCGAAATTTAGGAGCAGAATGTGTGGGTCCTATTTACAGCTGCGCGCTACACGCTCCCAAAGTTGGCCAGGCTGCAACAAACAAAATAAATACAATTTCGAAACGGTGACATCAGCGGATGCTGCCACCGACAAAAAGAGACCTCCGTTTGGATTCTAGTACTACTACTCCACTACAGTACTACCAATTTCAACGGCTAAGAAACAGACACGTGTCAGATTTGTGAAGAAGTCTCACTCGGTTTTGAACAGAGAAGTCTGTCTCACTTGGTTGAGTTTGCGCTTCGTTCACTATTCGGGACTTACAAACGTTTAGGAGACAGCGTTCCGGTGGGAGCTCCGAAACGCTGCCCCAAATGTAGATAGGAGTTTTACGTAATGTAAATTCTAGGTTTTATGTATACTCCTAGTAAATACTTGTATTCATCCGATACATAGTAGTAGAAACTAATGTGAACCATGTACTAAACTACACATTCGGAGAATCGTGTAAAAATATGTCTTCTCCATTTGAGTTTTTCTCTAAATTATTCTTTTCGCGTTTGGTGTGTCTTTTAATCAAAAGGCTAATGTTTCTCAAGTCAGTAAAGCTCTGTTTGAAACATGGATTTGGGTAAATTTTTAAGGAGGAAAAGGTAAGAATCATTAAACTAATAGTCAACATGGATACCAACCATACAACCATTGGTATTTTGATGCCATCAATCAATGAAAAGAATCATTAAATAAATGGTCACAGTTGTCAAATTTCTTTGATTGATGACACTATCAATATCAATGCTATACCCAAGATTATCCGGGATTGGTAATGTTTTCCCAAAACTTTCGAAATGTCTTATCATAAAGACATAAACTTCATCATTACGGACTCGGGGGTCCTGCTGCACAGCAGCTGAACCGCACCAGTGCAGTGCAATGAAATGACGCCGTTTGGAGCCTCCAAACGCAGGAGCCTCCAAACGCAGGGGAAAAATAAGGCAAAACGACGTTGTTTTGCGTATAATGGAACGACGTCGTTTCATGGTTTTTTAAGTGGATATAACTTAAATAAAACGATGTTGTTTCATGGCTTTATTTTGCTTAAAAAAATTTGACAGATATGAAGGGAAATTCAAGTGGATTCTGCCAGGAAAGAACACCAACTTTCCCCAATTATTTGCAAACTGCAGAACACCCCTGGCTTGTCTAGTTCTGTGTCCAACATTTGAAGTCTATTTCTCCAAGCAGATGCAAAGGGGAAAAAAAAGGGACTTTCGTTTTTTTAACAGCACAAAAGGAAAATTTTGTTACTCAAAAGTATTTTAAAGGGACAAGAGCTTGAAGGATAACATCCCAATGAGGTTGCAACCCTACTCCCACGTCAATCATATGCAACTCAAGACTCAAAAGCTACAAGAATGACAAGTAATCAACCTAGTAAAAAATTAGGCAATTGAGTTGAAAAGGAACAATACAAGACCTTCCAATTCACAACTTCAATCGAAAGACTATCAAGAGGGTACTAATGAGTAGAGGGTACTAACGAGTGCATGAGCAAGGAGCATCTCATATTCCAAAACTCTGCATATCTCAAATACAGAAACCATAGGCTGCATAATAGCCATAGGGAAACAAATAATCATTCTTAAGCCTTCTAGTGGATCTGTTGAACGTGCACAATACTCAAGAATATAAACAAAATCATTGGCTGTTAATGCGATGTTTTTGCGGCCAATATCTGATAGTAGATTGTAGGGGTGTCCACGGATCGGATCCGATACGGATCCGATCCGATCCGCTCAGAGCGGATTATGGTTTTTAAGATCCGGAACCGAACCGAACATTCACGGATCGGTTACGGATCGGATCGGATCGAGTCGGATTGGGCGGATTTGACAGATTAAAGAAGGATTATTGAGCGGATTGAGCGGATCCGATCCGATCCGATCCGGATCCGGAACCGTCAGATAAGAAATTCTCGATCCGGAACCGAACCGAACATTCACGGATGGATCAACGGATGGTTCGGATCGGTTCGGATTGATCGGATTGGCGGATCGGATGATCCGCTGGACAGCCCTAGTAGATTGGATGCTCTGCTTCTCTCATTGAAGCGAAGTGCATTGACAATCTGCATCTGCACAGACCATGCAGGTTCATTCCCATAACCCAGTGAACCATTAAAGCCTGAAAACAAAGGCCAAACATTCTCAAGATTCCTCGAAACTTAAGAAGGTATTTATCATCACACCATCTTTCCTGCTTTTTGTACAATAGTCTTTTCTAATGCTAAAACCCATAAATTTTCCATGGTCATTGTAGAAATTATATGCATCCTCTTCTGATTCAAACTCCCGTCCAAGAGATAGAGCATACTCACTCAACAACTCTTTCATACACTCCTCAAGTCCACCATCTTCCATTCTATCATATATAGCAATACACATTAATGTAAAAATGCAATACACATTAGGGTTAATGCTAAAGAATATGAAAAGGAGCACTCCACATTCTGCCTCATCTACCTATCTCAGAATAATACTTTATGATGTAATAGTTTCAATATAATATATCACACAGAAGATGTATCTTCTCAATGATTATCCTCCATCATAGATTAAAATATGGGTTAATATATTCATATTAGAACCCTACGCAGCCAAATCGAGGGTAGCCAGATTATTATATCCCAAGTCTACATTAGGACCCCAATTTTTTGAGCTAGTTGATTCCTTAAGAAACAAACTATAAATACACTGACCAAGGCAATAATCTTGGAAATTCACCCACGCAAACCAACAAAAGCAACGGTCTAGAAGAAATGGAAAACAAACCCAACAAGAACCAAGCCATACTAGCAGAATACCTAAGTAAAAACGACAAAAAAAATGGAGAATTTTGATGCAGCATTTGGTGCTAGTTCTCTTCAAAACTCACGAAAATAAGAAGTTGAATTAATGATAGAGCTCGTACGAATCGAAGATAGGAGCTTACCGTTTAGGCGAGTTCGGTGCGCCATCACCGGTTGTGGACGTCGGTGGTGCGCCATCATCGGTTGTGGGCGTCGGTGGTGCGCCATCATCAGTTGTGGGCGGTGCTGGAGGTGGCAAAGTTGTTGCTCCGACGGTTGTCGGTGGTAGAGTTCCCATGGGGGGCGGAGGAATCAGACCTCTCATTTGGGAAGAAAAGGTTTGGGGAAGAAGGGTTTGGGGGTGGACGATTCTGATCGATGGAAATTGGGGTTTTGTGGGATTAAGGCAAAACGGCGTCGTTTTGCCTTTTATTTTTTTCTGCGTTTGAAGTCTTGAAACGGCGTCGTTTCATTGCACTGCACTGGTGCGGCGCTGCTGTGCCGGATCCCATCATTACGTTCTCACGGTGTTCATTGATAAGCCACATAGGATAATTTTTGTATCAACAGATACCTCATGAATGAGATTACTGCAAGTTATATCATGGCCATTCTAAGAGTTTACCTGATCGATTAGGCTTCAGGCACCTATCTAATGACGGGCTTGGTTAGCAAAATTCAGCTAATTAAATGTCTCTGGCAGCAGAATTTTTTTCTGGCTCAAGCGTCTATCAGAGTAGAGTACATGACAGGGAAGGGGTTTGCTATAGAAAGGATCAAACGGAATCGGGGACCCTGTAGTGCAGGGGTGCTGTACAAGGTTGCAGGACACATCCAGACTGTCCAAAAGTGTTTTCGGACGGTTCGGATTTAACTCTTCCATGAAAGTGTTTTTTTAAATCCAGACCATCGATTCCGGAGATGGTCAGTCTGGATGTGCCCTAAACCCTGTAGTGCACCACTACACTATAGGGTCCCTGGATCTCGATCAAATGGGTAGCAAAAATGTAGGAGCTCCAAGTGATGAATGAATTCTAGGCTTTTGAATTCTTATGTCAGCAGACTCAACACCCAGATAGGTATCCAACCTAATTGAGTAAGGGCAGTTTCGATGGAGAGTGTAAGTTGCAAATCATCTCTAGTCTGACATGCGAGAAAGCGACTGCTAACATGAAAAGTTGAAAACTTGAGTCTTTAGGTGAAGAAGTCCAACATGTATATTAACTCGTAACTCACTCCAACTCCCATCAAACTTCAAAGAGAGATCTTCAACATTGGAGGCCAGGGTGATTACGGAGGGAAAGTTGGAAGCGGAATTGACTAGTGTGACAAGGGGAGGAGGCGGTGAAACTGCAAGAGCAGTGAGTTAGAAAAGAACATGAACCCAAAGTTAAGTTTAACCCAGTGGAGGTGTTTCGTGTTTGCATACTATCTTATGAGGTTATGCAGCAGGAGTATGGAATGTGATAGGATTTAACTATTTCAAGATTGATCACTAACCAGTAACCACATCTCCACAAAAGCCAAATGTCAAGTTTGAAGCATATATGTTCAAATGGAGCCATGCCAGCATATGTGCCTCAAGTTCGTTCAGAACAAAAAGAGAACATATAAAAGAATTCATGCATATATGGAGACTCTGGAACATCTCTACTAACATCATCTTTCGGGAAACAATAGTCCTCCATTGAGGCATTTCATCAACCATTAAGTTCTACTAACATACTATGTATTTAAACCCCCAGTTCACCAAAGAGGCCAAAAAGAGATACTTATACCGACGGGGATGTGAACATAAGCACTGGAAGAGCAAACCACTGGTGGCTAATCCAAGAACATCAAGGGACTTGAATGGAAGGCTTTCATCGAGACACAATATGCAAAACAAGCGTTATGGAAGAATTATGGGGACTTTGGGATGGGCTGGAGTACGCAGGGCATCAAAACATTGGAGGTTGAAATGGATGCCTTCGCAGCCGTGCAACTAGTAGATGGAACAAACACAACAAATCACCCTCTTCGCAGTATTCTTCCTGATTGCAGGTTCCTCATGGGAAAATTTGAAGAATTGAAGCTCAAGCATATCTAGCACGAGGCAAACAATAGTGCGGATGCTCTCGCAAAAGATGTGCAGATTTCAGTAGGAAATTTTCCACAACTATCTTTACATTCCATCATGCGTTTCTAGTTTTCTAGATGAAGACCCAAATGGGGTTAATACCCTATTAGGCGTAAGCCTTTAATTTCTCTTTAGAACACCTTTCTTACGATAATAATAAAAAAAAAAAAGCATACACTTTAGGACAAAACAAACAACTGAAGGGAGCAATAACATGGATATTTGTAGATAAATAAAGAGGAATCATACAACGTTTCAGAGTAAGCAAATTGGAAAATTTTCCTGAACCTGTACTCTACGTCTGTAAGCAAAATACATATTGATTGAAACTGAGGCTAATATTCCTTTCAGGTGAGTTGAACAAAATCAATCAACATTTTCTACTTAAACAAAGTGAATCAGACAAAATAAAATTTCTACTCAAACGAAACGAATTACACAGAAGAAAACATACTTCACAATTCACCTCATAACTTGTTCTGCAGCTTCAGCAACAATCGGCAATCTGGGCACTTGACCAAACAAGCAAGAAGAAGATCCATAAATCAAACACACCAAAAGGTACAGAAACACAGTGCTATCCAAACTCATCAACAAATCCAACCCAATCCCATCTCTTGGATTAAACCCCCTCACCACCAAATCAGGTATAATCAACAACGTGTCGAGTACTATAGCCTGCATCGTGTTAAACCTCACGTACCTGCACGGACAGACACAGGATTTGAGTCACGGGTAACCGAACATAATAAACTTTTGTTGAACGCAGGGAAGATGATATCAATTATACCAATACAGATTACAAAGATACTACCAAAAAAACATATATCAATACAATATTGCACAAACACATCTATTTTAAAAGAAAAATAATACAATATTGCACAAACACATCCAAGGAAAACTTGGAAGTTGGGTTCTGTCCTTGCGTACCTGCTGAAATTAGGGTTTCTGACCACAACAAAATAGAGGGTTATAAAGACGAGAAACCCATTAAATGGGATGCTGTTGAAAGCCCTAATGGAGGGGACTAAGGGTTGGATTAGGGTTTGGAGTGGGGTGAATTGGTTGATGACGTATTTGCCGTATTGGATGCCGTCGAAGAAGGGGTAGAAGTAAGTAATCGCAGAGATTAGGCGGTCGGAGGGGTCTATTTGCAGGTCGTTGTTGTTGCCTCTGGATTGGACGGTTAGGGTTCTTCTGGGTTGGGTTTGGGATTTGGGTCTTGTTGAGAGAGAGAGAAGAGATGATGGGTGTTTAAGATTGATGAGAGAGAAGGTGAGGGAGGTCCGAGCTGTGGATAGAAGATTGGTCATGGCCATTTTCTTCTGAGAAGAAATGGAGGTGCAGAAGAGTCAAGTGTGGCCGGAGGCGGGTTGTTTGAATGAAGCAGCCAAGAGGATAAGCATCTCCACAGCTTAGCCCTCTTTTGAAAAAAAAAGTAATAATAAAAAACTGATTTCTTGGTTTATTCGTTTTATCTTATCTATCTTATCCGCATTAAATTTTGTTGGGGAGTTAATTAAATATCCTGTAAAAATATTATCCTTAGCATGTCATCCCATGCGTTTTGAATCTTTATGATTCCATCCCGAATTTTTCAAAAACCCAAAAAAGCCCTTCAACAGGTTTTTTGACCCTGGTATTTCTTATATCATAGTAACGGTTTTTTAATAATTTTTGTCATTCTAAAAACCATCCCATAAACCTTTCCTATTATTTCGGTGGAACAACTTCAAATCTAACTATTATATAGGGATGTTAAAAACCTTTCCTATTATTTCGGTGGAAAAACTTTCCCAAAATCAAAACCCCCTTCAAACCCTTCCATATCCTATCCAAATCTAACCGATTTCCATCCTATTTCCCATCCCATTCCTCAATCCTGGAATTTGCGCTACCAAATCTCCAATAACCGAGATCGGCAACATCCCACCATCCCATTTTCAGTGATTTTTTGAAACCCCAGAATGTGAAGAACCCAAAACCGAAGCATCGTACGGCGGCGACTCCGGCCAAAACCCACGGTGTATAACCCTTACCGGAGTTCGAGGAGTTCGAATAAGATGACACAGTCATGGCTCATAAGTTGAATCTATTTTACAGTCCACCATGTTCTTTATGATTTACGAATGGCTTTTCTTTTTTTTTTTTTTTGCATACCGTGGAATTTTTACACCAAAAATCATGGATTTTGTAGAGTTAGATGTGGTTAATCATGGCTCGTAAGTTCCTTTTTCAGATCCAAACTCGTCTATGGTATTTGAGTGTTATGAGTAGTTTTTGCTTGCAATGGTAGTAAATTTGGAAAACATTTTGGGGAGGCAGTTCAAAAATTTGACCCAAAAGCATTTTTTGGTGCCAAATTATAAAGACTATTTGGGGATAAAAAGGCATGCAGTTTGTCTGTGGTTGTTTTTACCATCCCATTTAAAGGATGTTGGGGATGTGAGAATGTATTATTGATTTGACTTTTTTAGGCTTGTAGTGATTTGAAAATGGTGAATTGTTGAAACATGTATATTGAACAGAGTTTAGAGAGTAAGGTTAGGGTTTATTAGTTCAAAGTAATGGTTTATTGATTCGCCATGATTATTTGAGGAATATTTGTGGCAAACTAATTTATCACGTTTTAAAGGGTTTTTACACATTGAGGCAGGAACTAAACTGTCCACGCGATAATGGTAGTCCAATAATCCACCATTCTAAGCCCCAGAAGCTCTATTACATATTAGTTGTTCATGGATTATTGGTTTACCATTGTTTTGGTTATATATATTAGACATGGTGTAATGATTTGCCATGATTTATTATTTGAAATTATGAGATATTCTACATACAGTACGCAACAAGACACCAAAAATCTGGGTATATGTGACAGTGTAGCCTAATTTTACAAACTATTGATGAACTGCTACACATTTTTTTGCAGGAGTTAAAAACACCGAAGGAATAGTAGGCCCAATGCTGAAAATAGTAGACAAGCCAAAGGTCGACGATGCCCCTCCGTCGAAGGAAAAATGCACAAATTTATGGTCAAAACATTTGTTAATTTTTCATCAAATTTGTTAAAATGGTTACATTTGTTAATTTTTCATCAAATTTTCGTGGTTCACTGATTTGTCTCGACGAGACGAATCTAAAAAGTATAAAATTATGGTCAAAACTAAATTCAAACATAAATTTGAGTAAAAGCCTCGTTAATGTAATGATTGTAAATTTGAGGGGAATAAATAGTTTTACAAAATTTGAGTAAAAATTTGAATCTCCCTTGAGTTGAGTAAAAATTTGAGCAAAACTCAATTTGGTATAGGTTTGAGTAAATGAGAGGAGTGGATTTTTGAAGGGTTTTACTCAGATTTGAGTTTGATAAAAAAAAGAAAGGGTAAGGAGTGGAGATGCTCTAATGTGCTTGCGCAAGTAGCACACCAAAACTTTGCGGTGATTGAGAACTGGAGCACAAAATAGTGATTGAGAATGGGAACACATAATAGAGATTGAGAGATCCATCGCAGAATGAAATTTGAGTGAAGAAAATAAATTTAATTTGTGGTGGGAAATGTTATAATACACAATACTATTGGGTGTCTACCATACGCACTCCTTGATTCATAAATTTCATCCATATGAGAAATGCGACAGATACTAACTAAATTACAAACTACTCCCTCCGTTCCTAAATAATGGTTCGCTACGTAAAAACGTGCAATTTTTGGATCAAGAAAATAAAATGCTTCCGTAATATTTTGAATTTATTGACACCAAATGAAAGAACTAATTGAGCTATTTAATTTGGTGTCAAATTTAAAAAAAATTGTTTGGAAGCATTTTTATTTCTTGATTTGAAAATTGCACATCTGTTCATAGTGAACTAATATTTAGGAACGGATGAAGTATTGCACTAAATGTACACGTGGCATAACAACATTAATGTATGATGCTATACACGGGTGGAGTCATTCAATAAATAGGTGCCACATGCATATTTAGTATAAACAATTCACAACAGTTATTTAAGATGTTATGAATTCGATGAGTAAATACAGCAACCACGAGTAATACAATAGTAGTATCTAGTGTGAGCGAAAGCATATTTCAAAAACGATTCTTATAGTACCAAAATTTACGAGAGTGATGATTGAGAGTGCAAGCATACAATAGTAATTGAGAGCATAATCAGAAAGTGAAAATTAAGAACGGAACCACCAAGCACATAGCTCAGCTGGTAAGGGGCTGTGCTAGCTTAACCAAAATCTCGAGTTCGAGACTTGGGAATGCAGCTTTGTTAAAACTTGGTTGGGAGAGCTTTGCCGCCTTTGTGGTCCTACCCGGCTCGAATCCGGATTAGTCGGGGCCAATGTGGTTACCGGACACCGGATGGTCTTTACCAAAAAAAAAAAAAAAAAGAAAATTAAGAACGGAAGCTGAGGATACTACTGAAGATTTTGTGCTATGAATAGGGAAAACATCAATCTCGAATTCATTATTTTTATATAGACAATTAAGATGTTACGAATTCAATTGGTGCATACTATTCACAACCAAACAGGAGGTATATTGTAGAATTTCCTCTAATATCCCCTATCCTAAACGTGGAGTGATTTGGACCAATTGGATATGGGCTTTTGACAGCCTTGAGGCCAGTTCAGGCCCAATACTGGGGATTAAAAGTGAGTTGAAGGCTTTTGGAAAAGCCCAGACAAGATTGGATGTCTCTTCTCCAATGTAAACCATGTCTGGTTTAGCAAACCAAAGATTTTCCTTTGTAATATGGTTACTCCTAGAAAAATCTACACAACGCTATCGCAGCCTCATAGATATTACTCCCTCCGTCCCAATTTTGTTTGTCCATTTTCTATGTTCTTGTTAGTTTAGATTCCTCTTTTCCAGACAAAACGTGAGCTAGAGAGTGTTTATTTTTTCCTTTCTCTTTTGGGTTGATGTTCCCCCATGGGTAGGGGTGCAAATGAGCTGAGCTTTATAGAGCTCGAGCTCTGCTCGTTCGTAAACAAGCTGAGCCCTTAACAAGCTGAGTCAGGGTAAATTACTTAACGATCATTCTTAAATGAGCTAAGCCTATATAAGCCGAGCTGAGCTTTACCGAGTTCGTTTACTAAACGAGCCTAAAATTCAAACTCGAGCTCAGCTCGATTAGTAAACGAGGGGAGCCACAAGCTGCTCGCGAGTAACTTGGTTCGTTTTGCAGCCATACCCATGAGTGTCCGAGATTGAACTCTGCATGCCCTTATCAAGTCTGTGTGTGTCAAGGAGCTACCACACAAAAGTGTTTGTACAGGATATTGCTTCTCTAAGCCCCTCTACCTCTTTCAAATAAAATAAAAAAAAGAAGAAGGAAAAAATAAATGTACAAAAATTTCCCACCAAGAAATGTTTATATGTAAATGGTTTTGGTTTGGTCCACTTGGCCATAGCACTACCAAAATGTTATCCCACTCATAAATGTTAGCTAGTTGGCTATTTGGATCTATTTTCTTCTAAGCTTTTTCTTATTATCATTATTAGAATACAAGTATTTGTATTACGTCAAATGATACATATAAGTTCACAATTATATATACTATATATTTATAGTAAAAAATAACCAATCTTGTGTTTGACAAGGATTGACATCCAGACCTCTCCTATAGAAGTGTACAAGGGTGACCAACTGATGAAATGATTTCTTCTATAACCTTGATCAACTAACTTTGGCTAGACAGATCATGAAATGATTCAATTAAACCTCAGAAATCAGCTCATAACTACAGCTTTGATGACTCGTGGTCATTTCTGGCATGTGATCATACTTGCATGTGTCTATAAATTGGTGCTGAGTTGGTTGTGGCTTTAAATAACTGGCTGCATTAAAAGAGCTTGGAAAAAGAGAGCATTCATTAATATGCATTTTCTGTTTTTGGACTTGGTATAGGCCCACCCAAAAAACTAGTAGTACTAATTCGGAAGATCAGTCCCAAATGTCACTAACGGGACCCAATTAAGACCGGACACAACATCCATGTGGAATGACATCGTAACGGGTATTTTGATAGCACACAAGTAAGAACCGAACGCAGTGACGACTCTAGGAGTTCAAAAGCGTGAGGTCATTCATAAATATCACAGTAATGACAATTAAAAATCTTGTTTCAAAAAAATCACATTTAAAGCTCAACCTAGCAAGACAGATCAATCTCTCTTTATCAAAAGAACAAAACGAGTGACCAGGATTCAAAAAAACCATACAAAGAAGCAACTTTTATGAACTTTTAGGAGTTATGCAGTGGTGTCGCCACCAAATTTAGGGGGTTCATTTATGAATATTTAAAATATATATAAATATAATTGTAGTAATTTTTTTTTCCCGTGGGGTCGGCTGACCCCACTCTATATAAAGTGGAGTTGCCAACATAAGAAGTTTCCCGAGGCTCCTGATTTCCAATTGTCAACGTTAACCCCTTGGAGTTGATCATTCGTAAGATTAACCTAATACTCTTTAGTGGTCGCTAACATTGTGGTCCTGTTGGCACGAATTTCTCTAGGGACAGGAGAAATGACAGCGCCAACATCGAGTGGTGTTGCGAGAGTGCAAGGGCGTGCTAGGAGACACGAGATCTCCAAATGTAAAGATGAAAAATGCGTCTGATCTGAAAACCTCCTTCAAGCGTACTTTTAAAGAGAAACTAAAGTAATATGGTTCGATTGCCTTGAATAAGGACTTCAGCAACAAAAAGAAAACAAGATTACATGGAAGAGATGGAAAAAAAGGAGAAGAAGAAGAAGAAACTGTTCCTGAAATTAAATCTTAGGCCGCCAAGTGTCCCACCACTTCTATAACTACCCACATGTGGAAAAAGTGGGACCACTTGCCATAGCCTCAGTCGTATCTCCTGAAATCTAGGAATCAGTTTACTAACCACTTCCCATAAAAAGTGGTAACTAATTCCTTGGAGGGATTTATCTCACGTGGCAACAACCACCCACATTCTTTGATTTAAGCTTCATGTATTTGAAATAATTACAGATGCACTCACATATCGCCACGTGTCAAGAGATATCGTCGCCACGTGTCAGGAGATATTCATGTCAGGAAATATCGTCGCCACATGTCAGGAGATATCGTCGCCATGTGTCAGGAGATATTCATGTTAGGAAATATCGTCGCCACGTGTCAGGAGATATCGTCGCCACGTGTTAGAAAATATTCGTACATCTCCTAGGAGATATCCGTATATCTCCTAGGAGATATCCGTATATCTCCTAGGAGATATCGTGCTGATATGGCAGAAGATATTGATTATGTCTCTTTACTATTTGGACCAGATCTCCTTACTATTTGGACGGATCTCCTTACTATTTGAACCGATCTCCTTGATAGGAGTGGTCCAAATATGGTACAATCCGTGTCCAATTCAAAAGTCTCACGGTTCGGTTCCAATCCGAACCGCGAGTCACGGATCGGTTCCGGATTAATCCGCGGATTTTCAACTTATTCGGAAAAAACAACAAACATAGGCAGTAAGGCACTAGCAAGTAGCAAATGCACTAAACAGAAAGTTCAAAGTCGGAAATCCCAATAAAAAACACAAAGGCAGTTAGGCAGATAGTTATATAACTAAACAAACAAAGGCACAAACTTATATTACCACAAAGGATAGCAGATAGTTACTTCCGGTTCACTCACAAAGACAATAGCAGATAGTTACTTCCAGTTCACTCACAAACAGAGAGTATATAACGTAGCACTTATAATACTTTACCCCCTAGATTTTATAGAGATAACAATATTCGCACCATAACTCCTACAACAGTACAACCAAACCGTAAGTCTGCTTAATTAACAATATCTATATAACTATAATTATAAAAGTGATAAAATTATATATAATAAAAATCTCACGGTCCGAATCGGTTAATCCACGATTTCAAAATCAAAATCCGTGTCCGATCCAAAAGTCACGATTTTTTATTTTTTGAATCCGTGTCCGGACCATTAATCCAAGGTTAAAATCCAAAAGGTTCGGATCGGTTCGGTCCGGACCGGATTCACGGTTCACCGGTTTTTTTTAGCAACCCTAGTACAAACAAGTCCATACCTAGGTCACAAAAGCTTTCGGGAAATCTCTCACTTTTGTTCTATGCTAAGATCTCAATCCTCGCTTTACGCTTCTGCTCTCACATAATTATAGCCAACTGAAGTAACTTTAAAACACGTTTTCATAATCCCGCTACCGCTTCCGCTTCTGCTTTATCTCTCACAATCATGCACTCAAATTATGCTACTTAGATCCATGCCTAATGTCTACTCGAAAAGTACAAAACAAAACCCCCTATAATTGGAATTATATTGAATGGTCGAGGGACCAGCCGCTTGTCCTATTCACACCCTTCCAATTACTGCATGCAGGATTGTACTGTTCCTCAACTTCTTTTGGGGTGGCGTATATAGCCCCTAAGAGCAATTTCAATGATCGTGCCGTTCCTAAAAAATAGCCATGAACAGTGTCGTTTGGCCATAAAATGATAATATTGGTGAAATGGTTTTGCGATATCATTTTTTTAATAATTTCCCTCGTATCTCAAATTGGACACATGTAAGATGGAGGAAAGATTTGGTGATTGCCATGGTGATGTGGCAAAAATGGCCTGCACCCATTCCCTTGGTCAGGAGTTAGATTACCCGCAGGGTGAGTACTAAGTGGGGGGGGGGGCTGTGACTGGTGTGGCTTACGCCAATTCCCTCTGAAGTTTGGGTTGTGCAATGGGTCCAATTAGTGGCCTACTGCAGGGCTTTCCTCGGTAATGAAAAAAAACACACTGAGGTTGTATTTTCTCGTGCGATCCAAATTTGCTTAAGCTAATCAGCACTTGGCTCAATCAAGAGTTGACGAAAGATAAACATAGTCATAATATGAATGTCGTCTTCAAATCGTCCATTGTTTGAACCTTACTCACATAGTAATTTTTTCAGAGTATCCTTCGCTCTCACTCTCAATCCATCCTCGTTCTATACTCGCACTCTCAATTCTCTCGCTCTCCCGGATTTAATAATTTGGAATATTTTCGAAAAACGCTTTCACGCTCGTGCACGCACTCCCGCCCATATATTACTTGTCTTAGGTTCGAACCACTTAAGTAAGCTGAGTATAACCTACTACTTTGATCCTGCTCCTTCACAATGATTCTTCCTGTCCTAATTCAAAACCTGCATGCAACAATGAGTAATTCTTGATAATGATACAATTCAAGTAATCTTTCAGTGGAAGGTTTAGGAGTTTCCAAAAAGTAAAAAATCATGAGCTGTTCTAATAAATCATTTAAAAAAACTAACATATGGAGAATGGGAACACCCAGCCCAACGGCTTTTGCAAGCATGGATTGAAGGGTCTTGAAGTTTCACCTAATTTCACCACTAAACAGCTACAAAAAATAGCTCAACAATTCCCTAATTATAGTCATCACTATCTTTCCATTTATGAAAACAATTCATCACTTCATATACACTCACAACCCTCATCTTCCATTTCCACTTCAAATTCTCTAACTTCCATTCTCTCAAATGTCAACCTTCTTCTCTCTCTTTTCAATTGCTATGATCCTACATGCCCACTTTGCGTCCTCCACGCGTCCGGTAATGCAAATATCAGAAGGAATCAAATGGTATGCATCTCAACTTACATTAACTTAATAAATAGAGATTTTTCTCGCATTTCTCATGGTTCTTAATTTTGTACTAGGGTCGAAGAGGAGAACTTGCGAAGGCAATTGGAGACAGATTCGCCATCATGTAGGAACGGAAACCCAATCGACGACTGCTGGCGGTGCGACCCAGATTGGGAAACTAATCGGAAAATGCTAGCCGATTGTGCCATCGGGTTCGGACGCAATGCGGTTGGCGGTCGAGACGGTGAATTCTACGTCGTCACCGACCCAGACCACGACGACCCGGTGAACCCTATTCCGGGAACCCTCCGTTATGCTGTCATCCAAGATGAGCCTCTGTGGATCATCTTTGAACAAGACATGGTCATTCAGCTGAAGGAAGAACTCATGATGAACTCCTATAAGACCATAGATGGTAGAGGGCACAACATAGAGATATCGAATGGACCATGCATAACCATATCAGCCGTAACTAACATCATCATACATGGCGTTTACATACATGATTGTGTGCCTGCTGGGAATACTATGGTGAGAGACTCACCGGAACATTATGGGCTGAGAGGCATCTCAGATGGGGATGGGATATCCATTTTCGAGGCAAGGGATTTGTGGATTGATCACTGCACGCTAGCCAGATGCTCTGATGGGCTCATCGATGCTGTGTACGGATCAACG
Source organism: Vaccinium vitis-idaea (assembly GCA_963854785.1). Taxonomy (NCBI): domain Eukaryota; kingdom Viridiplantae; phylum Streptophyta; class Magnoliopsida; order Ericales; family Ericaceae; genus Vaccinium; species Vaccinium vitis-idaea. The sequence continues at coordinate 1,939,301 of OY978217.1, forward strand.
GCCATAACCATCTCGAATAATTACATGTTTCAGCATAATGAAGTCATGCTTTTGGGCCACAAGGATGATTTCTTAGCAGATCAGAAGATGCAAGTCACAATTGCCTTCAACTACTTTGGGGAAGGCCTAGTTCAAAGAATGCCCAGGTAAAAGAAACACTTAAAAGCAACACAGAGCAGACAATATAAATAGGCTTCCTACCTTTTTTCTAGGTTAAGTCTATTTCCTAAGTTCTAAAATTCCAGACTAAATATGAGTTTTCTTCTTCTTCTTTTCCTATTTGGGATTGTTGCAGATGCAGACTTGGGTATTTCCACATTGTGAATAATGTGTACACTGGTTGGGAGATGTATGCAATAGGAGGAAGTGCCAATCCTACAATTAACAGCCAAGGAAATGTCTTCATAGCATCTGATGACAATACCACAAAGGAGGTCAGTTTCTATGTAAACTTAAGTACTTGTGCCTACTTTTCATCTCCAGTCCCTGTTTCTCATACAAGGATGCAACGTCAACTATTTCGCTTATCATTTCATGCATAGCACGTCGGTTTGAGATGCATGAAATTCTAATCTTGAACTTAATTCAGTAATATCGAATTGAAGCAGGATGCAGAAAGTTGGCAGACTAACCAATTACTATGGGTTCTTTTGGTTTCAATCTACACTTAGCAACTATGTGGGAATGCTATCTGTCTTCTATTTCAACTGAAGCTAAATATTTCCCGAGAAGTGCACACTTAGCCGAAGAAAGAAACATATGTAAATGCTATCAAATTTCAAAAGCTAATCAGTAGTTAGATCCATCCTATCATGCTTTTTGCCAACAGTTATGGACTAAGATCACTACTTGTTCAGGTGACCAAACGGGAAAGTCCACCGGGATCTAGTGAATGGAAGGAGTGGAATTGGAGATCAGATGGAGATATGATGCTAAATGGTGCTTTCTTTACACCTTCTGGAGAAGAATCTCCAGGAAGCTATGCAAAAGCATCAAGCATGGTCGCAAGACCAGCTTCACTTCTAGCAAGTATAATGCCATCTGCCGGAGTTCTCAGTTGCCAGATAGGCCAACAATGCTAAAATCTGGCCAACAGGATTCTTACCTTTTTTTAAGTTCCTCATATATATTCATATGGAGAGTGAGCTTCCTATCCAAACCACAAAATGCGGACCTACCGTCCGGACCTCACTTTCCGGACCAAATTTTGACGATCCGAACCATTAGATGTGTTTAAAACGTGTTTTTAAGGTCCCCCGCGAGGATTTGGCAAAAACAAATACCCGGAAGGGCTTGATCGGAGCAGTTTTTCATAAAAATGCTATAATAACATTTTTATGAAAAACTGCTCCGATCAAGCCCTTCCGGGTATTTTTTTTTTGCCAAATCCTCGCGGGGGACCTTAAAAACACGTTTTAAACACATCTAACAGTTCGGATCATCAAAATTTGGTCTGAAAAGTGGAGGTCTGGAACTTAATAAGTTGCGGGAGTTTGGACCGGAAGTTTGGTGTTCATATGGATATACTTTGAGTGTCAATCAATTTTTAAACGTAATCAAACTCCGTTTGTTTCGATGTAAAATATTTTTGAGTGAAAAATATTTGTTATGTGAAATGATTTTGTGTTGAATGTTTGGTTTAATTTTGTATTCTGGTTTTTGGTTGCACTTATTTACAAGACGAAAAACTGTTTGAATTGTGTTGTTTGTTTTTCTCCCACTCCGCTTTATTTTTCTCCCACTCCGCTTTACAGCATGAGTTTTAAAGAAGAAATAGAGAAATGTAGAAAGACCTCTTACTTGCAATTGTAGAGAGAGAAATATAAATTTTTAGGTAGAACTCGTTAGTAGAATTGATGAGCCAAAATTTCATGTCAGGAGAAAGGCTTTACAAAAAAGACTTGTGGCCTTTTTAATCATAAGTGGTTTTACGCCATATGATGTAAAATGTTTTCCACCAGCAAATTTAGTTGTCATTTATTCAACCAAACACCGGAAAATAGGTAAAATATTTTTGAGGAAAATGTTTTACATTGAAACAAACGGAGCCTTAATATTTCAAGTGAAATTTTCATCTGTTTCAACAGTTTAGTTACCTTTTTGTAAGTAAAAGTTGTGCGTGATGAACCTTCTCCCTCTACTCAACTTTGACAATAGACTCTGTAAAGGTGGCCGGCTTTTGGGCTTAACAGTTAAAAAGTGTCATTTAGCCAGCACATGAGGACAGAGAGGGAGTAATGTGGGGGAGCAATTCCGTATATAAAATGGTTAAATGGGTTTAGAGGAATTCTACAGATCTGTACTCATCTTTCTCACAAAGGGTACAAAGTTATTCCAATTTTCAACCCTGAAAACCTTTTCATTCAATCCAAAATAAGTGAACGATCTTACAGCTTCTTCTTGTGGATAGTAACAGTTGGTATGCATCTGTTCTAGCCCAGCCTGCAAGAGAAAATGCACGTCTTATTCTCACGTAGGATGTTGAATTTTAGACATATCCACTAACCCAACTATAAATGATCAAGGATGTTGAATATTACACATATCCACCAAACTAAGTATAAGCCCCCAAGCAACCAAAAGAAAGGGAAAGAGAAAAGCAGACAATTGCTTTCAGCTATCAATTTTGGTAGAACCAAATATCGAATATCTGACAAGCACTAAAATGAAATAAACCCATTCAAATAGTTCCTCATAATTGTCCTCATTATTGTGTATCAATACATGGTCTCTCATGAGAAGGTAACATAATCATTGTGAAATATAACCGGAAAAAACAGAAGTTCTGCAGAAGCAATTGCTCTTAAGAAATGGTAAAGTTTCCTGAGTTTTAACATATTCTGACATAGGTAAACATTCCTGAGTTACACTTCAGTTTTCACTTCCGAGTTGTAAAAACGCAGGCAAATGCTAACCAGTGCATTAACCACAACCCCTGGGGTGCTACCTTTGTCTATATCAATAACTATTTCACAAGCTTGGTTTCAGACAGTAACTTCTATAAATTAGATCAACGTTCTTAAACTTCAAACCAGTTAGATGTGCTGCTTAGAAACGGTTCAAGAGGAAAGTAATAATTCCACCTTCAGTTGAAAAGATCGAGACAAATTAAGCAATGTTCGCAGGAAGAACATATTTACCTCGTCAAATCTCTCGTAAGAATTTCTTCCTGTCAAATGGATTATCTTTCTCTTGGACACAGTCCTAATCTGGGATGAATCACATCAATGTCCAATCAACAATAAGCATAATAGAAGCACATTAGTGATATATGATGGTCCAGTAAACTTAGTCCTTAAACAACTATATATACTCCTCTTTCTAAAGGAAACAATTCTGTATACAACTCTTTGCAAAGCATTAAGGAGAAGGCTTTAATGAGTTCATCTGAACTTTTAGGCAACTAAAGCATATAAATCTAGTGACATTGGGTTCAGATAGATAGACTTTGATACATGACAGCTAGTGTTAATATCCTCCGGTTGTCATACACTAAAACCCAATGAGGAAACGACTTGATGAATCGTGAAAGATTTAATACCTGCTGGAGTAGTCTTTCTGCACTGCAAAGGTAGGTTTCTGGGGTCTCATTGTCCCTAATCTCAAAGCAGCTACAAGAAGAAAAAAAAAGACAGAACTTGTAAACAATGAGGCTGAGATTCCACCAGTAGAAAGAGAAAATTGAGATTTTTCACTAATCAAAAGGATGATCTGCTCAAGGAATCCAGGAAATTATCGAACATCCAAGGAAACAGGGCTATGGCGCAATAAACACTGAAAATCCCCTAGGACAAACTTCCAAACAAAATGTTACATCCAATTTCCAAATTTGTTCTCTCTTCTCAGTGAATCATTCCCCATGATTTTCCCGAACATCGAAGAGCAATTACTAAACAAGATGGTGTCTCCCATTTTTCCCTTCGAGATTGATAGATCAACTGGCCCACCGGCCACCAGATAATGCTCATTATTTGCTCAAGCATTGAAGTGGCACTTATTTTCCGTCTTGAAACTAGCCTAATATTCTACACTACAAGACGTACTATATAATGGAAAGCGACCAATACTAACCATCTGAAATTATTAATACAGACTAAAGAGTCTATGGATTAAATGTACGATTTGAATCTTACGAAATTTGCAAAGCAGCTCCATGACGAGACAAGACAGATGCCAAAGGATCATAACCATCCCTTACAGCAGTGTTGTAGTAACCAGCAGTAAGTTCAGCAGGGTGTGACACTGTCTGGTACCACCAATAAATAATTCCAATTTTAGCCACTAGTAATAAAGTATTCCGCCCATTTTCTTGATATTTCTCCAATATGTTTGCTGCCTTAGAAAGAATAGCATCTGCGTGATGGATCAGCTTACTACTGTACCATTCCTGCAAATAGCAAGCAACAGTGTCAGGTTTTCAAGTGCAATTTATAAAGTGCATACAAAAGAATTTGAAAACCATTTTCAATGTTTCTGTTCTTTCTCTCTATTTTTTTCTCCAGCTTGGGGTATAAACAACACGAACCGTACATAAGTAAGATACATACAAGGAAAAAACGGCCATAATCAGAAAGAAAGCTATCTTGTCCCTCTCCAAAAAAAGGAACCCCAGATGGAAAGCTGTTATAGTATCCAGCATTTTGAGGGCCCGTATTTCCCCACTGAGGCTTCCCTTCTTGGCAAGCAGCCATCTTTAAGTCTTCCATCCTGAAGGAAAACAAGCTTACATCAGTGAATGTAGAGACACCTCACTAGATATAACAGGAATAGAATTCAACCTACATGTACTTGTCGTAACACTGGAATTCACCAATTCCAGGGAATCTCCATCTACCATCACCAAAGGGATGCGCAGGATACCTGCATTTGACACCCTGATATTATCTTGCCGCTGTTTTGCTCTTGTGGATATCTAGAAGGTGGAGAAGTACCTGAGTTCTCCACAAGGACCAAGACCCACACTCACTTCCTCAATTAAAGTTCCCATAAGCGCTTCAAATTTATTAACAAAGTTAGACATGAAGTCTTCATAACATTGGAGGGCAGTTCGGCCACAAAATAAAGGATGTTGGTCCACCCCTAAAGTAAGATAATCATCATTCGAGAGCCCATTCCGGTCATGATAATAAATATCCTTATTGTGACGACCAATCTGAAAAACACAAAAAGGCATTGTTTACATGATAGTTGATACTAGTTTATGTCATGACACTAGTCAACCTCGACCAACTTTCGAAAGTATTATTCTCAAGCCTTGTCTCTCTTTTTCTATAAGAGTCTAGTTTAATACATCAGTAACATCACGCAAAAGCCTAACAGTATGAGCAAATCACTTTTTGTAAAACCCGAAGATAGTTGTTAAGAGTTTGTAGGTTCGGACACCACTTAACTAGATACTGTTAGAGTTTGTCCTGCATTGGTTATTTATAAGCTCCAAAGCTAGTATATGAGTCTGGGCGGCCTCTACACTCATTGCCAATTGATTTTGAGTTGGATGCTTTAACATGGTATCACAGCTAGGCTTTCGGAGGATTTTGGACAAAACTCTCTTGGTTATTGCCCCGTTGACTGTGCTATAAGTGCACCAAATTTCATTATGATCCCAATGTTGTGGATCCGTTGTTTAACTCTCCACGTGCGGGTCAGGGGTCGCACGTGCGGGGGAGTGTTAGAGTTTGTCCCACATTGGTTAATTATAACCTCTAAAGCTAGTATATGAGTCTAGACGGCCTCTCCACTCATTGCCAATTGGTTTTAAGTTGTATGTGTCAAGCATCAACTACATACGGTTGTATGTGTCAAGCATCAACTACATACGGTTGTATGTGTCAAGCATCAATTACATACGAACAAACACAACTAGGACCCATAACACAGCGAAAGACAATAACACAAACCTCTACAATCCACAACGGAAGACTAACTCTTCCCTGCACTGCCGAGGATAAATGCATGTTCGAGTGGAAAGATAATGCAACGTGCAACTTTAGCCCTGAATCAGATATCAATTCGAAAAGCTCTTCATAAAGAGACCAGTTATATGCAAAAGGAGAAGAACGCTCAACAATCCCCCACCAAACCTCAACTGCAATGCCATAGACACCTGCCAACTTGAGTGCTTTTAGAGATATAGTTAAGGCCTTGATTCTGAAACAAGAAGAACAAACATGCATATCTGTACTGTCACCAATAGAATTGCAGGAAATACGAAACCACTATAATAAAAATTATATACTACTGGATCAAGGCTTTTGTTAGGTATCACCAAGATCGATATCGAAGAACCTAAGAAGAGAACATCCTTATTTACTATAAAGAACGCTGAGGCGGACATGAGGTTGCCTTCCAATTTGAGCAGTCGCCAGAAGAAAATAGAATCAAGTAGGTATTTCCTTTTGTTTTTCTCAAAATAGAAATCAAGCAGCTATTTTAGTTTTCTAGTTCTGTTACCATACCCTAGACACTTAAAATGCATCACCAAGAAAAATGTTGACAATAGTAACTGATGAAAAAGGCACTTACTTTCTAATTTTCATATCACCAGAAGTATCAGTACAAAATGAATCGATAGGCATCATCACAAAGATAGGGACCCACTTATGTTTTGATGATACAAACAATCTGGATCTTGATTTCTCCCGAGCATCAAGGCAGCTGTACACAATCCAGCAAAAGATCATTCAGGCAGTAACCTTCTTCTCTGTTGACTAAGTAAAGTGATACTTATGTAAATCAAAGGAATGATTTTTCTCTAAAAGTTTAATCATAAGGACTAATACAATGTGGAAATTTGAGAAGATCTTCAAGAAGCAGCCTTTTTTTAGTAGGCAAGGCATGATCAATCTGGTAATTTGTTGTTTTCGTACCTTATACAAATTCTTCAAATTTGACACCCCAAGATTGACCAGAAGGAAGGAGATTTTATAAAATCTTTACCCTCATTCGGTTGTGCTGCTGTAATGTAGCATGCAGTTTCCGGAAGTCTACATGGCCCTTATGAGCAGGGCCGCGAAGCCCTTGAATATTACTTCTACTTCTAAATGGCAAGCCTTTATTTCTTTCCACATCCTTTTATTTCAGGGGACGACGAGATCGAGTCTTTGTCCTATCCTTTTCTCTAAGCAAGTTCCTCCCGCCATTGAGCTTATGCTCCACTTACAAGTTACAAGGCATCCCCACTTAGTACCTCTACTAGAAAAGACTATGGTAGCAAGCCAAGTCACATAATGCACATGCGTGAGCCTCAGCAGGAACCCTAGCACGAGTGTTAAAGCTTCTTTCAAAAATATTTCAAACCATTAAAATTCGTGAGAGCGAGGATAGCAGGAGTCCTTCCCACTAGAGGATTATGTGACCTAGGTTGCAAGACCCAAACTCAGATGAATTGACCGGCCAACTGTCTGGGATTCCTCGCTAGTGCCACTCATAAGCAGATACTGATACCAACCCCCCATGTGATAGCCACCTCTACAGTAAGGGTAGTATAGTTGCTACTCATGATCATAGCTTATCTTCATTCCCTAATATGTCAAGCAAACTTGTATGAAATTGGACAAAATAGGCATCCCTCCTCTCTAGCACAAAACTAGAACTAAGCCCTAGAGAATTGTGAATCCCTTTCGTAGGCCACCAATGTCAAGCAAGTCTTGTTGCAAAACTTTGGCATTCGCCTACTTAGCAGTTATATGAACCCGGCTCCTGAAACTAACCAACTTCTGATGTTTGATCACTTAGTCAACTTGATTATCCAAACATCAGAAAATCCCTGGCTAATGGCTACGGAAGCTTGAATTTGCCCGATTTAAACTCCATTGAAGCATTGCACGATCCACCTCCAACCACCAAGCCCAGCTTTGATGCTGGAAAAGAAGAGCCATCATTGGACAAGCTAGACCGGTGCACAATATTCAAGTATTTGTAGAAACCCTCGCCAATAAGCTTGTGTTAGAGAGATGAGGGTCTCTAGGAGAAGATAGTATCAAAATGGCTGACCCTGAAAAATGACTCTAGTTTTTAGCCGGATTAGAGATGGGATCAGATTACAATCTGAGGTACATTGTTTCCAGCATTTCAATGCAACAATTGGTGGAGCGTTTCCAATTTGGACAACCAATCCTACAAAATTTGGATATACAACTCAATGAGATTTGGTATTGCCAATATCTCACCCGTAGCCTGGCGAGATTACTCATACTATGGATTATCAATCAATCCCTCGCTATAGGTGCTGCTTATAAAATATGGCTCTAATCTTCTACATTACCACTGCGGCCTATTTTGTGACATATGTACTCTCCTACATAACCACTACGACCTGTTTTATGATATAAGAAGCATCCTTATATTGAAATCATACAAAATTTATTTAAACGAGTCCACCAAAAATGGATGGATAACTAACCCGTAATTCAAGCAAATAAAAATGTCGCTAGAATGTTAGAACAATTATGCACTGAACTAGAGAAACGATACCTAATTCCTCGTTTCCTTTCTTCTTTTTCCTTTTCTTACCGACTTCATTACCAAAACTAACCTGCAATTTTCTTTCCGTTCACTGTGATTTTCTCTAATTTGCCCGAGTTGTCCTCACAGTCTGACACCCAAACAACATGAATAATCACACACTTGACCAGCGACAACAGCCAATTCCTAATTCGTTATTTTTTCTCCTTTTCTAAACGACCTCATTACTGAAACTAGCCTGCAAATTTCGTTTTCGGGAAATGACACAGTACACGCCCTTATTTAAATGTGTACGGTATGCACCTCCTTGTATTCTTTTAAATTCATAGCATTTGTTTAGAAATCCATAACCTTTGTATAAAATATTTACAAGATTTGGATTGAAGTTGATCACAGTTGTTTGAAATTTGATGACATCAAGATTCGAAATTAAAGATAAAAACTCATATGCATTCACGATTAAAGTTAAATGTTATGACTTGATATACAAAATTTTACGAATCGAAGACTAATTTTCATGCAAAGGCTATGACATTAACGGTGATTCAAGACTCAAGAGGTCCAAACGGTACACAAACAAATAGGAGTGTGTAGTGTAGCATTTCCTCTGATTTTCCTGAAATTTTCGCAACCAAACAACAGGAAGAACATTAAAAACGAGGCTGACCTGAAGATACGATTGCTAGCGGCGACTGACCTCCAAGGAGAGAATTCCCATCGGAGGAGAGGAATTGGAAAGACGCTTCGAAGATTCCTCATAAATTTCCTCTTGTCGAAACGGAATATTCCTCCTCCGCTGAGACTAGTGTTGCTCAAGCTCCTCTCTCTCATGCACTTGCACGCCACTCCTCCCTTCTCAGCCATCTCTCTCTCTCTCTCTCGATCTCAAATTTGCAAAAGAGACGACCGAATCAGGAAAAGAGCTTTCTTTCAAAAGTAGTACAGTAGCAGTCAGTAGCTACAGATTTTCCATAGCCATGTTTTTGGGGCGTGCATTATCTAAACACGCTTTTAGTATTTTATTTTTTTTGGTCATTTTGTATCCTAGAAAGCGTGTTTAAGAGGCACGTTTTTTAAGAACGTTTTTTAAGATTAACTTAATTTTTCCGCTTAAGACAATGTGAAAGCGTGAAACGTAACCACGTTTTCACGTAGTTCAGGAATAAAGTACAAAAAGTCACGTTTTTTTAATAAAGTTATAAAAAAACGCAAATCGGTTAATCAGCTCTCTTTCGCATCTGTTTTGAAAATCGAGACTGGTGTTGATATTCTAGGCATTGTCAAGAAAAATAGGCACGTCAAAATCCATAATAATAATAATAAGGTAATAGCGCTCAATGTGTTTAGACGTATATTCATCTTTAAAAATGTATTTTTTTATCCAATGTTGTAATATTTTCTAAATTCAATTTTCTCAATATAAATGTGTTTCAAGAAAATGCTAAACAATATCCGCTTACCATGAATTTTGGCGAGGAAAAGGTTTGGAACATGAAACAAAAACATGAAACAAAAACATGAAAACACATCAAACAGATGAGATCCATCCGCTACATTGTTTGCCCAGTGTACCCAATGAATCTCATCCATTGGATGGATTTTCATGTTTTTTCTTTCATGTTTTGTACCAAGGCCCATTTTGGCGTGCTTAATGTTCTTGACAAGGTCTAAAATATCAACAGTTTCAAATCTTTCGATCTTCAAAATGAACCCAAAAAGGGCCCGACCGAGGGATTGGACGGGATCCCATCCCTAGACAATACTCCCTCTTTCCCTTTTTTAGTGTATACAATTTCATTTTTGGTTGTCCCTTAATAAGTGTGTATTTTGAAAAGTTAATGCATAAAAATGTATACAATTACTCCTATCATTTTGTCATTTTGAAAAGTTAGTAGGTAAAGAATTAATGGGTAGCACTGGAGGATAATTTTAAAAAATGGAAGTAAAAGTTGATTTGAAAAGTGTAAAGTAGATGTAAAAGTTAATGTGATGTGTGTAATGATGATGTTTCTTTAATAAATGACAAATGTTAATGCCAAAACTGTTTTTGATTGTGCCAAAACTCCAATGCATAAAATGCTTGTACTTATGTGCAATGTACATGTCTTTTATGCATTGGAGTTTTGGCACAATCAAAAACGGTTTTGGCATTATCACTACCCAAAATTGGATATATAAAAACAACACACTTAAAAAGGGACGGAGGGAGTAATATACTTATTTTTCATGTTTGGGTTATTGTAAGAATGATTATTTTTTCAAACATATCAGAACTCTCTCTCTCTCTCTGATAAGTTCCCATAGGGCAAATTGGCCATAAAGAAGCAAAAAATACAGTTCCGAAATAATCCTCTTCAGACATAGACCTCTGTACGATGATTGCAACCATATGGTTGCCCATGCTTCCGCCTTCAATGGGCGAAGTCGCTGCGACACACCAAAGTTAGTCCCCACAACCAAACTTTCCATCAGCACATTCCAAATCATAATGCAGAAAATACAGTCGGTAGATGCATCACCCGAAATCACCTCTTCTTTGACTATCAAGAACAGATATAAAATTGATTGCCAAACAATTAGTTTTTATACCTTTTAGCTGTCACTCACTTTCAAAAGCAATTATACAAAGCATAACCAAATAAGTGAAAACCTATAAATGGCCAAGGCAAATTGTGATCAGCCCAGATCATATAGGGGTTCAGGACTGTGCCATGCACCTGCTGTGCTTTAGGTTCACAGCAGTCCCGGAACCCAGATCATAGATACAGTGGAAAACAACAAAAGTTCATTTCATTAGTAGCTTTATATTTTCTTAGCTCTTTGCTACGCCGAGGAAAAAGCACTTATCCTTTTCAAATTTGAAAGGATGAACTTTTCACATAGGACATACATTAGCAGGGGAAAAGCCCTGAATCTTTCTACATAGGACATACATTAGAATGGATGAACTTTCGAATTTGATGGCTACGTAGATCGTGATTAGGTAATGCATACTCCTAAGTCCTAACATGGTAATCAAATTTGATGGTTTGGAAGTAATGAATCTTAAAATGCTTCGCAACCAAAAGAATGAGGAACCTAAACATCAATCAGGAAATATATTGGCGGAGGGCTCTTTGGGGCTTCTAAAAATTAAAGTGCCTGCTACAAATTCGCATGGAAGCAAACCCCTAAAATCAAGTGCCCAGTTATAATGATATGACGACAGGTGGAAAGTTGGCCAACGGCAGGAGGGACAAGCTCAGCTAGTGAACCAGCCTGCGGAACAAGGAAAGTCCGACTAAGAAATTTTATTAATGGCATAAGTATCTCAAAAATTATAAAAAGAAGATCCAGGCAGATCATAGGGCAATAAGATTTAGTAAGAAATAGAAGTTCACAATCTTAAATTGGCAAATGAGCAGCATACCTCGTCAATTAGAGTGCTTGAGAGTTCTCTAAACTCCTTTTTGAAACCCAGTTCTAGCTTACATTAGTGTACTTCGCCTTATTTGAATGTAGTTATCTTGCCCAATACATGTCAAAAGAACAGGATCTTCATAAGAACACACTTTCATTGTAAACATAAACTGAATTTCCATAAATCACACCCCCAAAAAATATTAGCCCTACCAGAATAAACAATGGCAGAACGAGAGTTTACCTGTAAAACACTACCAACACAGAACAGTGCCAATTCATCTCTCAATTCCTCAACATCTGTACCAACAATAAAAAATCAAAAAATCATCAGATCAGAAATCTCAAATATGAATAAGGAAATTTAGAAGCAACCCGTGTCGAGAAAGAGCTTTTACCTGAAGAGAAATACTCAAACAACTCAAGAGCATGGAACCCTTTTATACACAACCGCTCAAAGCCTCAAACAGTGCTTCAATTACATACTGATAGTCGGGCGCCGTCGCTGCAGTGCCGACTGAACAAGAATCACCTCATTGCTTGTCGACAAAGAAGAGGAAAATAGGTTTACATTCAGCGTCCAACGAAACCAAACGAGAAACAGAACGAAGTTGAATTACCTATAATACCCGCACAACTTTCAACAAACAAAGCCAAAAACAGAGGTCTTTCCCGGGACAAAAGGGATAAAGTCGCTAGTGATAAGCTTGCCAGCGTTCGCTCTTTTAAGTAAAGGTTTTAGATAACAATTCCAATATTTATAATCATTTTTAGTAGCAACTCAAATTAAATAAATAACTTAATTTTCAAACAATTTTTTCAGCATCTCAAAATAAAACCATATAAAACATGTCCAATTTTGTAACCACTTCCTATCATAAGTTAAGCTGTTGTATTAATGGTATGTTACAATAGTACTTCTACAACTTGGTCCTCCCACTTCAAGCCTTAAAATAGACAATTCGAAAACTCTAACATTCTGTTATAGTAGGAGTTACAATTTAGTCCCTCACTTCAAAGTTCAAACCTTAATTTAACATTTTGAAAACTCCAAGAAATCTTATTAATTAGAAGGAGTCACTTTGGTTCTCTTATTTCTTGAGTAAACTCGTTATTCTTTCTCCACTCGCTGAAATTAGTGGCTGACAAAGGAATGCAACTAAATTCATAGGAGAATACAACACTACGCCCCAACACCACAAAATGCAGATTTGTTAAATGAGTGCTGCCACTGGTAAAGGAATTCTACCAAATTCATAAGAAAATGCAACACTATGCCCCTACTCCAGAAAACTCAGATTTGCACCAATATTTTATCGTAAGAGAAGTTATCTAATTTATTTTTTCTTTGCATGGCAAGTCCATAAATTCACTCAATTCTTCACATGAAACACTAAAGTCTAGTATAGTAGTCTACAACATCATCTAGCTAATATGTGTAAAAGACAAAAATCATATCCCCAGAGGACAAATTCTAAGTTTTGGTCAGGCATAGTGATATTGTCGGCAAACCTTTGACATTCATACAATTATGACATGCTCAGTTACCTTCTCGGACTCAAAAGAAAAATATGGATTTCTTCGTAGTAGTTTTCTTGAATGCTTGTAAGAAGAATGCATTGATAATTCTACAACATCCCTGGAGCTTCCTGAGAATTCTACGTAGACAGAATCTCAATAACAAGTAGTAAAAATCATGTCAACAACTTGAAATATCAATGTAAATCGAGCTCAATATATCTATTGTCATGTGAGACTCTAGTCGTTTCAGTACTGGAGGACATAAAAGGGAATTTAGCTGTAGAATTATGACTATAATTGTAGAAATAGTTGATGGGCAATGTTACAATTGCAATGTGTGTCAACACCACACGAGGTAAGCAGATGGGAAGCAATATCATGATATTTTCCTTAGGACATATGACAGTTTAAGCATAAAGAAGTATTACCTACTTAAAGAAGGATAAGGTTAGCTCCATGTCCTTGTCAATAGGAATTGATAGGTACATCATAATTTGGCGGACCTTATTCCCAACACAACTTAACCTGTAACCAAATGCAAAATAAGCTGCTACTCTAGCCAAATGAAAGAAACGACGATGCTGATGATGATGAGAATATTGGTAGATCAAAAACAAGCTTTGATGTTAATTTAGGGGGTGGAATGTGTATTTTCTTGTATAGATGTTTTCAGGTGGGAAGAGGGAAAATGAACTAGGTCTTGAAAACTAAATAATAATCAAGTCTCGTCATTTCCTTCTTTCTTCTGTGTTTTTTCTCATGCAGTCTTGTGGCATCATCTAGTTAGAAGTAAGAACGTTGAGTCTATTAATGTTACCTTGACCCACGAAACAGAATAGTTGTTCTAAATAAATGAAATTTATGAAAATATTAAGACAATTGTGCATTTCTTCTTTTGCCTAAATGTTATTAAGGACATTAGCACAACTAAAGACACAAGTGCTTTCTCCAATAGGAAAAAATTATGCATATAAGGACCTACAAGTACCCACCACCAGAGAAAACACCATATCGCAATTTGGTACAAATGTCATGTACAATACACCCATCAACAAATTTAAGCTTCTATCATTATAGAGTCTGCTCTAATAATACTAATAGAGAGTATGGTAGAAAGAATGATTCATATATTTCTTTCTATCATACTATCATATCACATTGAATATTACCGATTCGAGTCCGCTCATTTGGAATTCTTTTCATTTTCTTTCTCCAATAATTGATAAGAACTCGGAATTTGCGTTTTAGGAACTTACTAAGAACTCTGTGAACATGAAAACTAAAACACTAATTGTTCCTAATGACTCCTGAGATTTATTTGGACACAAGGCATGGTTGTCCAAGCCATGTCATTGAGCCCGTTAAAACTTAAAAGAGACCGGAATAGAATACATGCATCCCATGTGTTGCATGAGAAACATAAAATAAAGTGTCTGTGTTTCATGGACACAAAGTCAGAGAGCGTTTCTTATTCACATCATAGTTATTCTTAACAGATAATCATGTAAATGTCCTATTACACAGGTCAGGTATATATCCCATACCATTACTCAAGTATCTAGTTTTACCCTACAAAGTTAAGGTAAAAAGTGCTCCATTTTCCATAACAAAGTCTATGGTGGGAAGTTTTATAGGCCTTTAGACTTGTGGGATTGTGGGTGGTTCAAGACACCTTTAAGATATATGATGGTAAAAGGTCTGAAGTTCTCAACTTACAATTTGTCAACAGGTTTTACTTCAAAGATTGGGTCAATGGAGAGAGGTTAAGGTCGCATATGTCCAATAAGAGAGCCAAGTTCGAGTCTAAATAAGAAATAAGTATGGGGTCACTACGCACACAACACACAAAGATCTCGAGGTAAAAAACTCCATTCATATATATACAGACATATACAAACTTGAAAAACCTCTCGGGGAGCCGTCGCTCACCCTCCCTCGGACTACATCAGTACCCACCACATCTCTCTGCTCTCAGTACATACATATATACACAGAGGTTCACGGATCAGTTCAAAGCCATAAAGGCTTTACGCGTACAAATGGTTAGGGAGGTTAGCACAGTGTCTCACAGACAAAAATTATCCCCTGCTACACTTGGGAGGAATCTCAACACAACTTACTTACCAAACATATGAACACTGATATGCAAAGTTATCAAAACTACCAATATCCTTGAACAAAACACAGTAGACCACCCTTACATATTGATGTTTATGATTAATTGATGAAACCATCAAGAAGTCGACATTTCTACAGTAATTTTCTAGTTCACAATAGGCTGATGGCGACCATTACAAAAATTAGACCTTTTCTTATATGAAATTGACAAAATATATAGCTGTAGTGCCTCAAAACAAACACAATGCCCGCTCCCAACTAGCTATTTGCCCTTTTTTTAATGGTAATATATACATATATAAATGCAACAAGTAATAGGAAATGTGCATATACACATATACATTTACATTTATATACATTTACAAGGCTGAGTAAGCTTTGCTAGCCTGTAAGACTTCATTAAACCCTTAATAGTTGTATGAGACAATCCGGCAACGGCATCCAACGGCAAAAGATGAAGAAGAAGAAATAAAAAGGGAGGGAAATCGGCAGACTCATAAAGATAAATATTACTATCCTATTAGTCATATTCTTAATCTTCTATGCATATCCAAAACCCACTCAAGCATTATGGTTTCAGCCTCACATATGAGAAACTGTGTGAACATTCTTTTTGCGGCTGAAGACCAGCTCTATGAGACATCAGACACAAAATAGAACACACTACCAAGAGCAAAGCTAATTACCAAGATCCGATTCCCTTACCTCACTCATGGGGATAGTACAAACCTCCGTCAGCCTACTAATCAAGAGGGTGAGCGAAAATCTCATGAATGGGAGAGAAAGAAAGCTCTACCCTTTCCTACCCCAAGGAATGAATCGTTAATCAAATTTTAGAATACTATTTTGTATCTCTCCATTTTCAATTATACCACAAGTGAAGCTCTTTCTCAAACTCAGGCTTACATTTGCATTTGCCCCATTGGACATAAAAAAAACGAAGCTTTACTCGAATTTCAGTTAAGCTTTTACTTACACACCTTTTAAACTTCAAAACCAACCATAGCACTCCATCAATGTCTTCCATCCCCATATACATAATTACACACGATAGATATACACATCTTTCTACATAGGTAAAATGGTGAAGAACAAATTAGGAATTTTTACAATTGAATGGGAGATTTAACAACTCACGTTTTGAGGAAATCGGCGAGACAAACAAGAGAATTCCATCCAAGAGAGAATTCTCGCACTCTTTCCAGTCATTATCTTGACATGGCAATGGCTACCGGTGGTCAAGAAGAAGACCACCCTTCCCTCCGCCGTCTGCCGCCCCTGGCGCCGCGTCATCTACTCCCCCTTCTTTCCCTCTCAATTTTCGAGGATTTTGGCGAGAACGAAGTGGGAAGGAAAAAAAAATAAGGATAACATTAATATTTTCCACGTCATGACATAGGTTCAACCTATGTCATGCCCTTAAAACGACTTCGTTTCATGATAACATTTAAGTTAAGAACTCTTGGTTATTAAAAAGACAATTTCTACCTATATCGATCATTATTTAATGATCCAAGACATTCTTCTCGTAGAAATTATAATAACACATATGATGTACGAATATCTAGCAAATAAAGTACAAATTAGTACTTAATCTAAATGAATTTCTATTTCTTAAAATAGGTTTAGATACATTGAATCATCTCTCATTCCATATCAATAATTCTTAGGGATTTTAAGTACGTTTTCTATCTATCTCGGTGATATTTTAATTATCTGAGACATTCATATTGTAGAACACAGAAAAATACAAATCATGTAAAAATTTCATATTAATTAGATACAAATTGGTACTTGATCTGAATGAATTTATGTTTCTTAAAATAGGTTTGGCTATACTGAATCAAAACCATAATACTAACCGGTTTCACATAAATCTCGCGCGTTTCCCTTATAACGACGTCGTCGACGGTGAAACTCTATCCCTCTCCCATTTACCCTGTACGTTTCCCGTCCGTCGGTCGGCCCTTAGAGGCTCCGGTCAATCGAAGCGACGTCGCCGTCAAAGCTCGCTTGGTCGAGCAATGATGGGCTTGTGTTGAAACCCATCCTCAATGGTGACAATTCAATCGGCGAAGGTGGTCTCAAATTCTCAATGGTTAAACCCAATCTTGATATTGGTAGCTGTGTGGAATTTGGTATGAACCAAAGCTCCCCAGTGACATCTGTTCATGATTTTGGTATGAACCCAATCTTCTACTAAATAATCTTGATATTGGTAGCTGCGTGGATTTTGGTTGTGCTCAGTCAACTAGCAACACCAAAATTCATCCATGTTAGAGGCTGTTGGTCTCTTTCTTTTCGGCTTTGTAGAATCTACTTAGACCAAATTTTGTTTTTGATCCTACAAAGAAGAAGAAGAAGAAGAAGAAGCAAGTCATACAGGACGTTGGAGATGATAACTCCAACGAGATAGTTTAGAAGATAGAGAATTTATTACGAAAGTTTGATGGTGTATGTGCCCCAATTAGGCTCTTCTCACGTCTGTATTTGTGTTTGTATGCATGTTCCTTCACAATCTGCAAAATAAATGTATTTGCAGGTGTTTTATGGGTTATCAACTTATTACCCAAATTTTTACGGAGACTTATTTTGTTCTACCTTTCCAGTTGGTGAGGGATTTGAAAATGCATTCATTGGTTTGAAAAATAATAAGAAGAAACCAATAAGTTATGAAGCGCATAGCTTAAGCCCAGAAGTATATCTCCTTAAATCCATAAGAAATTGGCACTTTTTGCAGCAACAGTTTCCATGGGAAGGAAGTGACCAAGATTGTCAGTATAAGAGGTATGTTTGATTTTCTTATGATTTACTATTCTTTCCTCCCCAGTGATTTACTACATTGTTTGTGCTTCACGTGAGTGTGCAGCTCCTAAGCTGAGTGTTCATATCCTCCGGGAGAACAATCCAGAGCTTGCTAGAGACAGGTGTAGAACTATCATGAGGCCACCACAAGTTCTTCGAGAAAGCACAAAGAAGACCGTTTGGTTCTGCAACGAAACATCCATGTAGCTCCTCGGTTCTTGGAGTTTTAGGGGTCCTCTGTCTCAGTGGTATTTTGAGAGCAGCCACTTTTTGCATATTGCCAAACTCTAGGTCTGTCTCCAATCATCCCCGCCCATATCCCCAATGATTGGGGACTAAATGGGTTATGCTGTTGTTGTTGTAGTATTTGTTGAAAGGCCAAGTTCTAGAAGGAAAATGAAATCTGTAGGTTTTGCACATTTGCTCTGTGTCATAGTGAAGCTTCTCTAAAATCATTGATTTCTTATGCTGGTTCGATAGAGCATATCTCCAAATTCCTGTCTTAATGTAACAATATGTTAGACACTGCCTATTACTTTTTGCATTTATACAGTACTCGCATTTGCAGATAAAGTCTAAATTGCAGTTTATGTTATGCTCTGCAGACTCTTTCAAAAAATTTAGGAATTTGGTTGTTCGAGTCATTTTGTGCAACTTTGTATTTAGTTGAGCTCCCTTCTTTGTCTTCCAAAAATTCATTCCTGGTATTCTTGTTGTCAGTTTCTTCTTTGGTGATGATCTCTCTTGCATAATTGTTGTGCTTGTGTGGGAGGTCTCACTTCGCAGATGTATATAGTATGTCTTCCAAAAATTCAACAAGTGGCACGGCTTATCTGGAAGATTGCTTGCCCTTCTCATGAGTGTGGCAGATGGTTCTTCTTTAAAGTAAACTAGGGCTCTGGGCGCACGTGTTGCATGTGCACGTCAAACTTAAAAAAAAAAATCTCGGTCGCAGTTAAAAGGGCAAGGGGTAATTATGTGGCAGTTAAAAGGGCAGTTTGGGTATAGTTAAAAAGTGAGCCAGCTTCAAAAAAAAAAAAAAAAAATCCTCACCAAAGTTGTGCTCCCCCTTCATAATATAGATAACATGATGTACAAATTTTTCTTAGTGGATATGCATCTGTTGTTTTACTCTGATTTTCTTTCTTTCTGAGGTTTGCAATAACTGTTTTCCCCTAAAATATTCCTAGGTAACGTCGAAGGGTCAAATAGTCAAGATTCATCTATTCTCGATGTTAGTCCATCTGCTTCCTACCACAATGTTTTTTCTGGAAACACGATGAGTGCCATGGACGTTGTTGCAATTGTCAGCATACCATTTGCACTAGTTGATGAGATAGCTGAGGATTCTTCTGCGGCAGAAGATGGCTTATAACTGGAGACCAGATAATGAAATTTGGGAATGTGAAATCTGGTGATAACTTGTTGCAAAGCTTGCTTCTGAAGCTCAGTCAAATCAAGGCTGTGGAATATCTGTAGTGGTTTTGAGGCAAGCTGCACTTGTCAACCTGACAGTCACGCCTAGAGTATGGCAGGGTCGCGGTTTTCTGGGGTATGTTTGGCGTTTCTCTTCTCACTGGTCACTTTTACTATTTAGATAATCCACTAAACCTTTTACATGTCAGTTCTAGCTGGAATGATTTGTACTTCTTGTGATTGTTGTGCAAATATCATTAGGTGCTAGAATAAACATGAAAGAGTTGGACTTGGATGAGTTCTCAAATGTCTTCTTGAGCATCTTGGCTTACCCCGCGTTGGAGTGGGTTTTGCCCTGATTGACTGGAACATTTGGTTTGGTAATAAGGGATTGATTTGCTCCTTCCGGCTTCCTGTTAGTCTTTCGTGATCAATGTTTGGTTGCAACAAGCATTGTATTTTTCATGTTTGATTTTGACCTCTCTTCTCTTTTTCTTGTTTGTGCTCATATGTAACCTGTGTGGAATAAACTGCAAATGCTTCAGATAGGTTCCGAGTAAAGGAATTACTCTAGCTGCTATTTGTCAGCTATTTTCTGATTCTTATTTAGGTGCTTGTTGACTGTTCTTCTTGATTGACATGACTTTTTCTCTCCTGTTAGGACTGGGTGTCTGCATAAGTTTTAGGTAGAAGACGTTCATAACATTCATTTTTCTAACAGTGAATTCATCATTTACTTGCAGATGTCATTTCCAAATGCAATGATTGGCATCATCGTGTTGACAAATGGAGATAATTTGGTTAGGGCAGCTGGAAGACAAAACTTCAATAGATGTGTTTGGTTATTAGACATCTCCTTAGCCTGTCCATAGGTACACGAACTACAATCCACTACACTTCTATAAACTTGGATTGTAGTCTGTGTGAAATTTCTGTTTTGCCTCCTTGTTGTATCTCTTGGATTCTCTAATCGTTTTAGAGTGCTTGTGGACATCTTCTGATGCATCGAGTTGTTTTTATTTTACTAAGAACATATGTGTTTCTTACATCTTTGGTCATTGCGGGATCAATGGAGGATCAGGTGTTCGTAGCAATTATCCGGTATATGACTAACTTCTATGTTAGCAAGGCATTGCAGTATATTGATTTGGCTGCACGTTGTGTCGTCACATTTGTCTAATCCTCATCGCTAGAATTCCTATTTCTTAGATCTTTAATGGTATTTGCAAACTGCACTTGAGTATTTCATGCATAAGATGAGAGTGCTATGCTTCTAAGCATGCTGGATTACACTATTTCGTACATGGACTCCGGAGTCGAGTCTTCGACACAGGAATTTAACAACTTTAGAACTATATGCAACACAGGCATTCCCAATAGGTAAGGTACGCGCATACCCAGGTCACAAAAACTTCGATCATATAATCCAATAGTCAAGCACAAACACAAGATCAGTCATTCCCCGTCATAGGTATCCTTGTCTGAATGATTTGTTGTTTCACATCCTTGATCCTAATTCCTACATTTGATTGACCTAACTTTGTGATACAGTTGCATTTACATCTCTTTGGTATTGTTATTAGTTTGGAAAGGAAAATATATATGGTAGATGAGAATGGTGTGGTGACTGATTGAGCTTGCAATATGTGTATTTATATAGAAAAGCAAGGAATGATGATTGAGAAAAGTAGATGAGAAAAGTAGCTTAAAAGTTGGGTAGAATGGTGGTTGAGAAAAGTAGATGAGAAAAGTAGCTAAAAAGTTGGATAGAATGGTGGTTGAGAAATGTAGACGAGAAAAGTAGCTGAAAAGTTGGGTAGAATGGTGGTTGAGTTAACGTAGATGTAAAAAATATCCAAAAAATTAGCTAGAACGGGGGTTGAGAAAGGTAGATCACAAATTTAGGTAGAACGGGGGTTGAGAATGGTGGATTAAAAAATATCCGAAAAATTAGGTAGAATGGTGGATATAACACCATATCCGGAATAATTATTCAGTCGTCTTAGGGCAACGACAAACTGTGCCCCAACAATTTTCTCCACCACAAATTTTTGCATGGGTGCATACACTTAATCTTATATTCTGCGGAAACATGTGGTGGATAACGGTATTAGGACATACGAGGCGGTGTCCCAAAGCCACTAAATAAATTTTCCTTATTTCTATTATTTTTTCTTCTATCTCCTTCAACATGTCAATTCATAAGCCTTTAACCTTATTTTTCCCAAACCCCATGGTCATGCCATATCACAATCAGTGTTCTAAAAGTCGGCCGCTTACGCCTTAGTACGTAGAATTTGTTCGTATACAGGGTTTGCCTGAATGCATTATGATCGGGAAAAAATAAATTTGATTTTCTCTAATGAAGATATAGAGGAAGGAAAAAATTAAAGGAATTATAATAACAATTGCTTCGTTCGAATACCACACAAAAGTTTTGTTTTGCTATCAGTAGTACATTTACCACCGTAACTTGAACTTTAGTCTCTTCTAATTGGCTCAATAAACAATTACTCTTACTGCACAAAGAAGCTTAGATTCAAACATATATCAGAATTCCTCCTATGGCAAATTGGCCATAAAGAAGCAAAAAGTACATCTCCAAAATAATCCTCTTCAGATAGACCTCTGTACGACGATCGAAACCGTATGGTTGCCCATGCTTCCACCGTTCAATGGGCGACGTTGCTGCGACACACCTAAGTTACTCCCCACCAACCAAACTTTCCATCAACACATTCCAAATCATAATGCAGAAAATACAGTCGGTAAATGCATCACCCGAAATTCTCTCTTATTTGAACAAGATGCCGGAGCTTCTATATTCAAACATACAACCAACTTGGGGAGAGGCTACACCAAAAACAATGGAATCACAATAATAGTACTTTATTAATAAAAGACACCAAAATTAGCCAAATGTATAAATTCACGAATGTAGAGAAAATATAATGAATCCTCGCGATTTTTATTTCTTTTGGGAAAGTGCATTCCAAAACTTTTGGAGAGAATTCGATATCCATGGCTATTGGTAGGAGAAAAAATGATATAGACATGCTTCTTTAAGTAAATTTTCATCTGATATAGAAGAAGAAACAAATGCATAACCTGGAAAAATACTAAACAACCAAGCCAGAATAACTCTATTTTTTGGCGCTGATATGGAAACCCCAAAATACATGATTGGCAGGAAGAGAAAATTGAATATCAAGAACGGAAATAAAATTGATTGCCAAACAATTAGTTTTTATACCTTTTAGCTGTCAGCCTGTCACTCACTTCCAAAAGCATTTATACAAAGCATAACCAAATAAGTGAAATGGCCAAGGCAAATCTCAGCCCAGATCATAGGGGTTCATGGACTGTGCCGTGCTCCTGCTGTGCTTTAGGTGCACAGCACAGTCCCCGAACCCAGATCAAAGATACAGTGGAAAACAAACAAAAGTTAATTTCATTCGTAGCTTTATATTTTCTTAGCTCTTTGCTACACCAAGGAAAAAGCACTTATCCTTTTCAAATTTGAAAGGATGAACTTTTCACATAAGACATAAATTAGCGGGGAAAAAGCCCTGAATCTTTCTACGTAGGACATACATTAGAATGGATGAACTTTCGAATTTATGACTATGTCGATCGATCGTGAGTAGGTAATGCATACTCCTAAGTCCTAACATGCTAATCAAATTTGATGGTTTGGAAGTAATGACTCTTAAAATGCTTGGCAACCAAAAGAATGAGGAACCGCAACATCAATCAGGAAATATATTGGCGGAGGGCTCTTTGGAGCTTCTTAAAATTGAAGTGCCTGCTACAAGTTCGAATGGAAGCAAACCCCTAAAATGAATTGCCCAGTTATAATGTTATGACGACAGGTGGAAAGTTGGCCAACGGCAAGAGGAACAAGCTGAGCTAGTGAACCAGCCTGCAGAACAAGGAGAGTCCGACTTAGAAATTTTATTAATGGCATACGTATCTCAAAAATTACAAAAAGAATATCCAGGCAAATCATAGGGCAATAAGATTTAGTAAGAAACAGAAGCACACAATCTTAAACTGGCAAATGAGCAGCATACCTCGTCAATTAGAGTGCTTGAGACTTCTCTAAAGTCCTTTTTGAAACCCAGTTCTAGCTTATATTAGTGTACCTTGCCTTAATACATGTCAAAAGAACAGGATCTTCATAAGAACACACTTTCATTGTAAACACGAACTGAATTTCCATAAACCCACCCCCAAAAAATATTAGCCCTACCGGAATAAACAATTCTGTCATTAGAGATAATCACTTAAAGTTCTTTGGAAGTTTTAACAGAACTTGCTCGATCTATATAGCTAAGTCGGTAACTAGGTTTCAACCTTGCCATATTATTCATTCGAGGGATCCACTGGGAATGATAAGTGGTAACACGACAATAACCTAAGTAACTCAGAAACTACTCTTATGGAGAAGAAGGCATCGGCCCAAAAGTCTAAAGCATCTAACCTTTTGCATGTACGACTAGTGCCACAAGATAAAACGAGAACCACGAGAACCCAACGACAGTTACTTAACCCAGTAGAATCAAATCTATCTTGTTCATACCTTAACTTCTTAACCTTGCTATCGTAACCTTTTCTCCCAATAGAACAGTCTTGCATTGACATAAACTTATAGGCCGCATTGCCATGAACACAGATTTAGCCCATAGAGTGGAGTGGCTATCTTTTTTTTTCTTCAAGAACTATTACTAAATTATCTTTCCTGGACCACGTTGAACTACAGCTGAAGGAAAGAGAGACGCTCAACGCTTGGTAGAAAGCCCACGAAAGGAGGGACAGGAAGTATTCCTTCCATCGACTCTCGGCAACTCTCGGTGATCTAGAGAGTGGAAGGCAATTGATTCTATCCAGATGAGTTCCTCTTTTCATAAGAATTACTGTGATCGGCACTTCCTTCCCTTTTGTTGTTCGTGACTTTCCAGTGATTATTAGCTTCGTGACATTAGAGGTCTACTTTTCATATTGCTATATATAAAGAGAAAGAAGTGAAATACGACACAGCTACATAAATTCCTAAAATCAAGTTACATTTGAAGAAGCTATTCTATACAATTGTTGACCTATTCTACCTCTTGTAGCCCATCTCGCATTCATCAAGGAAACTACAAGCAGAGATGAATGCTTTATTTTCCATTTGAGTTTTTTAAAGGGTATGGATTTCCTGTCTAGCTCTTTGAATTGAGAACAAGAAGACGGGAACCAATAGGCTCATCTAAGCTTTCTGATCGAACAACTATGAAAGTATGAATTGGACAACACAGCACGTCACTCGCAGATTGACGAGTCTTCTGAGCCCCTTGTACTCCTTATTTGTCTAAACCAAGGTAATGAATCTCGTACCGAACCGGCCGGTATAGGCCGAGATGTACCGTTCCGGCCAAAAAACGGGATACCTAGCTTGCTGTTCCGTTCGGGTAGAAATACCATTCTATTCCGGCCGTTCCGCTCTGTTCCAGCTGTTCCGGCCATTTCCTGGATTCCGTCCGGTACAGAAATCAAAATGTTTACTAGGTTGTTCGGTGTGAAATCCGTGCACTTTCGGATTTCCAACACAAAAACACAGATTTTTGGTTGATTTGGAGTGATGGGCGAACTTCACCCGAAAGGCCGAAAAAAATTGTGTTTCCAAAACAAGAAAGAGGAGAGAGAAGAAGAAAGGGGTAATGGAGAGAGAGAGAGAGAGAGAGAGAGAGAGAGAGAGAGATTTGACAGTAGTGTGTGGTTCAGACTTCCAGTACACATGGTGCAAATCTCCATAAAATCTACTTTTACATAATTTTCACTTTTAAAAAAAAGAAAATCAGATAATCTCTTACTTCCTAATTGAAGTAAAAAGCAAATTGCTTAGCTTGTTATAAATTTTTAGAAAAAAAATAATTCATTAGATATATATTAAATACATTTAAAATATTTATTACGTTAAATCCGGAACGGGACCAAGATACACACCGGTACCGGTACATACCGTTCCAGTAGAGAAAACGGTATGCTCACTGGTACGAGATTAATAACTTTGGTCTAAACCACTTCCTTGTATCTTGGGCACTATCAACGGCTACAAGAGGTAGAATAGGTCAACAATTGTATAGAATAGCTTCTTCAAATGTAGCTTTAGCAGTCAGTGCACCTGCGGTCGAGCGCAGCTATTCTTTTCTTAATCTCAGGAACCACCAAGCACTAGCTGCATAAACTCAACAGCCAAGAACTTCTATCATGGCTTCATAGCTTAGCTTACTACTAGCTACTTAGCTACTAGGCTCGGAAGCAAACTCACTTTCAGAGCTAGGAGCGAACTTAAGGTATTCTGAAACCTGTACCTACTACCGCAAGGAAGGAATGGGATAAGGTCTGACCTCTCCTTGTAGCTAGGTAGTTCTTTGTATTTGGCTTTCCTTTCTTAGTTGCATCAAGCTCCTCTGCCAGTATCTAGTATGAGAAGGCAGCTATAAGAGTTGCGTGATTGCGTCCTATTTACTGTCTATTATTTTTTGATCATAGGTTAGTTTAGAGTCTTCACTAACTGCTATACTGGTGAAGATGGCCTTTTTGTGACCATAGGCTTGTTTAGGGTCTTTGTGATCCCGGGGCCAAAATGGGAATCTTTGCCCCGAAATGGTAGTTTAGGGTCATTCCGGACCTTTGCCTAGTTTAAGGTGCGGAGCATTTGCAGGCTTTACCCAAATGATTGTGCCTTTACCTTTCCGCTTTGGGTTCATGAGTACTTACCTGTGCTCCGCCCTTCGACCACTGCTGGAGATGTTTTCCCTCGAGCTAGTAGGTGGTGGATAGATGCCAGAGAGCAGCCTTATGCGTTCTCTTTATTTTATGACAGTTCGTTGCCAACTCAAGTTTGTCAGTGAGGACCAGGTATGTTGCAGAACGAGAGTTTACCTGTAAAACACTACCAACACAGAACAGTGCCAATTGATCTCTCAATTCCTCAACATCTGTACCAACAATAAAAAAAATAAAAAAATCATCAGATCAGAAATCTTGAATATGAATAAGGAAATTAGAGGCAACCCATGTTGAGACAGAGCTTTTATCCGAAGAGAAATACTCAAACGACTCGAGCAATGGAACCCTTTTATACACAGCCACTCAAAGAGTGCTTCAATCACATACTGATATTCGGGCGCTGTTGATACAGTGCCGACTGTACAAGAATCCTCATTGCTCGTCGACAAAGAAGAGGAAAATATGTTTACAAGTACCAGATGAGTACGATTCAGCGTCTGACGAAACCGAACGAGAAACAAAACGAAGCTGAATTACCTATGATACCCCCACAACTTTCAACACACAAAGCCAAAAGCAGAGGGCTTTCCCAGGACAAAAGGGAAAAAAGTGGCAAGTGATAAGCTTGCCAATGTTCTCTCTTTTAAGTAAAGGTTTTAGATTACAATTCCAACATTTATAATTATTTTTAGTAGCAACTCAAATTAAATAAATAACTTAATTTTCAAACAATTTGTTCAGCATCTCAAATTAAAACCATATAAAACATGCCCAATTTTATAAAACATCTCAAACATGCCCAATCTTATTTCCAAAGCATCTCAAATTAAAACCATATAAAACATGCCCAATTTGGTAAACACTTCCTATCATAAGTTAAGCTGTTGTATTAATGGTATGTTACAATAGTACTGCTACAACTTGGTCCTCCCACTTCAAGCCTTAAATCAACAATTCAAAAACAACACTCCTCTGTTATAGTAGGAGTACCATTTAGTCTCCCACTTCAAGCCTTAGTTGCACGAAGCGGGAGCAGATGCAGGGACGGGAGCGGGTGCGGGGTAGCGGAGGCACCTAGAAGTTCCCAAGTTTGGGAGCGCTTAAGGGGCGTATATAGATCATTTTTAAATATGTAATATAAAATATCTTTAATACTTAACCATTGAAGGAAAAGTGATACTTATTGAGAATTTTCCCTATCTTAAAGGTTAAAATTTTTGGGAGTGGATATTTTCAATTTGCAAAACTTCTTGACTCATATGATTTTCATATTCTTATTTCCACACCCTTAAAAGTATGAGAATAATTGCTTTAATGGCCCGATAAGCTCCCATCTCGCGGGGAGCGAGCCCCCCGTCAAGCTCCCATTTGGGGAGCGCCGATTCGAGCTCCCGTCTTGGGAGTGCACAGATCCTGCAACTAAGCTTCAAACCTTAATTTAACACTTTGAAAACTCTAAGAAATCTTATTAATTAGAAGGAATCACTTTGGCTCTCTCATTTCTTGAGCAAACTTGTTATTCTTTCTTCACTCACTCAAATTAGTGGCTGACAAAGGTATGCAACTAAATTCATAGGAGAATACAACACTATGCCCCAGCACCACAAAATGCAGGTTTGTTAAATGAGCGCTGCTGATGTTAAAGGAATGCTACCAAATTCATAAGAAAATGCAACACTATGCCCCTACACCAGAAAATTCATATTTGCACCAATATTTTATCGTAAGAGAAGTTATCTAATTTAATTTTTCTTTGCATGGCAAGTCCATCTATTCACTTGAAATCTTCACAGGAAACACTAAAGTCTAGTATAGCAGTCTACAACATCATCTAGCTAATATGTGTAAAAGACAAGCATCACATCCACAGAGGACAAATTCTAAGATTTGGACAGGCATCGTGATATTGTCAGCAAACCTCTGACATTCATACAATTATGGCATGGTCAGTTACCTTCTCAGACTCAAAAGAAAAATATGGATTTCTTCATAGTACGTTTTGTGAATGCTTGTAAGAAGCATGCATTGATAATTCTACAACATTCCTTAATATTTGCTACCTGGAGCTTCCTGAGAATCTATATAGACAGAATCTCAATAACAAGTAAAAATCATGTCAACAACTTGAAATATCAATGCAAATTGAGCCTCAATATATCTATGGTCATGTGAGACTCTAGTCGTTTCAGCTCAATATATCTATGAACATAAAAGGGAAATTAGCTGTAGAATTATGGCTATGATTGCAGAAATAGTTGATGGTTTGGACATAAAAAAAAATGACGAGCTTTTACTTTTACACACCTTTTAAACTCCATAGCACTCCATCAATGTCTTCCATCCCCATATACATAATTACACACGATTGATATACACATCTTTCTACATAGGTAAACTGGTGGAGAACAAATTAGGAATTTTCACAATTGAATGGGAGATTTAACAACTCACGTTTGAGAAAATCGGCGAGACAAAAATAGAATTCCATCCAAGAGAGAATTCTCTCTCTATCTCTCTCTCTCCAGTCATCATCTTAACATGGCAATGGCTACCGATGATCAAGAAGAAGACCACCCTTCCCTCCGCCGTCTGCCGCCCCTGGCGCCACCTCATCTCCTCCCCCTTCTTTCCCTCCCTTCCTCTCCCTCAATTTTCGACCATTTTGGCGAGAACGAAGTGGGAACTGGGAAGGAAAAAGAATTAAGGAGGGTTTTTTTTTTTTATAAATATTTTCCACGTCATGACATAGGTTGAAGCTATGTCATGCCATCAAAACGACTTCGTTTCAGGATTAAGAACTCTTAGTTACTAAAAAGACAATTTCTACGTATATCAATCATTATTTCATGATCCGAGATATTCTTCTCGTAAAAATTATTATAACACATATGATTTAAGAATATCTCGCAAATAAAATACAAATTAGTACTTAATCTAAATGAATTTTTATTTCTTAACATAGATTTGGATACATTGAATCATATCCCTTTCTATATCAACAACTCTTTGGAGATTTTAACTACGTTTTCTATCTATCTCAGTGATATTTTAATAATCTGAGACATTTATATTGTAGAATGCAGAAAAATACCCATCATGTAAAAATTTCATATTAATTAGATACAAATTGGTACTTGATCTGAATGAATTTATGTTTCTTAAAATAGGTTTGGATGTACTGAATCAAAACCATAATACAGTAGTAACCAGCTTCACATAATCTCCTCGTTTCCAGAAACGACGTCGTCACGGTGAAACACTCTCCCTCTCTCATTTCCCCGGTTCGTTTCTCGTCCGTCGGTCGGCAACTTAGAGGCTCCGGTCAATCGAAGCGACGTCGACGTCGAAGCTCGCTTGGTCGAGCAATGATGGGCTTGTGTTGAAACCCATCGTCAGTGGTGACTGTTCAATCGCCGAGGGTGGTCTCAAATTCTCGATTGTTACATCTGTTCATGATTTTGGTATGAACCCAATCTTCTACTAAATAATCTTGATATTGGTAGCTGCGTGGATTTTGGTTGTGGTCAGTCAACTAGCAACATCAAAATTCATCCATGTTAGAGGCTGTTGGTTTCTTTCTTTTCAGCTTTGCAGAATCTACTTAGGCCAAATTTTGTTATTTTGTTTTTGATCCTACAAAGAAGAAGAAGAAGGAGAAGAAGACGAAGAAGAAGAAGAAGAAGCAAGTCATACAGGACGTTGGAGAAATCAAATGATTCTTGATAAATTTCTAGAATTCTGCACTAGTTAATTTGAATAATACTCGGATTGAAATATCTAATTGATAGTTATGGCAGTGATTATTTATTTGTCACGAGCTTTGGGGGTAACAAAAGAAAGCAACATAGTAGCCTCTCAAGCTTGTGATTGTCTCCACCTTCCTAGACTCCTTTTGTTGCATCTCTCCCATTGTTAGGAGGTTGATTTTCAAGATTTTCTAGCCACGCCTTTGTGTACACTTTGGGGTTGTGCCTAGATCTTTAGCCTTCATGTATGCTCTTTCGTTGTTTTTCAAGATTTTCTGAAGTCTATTCACTTTCGTGAATTTAAATTGGCACCTGCTCTTGTGTTGATTCAGTGAATAATGACCTCCTTACTTTCGAATACCTTTCTCAGTAATCATTTCCATTGTGAGTCTGTAGTAGTGTAAACTACTACTTATGGCAGGAACAAGTGACGCCCTTCAGCACTCTTGATAATATTTTAGCTCCGTCAAATTTTTCACTTTTCTGTTGCAGAATTGAGGAGTGATCATAAGGTTATCACCGAGAGAATAGATCAAAATATCCAACTTCTGCATTCAACAAGGTTGGCTTCGAAGTCTTTGCCCTTGTATGTTCAGGTAGGAAGAAGAGATCAATTTTGTATTTTATTGTTAGCAGGGAGGAAGAAGTCCAAGTTTTCTGCAATAACTTATCTTTGTGGATCTTTCTTGCTTCAAAATATATTTTCTTCTTTTTTCCCTGACGAGTATGAGCATTTATTCTTTCTCAAGCAAATTCTTTGATTTTTTGGGTGTGCTGGTGGTACTAGTGATAATATTCTTGGATTTTGTGCCAACGTTTGGTTTTCAATCTCTGTCTTTCTATGGTTTTGTATGCATTCAATGTTTACTTCAGTACATCATGTATGAAGTTTTTGTTCTGAACTGTTGTTGGATGGAGCTGTAGATAGCCCAACTTATGTGAGGTAATTATATCCTGGGGCCATACTCAAGATTAACTAGCAGCAGAGAACAAATAGCGCAGCTCTTTAAGTACTCTGCCCTTGCCCCAATCCAATGCACACGCCCCAACGCATGCGCACAATAGTGGCACTATTTCCATCATCTTCGTCGTGGAAAATACTGTCGCTTCACAAATAGATGTCAGGAGATATAAGGGCTTATATTTTCTCAGTTTTCCTCACTAGATGTGCAATTGAGAAAGCATTATCTGTCCTTTTCAACTGCTTATAGGAGTTCTTTCAATCCACTTGCACTTATTGCTTTCATGTCCAACTCTTGCTTGTGAGAGTTCTTTGCATGACATTGGATTATATGTGCCGAAGTAGTGTGCCATTAAGGATGGATTCAACAAGTGGCACTGCTTATCTGGAAGATTTCTTGCCCTTCTCATGAGTGTGGCAGATGGTTCTTCTTTAAAGTAAATAACTTGATGTGCAATTTTTTCTTAGTTGATAAGCATCTGTTGTTTTACTCTGATTCTCTTTCTCTACGAGGTTTGCAACTTCTAACTGTTTTCCCCTAAAATATTCCCAGGTAACATCGAAGGGTCAAATAGTCAAGATTCACCTATTGTCGACGTTGTTACATCTGCTTCCTACCACAATGTTGTTTTCTGGAAACACAATGAGTGTCATGGACGTTGATGCAACTGTCAGCATACCATTTGCACTAGTTGATGAGATAGCTGAGGATTCTTCTACAGCAGAAGATGGCTTACAACTTGGAGACCAGATAGTGAAATTTGCGAATGTGGAATCTGGTGATAACTTGTTGCCAAAGCTTGCTTCTGAAGCTGTCAAATCAAGGCCATCGAATATCTGTAGTGGTTTTGAGGCAAGCTGCACTTGTCAACCTGACAGTCAACACCTAGAGCATGGCAAGGTCGCGGTTTACTGGGGTATGTTCGGCATTCCTCTTCTCGCTGGTCACTTTCAATATTTAGATAATCCACTAAGGCTTTTACATGTCACTTCTAGCTGGAATGATTTGTACTTCTTGTGATTGTTGTGCAAATATCATTAGGCGCTAGAATAAACATGAAGGAATTGGACTTGGATTCTTTCTGAAATGTCTTCTTGG
Source organism: Vaccinium vitis-idaea (assembly GCA_963854785.1). NCBI lineage: Eukaryota > Viridiplantae > Streptophyta > Magnoliopsida > Ericales > Ericaceae > Vaccinium > Vaccinium vitis-idaea. Next base: position 1,971,606 of record OY978217.1, read on the forward strand.
GCATCTTGTCTTACTCCACATTGGAGTGGGTTTTGCCCTGATTGACTGGAACTTTTGGTTAGGTAATAAGGCATTGATTTGCTCCTTACCGTTGGTCTTTTGTGATCAATGTTTGGTTGCAACAAGCGTTGTATTTTTCATGTTCAATTTTGTCCTCTCTTCTCGCTTTCTTGTTTGTGCTCATATATAACCTGTGTGGAATAAACTGCAAATGCTTCAGATAGGTTCCGAGTGAAGGAATTACTCTAGCTGCTAGTTGTCAGCTATTTTCTGATTCTTATTTAGGTGCTTGTTGACTGTTCTTCTTGATTGACATGACTTTTTCTCCCCTGTTAGGACTGGGTGTCTGAATAACATTCATTTTTCTAACAATGAATTTATGTCATTTACTTGCAGATGTCATTTCCGAATGCTATGATTGGCATGCTCGTGTCGACAAATGGAGGTAATTGGGTTAGGGCAGCTGGAAGACAAAGCTTCAATAGTTGTGTTTTGGTTATTAGACATCTTAGCCTGTCCATAGGTACAAGGACAACACTTCTGTAAACTTGGATTGTAGTCTCTGTGAAATTTCTGTTTTGCATCCTTATTGCGTTTCTTGGATTCTCTAATCGTTTTAGAGTGCTTGTGGACATCAGAAGAAAGACGTGTATCAAGTTGTTTTTGTTTTACTAAGCACATATGCGTTTCTTACGTCTTTGGTCATTGTGGGATCAATGGAGGATCAGGTGTTCGTAGCAATTATCTGGTATATGACTAACTTCTCTGTTAGCAAGGCATTGCAGTATATTGATGTGGCTGCACGTTGTGTCATCACATTCGTCCAATCCTCGTCGCTAGAACGAGGATTAGGTGCTTGTTGACTGCATCTTTTGCAAGTTCAATTACTGAGTCATACTTGACCCACGAGTTTGCAACTAAGCATGCTGGATTACACTATTTCGTACCTGGACTCCAGAGTCGAGTCTTCGACGCAGGAATTTAACAACTTTAGAACTATATGCAACACGGGCATTCCCAATAGAGAAGGTACGCTGATCAATGGGACATCGGTACTTGTACCCAAGTCACAAAAACTTGGATCATATACTCCAATAGTCCGGTACCGACACGAGATGAGTCATTGCCCGTCATAGGTATCCTTGTCTGAATGATTTGTTGTTTCACATCCCACATTCGATTGACTGAACTTTGTGATACAGTTGCATTTACATCTCTTCGGTACTGTTATTAGTTTGGAAAGGAAAATACATGTGGTAGATGAGAATGGTGTGGTGACTGATTGAACTTGCAATATGTGTATTTATCCAGAAAAGCAAGGAATGGTGTTTGAGAAAAGTAGATAAGAAAAGTAGCTGAAAAGTTGGATAGAATGGTGGTTGAGAAATCTATATGAGAAAAGTAGCTGAAAAGTTGGGTAGAACAGTGGTTGAGAAACATAGATGTAAAAAATATCCCCAAAATTAGGTAGAACGGGGATGGGAAATGTAGATCACAAAATTAGCCGAAAAATTAGATAGAACGGGGGTTTAAAACGGTGGATGGAAAAATATCTAAAAAAATCAGGTAGAACGGAAGTTGAGAACGATGGATTGAAAAATATCCGAAAAATTAGTTGGGAACGAGGGTTAAAAAATTAGATCATAACGGGGTTAAAAATAACGCAGATAGTAGAATTGAGGTTGAAAAAGTAGTGAAAAGTGAGGTGAAGGGAAAATTAGTTAAATTTGGAACTGATTGATTCTAAAATAGAACCAAACACAGGAGGCTGGGTTTTATATTTTAGCACAAAATCACTTTTTGGTGCCAAAATATGGCAATGGCTAGTCATTTTGCATTTTGCATTGGATTTGCTCTTATAAGAGTATTTTCCAATGCTCTCTCTTTAGACATAAGAAAATGGGGGTTGTGCACAAATTGCAAAAGCAACTGTTCGGAGTTCTTGATATTGGGAAACTCATTAGCATTCTCCTCATCTACATAACACCATATATACTTTGGTTCCTACCAATCGATGTTAATAAACTTCGCTAGATCTCTTGATAATCTTCACATATACATTTTGTGGAGGGAATAACCCTTATTTCTGAGTAATTATTCAGTGGTCCTGGGGCAATGACAAATTGTGCCCCACAATTTTCTCCACCACACATTTTCTATAACAAATAGCAAGATGCTATTGTCGACTAGGTTCACGGGCTCGTGCATAGCACGAGTTTTATGCCCGTGCTTTTTATTTAAACACATTGAAGTTTTGGCATTTGATGCTTCAAACATGGTCTTCTCGAGTCCAAGACGTCCCATCACCTTAGCTATGATGTCCGCCCGGACAGAATTGGCATATTTGCACACATTGTCAGCGTCAATCGGTATCATGTCTGCTCCAGCTTCTAAGCATCTTTCAGCTCTTCTGATGAAAAGATCGACATCCTCTACAGTCTCTGTAAGAAAAAGAACAATTTTGGAACACAACTAAGAAAGGAGGTACGTATCGGGGGGAAAAAACTGAGGTAGGTATTTGTGTGCAACTCCAAGGTTTTGACAGTTTCCCAATTTGTCACACAAACAAGCAGCCAATCAAGACAATAAACAGTGCCGACACTGCTGATAGACTGAAATCTTTGCAAATCTAGTAACATAAATCACTTAAAGATTTTAAAACACCAAAAACACACAAGCTATACTTGAGATAATTGGGAAGCAATCAAATGATGCCAAAGATGAACTAACCTCATCCAGCAAGGACAAAAGCTTTGTCAATTTGTCCTGCAGGCCCTGTCTTTCAGCTGCTGGAAGCTCTTTAGGGGATTGACAGACTCTTGTTCCGGGTTTGAAGTTTCATCTTTTGATCTGCCATCACCTTCGTTTGAGCTTTTCATTTGGTCTTTCTTAGACTCCTTAAGCTTCAGAGATTTCCGGACACTGACTAATTCATCTACATAAATCATGATGTTTAGACAAATCATGATCTACCACATAAACCCCAAAAAACTGAGCCTAGCAAGAGAGTTATAATTTATCCCTTCGCAACCATGATCTCTACAAACTTTCCATAATCCTATAGAGATGAAAACCGCATGTACTAATACTATAGGAGTCGGTGGCTTAAAATTTGAACTCTGTTTCAATACTTCCATACAAGTTGTTAGGCACTGAGATGTAAGTTTTTTTTGCTTCTATTTTTTTCTGCTGACATGGAGCTGCAGAGCAGTACTAATTAATCACCAAAACAATAGCGCTCCCGTGATAACCACCACCATTACAACTCCTACACGGTGCGCTTCAACAATGGAAACAAAGCTACATCCAGCCTCCCATAGGTCAATCATAAACCACCGACCTAAGGAGGGCAATAAAGACTGCAGAACCACTTTGTGTGTTACTATTACTAAAGGTTAGGCTTGTCCTCAACATTCCCCTTCCCAGACACCCACTAATGGTTACCAACTGGGCATTAATTTATTGCCAACTAATGCACTGTCTCGCCTTGGGGTATGGATTCCAAGGGCAATAAAAGGAAGGGAAGTGATCACAATAGCAATTGTTTCTCCAAGGTTCCTATCACTTGAAGTAAAAGGATTTAAAAAAAAAAACTAGTTGAAGGTGCTTGTTCAAATAATTGAGAAACTTGCTAAGCAATGCGCCCCGCTGTGTGCCAAAAAAGTTTCAGTAAAGTAACAAGGACATAACATTTAGATATACTAATAGACAAAACTAGTTCAAAATTTAGAATGAAATTGCTATTAGTACCAATGCTAAAGCCCCTTTCAAATTCTGTCCCATGAAATGAATTACCATTTTCGAGACTTCAATCTAATCTCTTCTTCCTCTCTGCTAACAGTGTCGGTACAGTAAAGGACCAATGACCAATCTTTCCCAACTATCAGATAAAAAAATCGATTACAAACAGCAACTAATGAGAATTTATATAAATGAGGCCGACACACATGTATTTTACCTTTCCAATGGCTTCAAACAGGGTGGCAATGAATGAAATCGCAATAACAACAATAACCCAAGGGAAGCTAGTACCTCCGGGACTAAACTTGGCATCTTTAATACCCCTAGACCTAGTAAGGTTTGGCTATTTTTGTGTCAATCTTCAAAATTTGACTACCAAACAAAAAAGGCAATATTATATGACATAATCATTCACATATCTTTAGCAAGAGTACCCTTGCTATTTATCAATTTGGACGTTTGATTCAAAGGAGTCAATTGAGGTGTCATGTGATCATAAGCTCAATATTATTTAAGATAAGAGACTAAAGAGGAATGACATGCAGTGATTGCAACAAATAAGCCTTGCATTGTAACATCACATAATGCATCTTCATATGGGTAAACCATACCTAAATCTTGGGCGAAAGATCCAAAATTCAAATGTACAGATCGGCACAACAATATAATAGTGTCTGCAACTCTTACAATTCAATGGAGTTCAATAAGCTTAGCCACCTGCAAAATATGAGAAGACAATAGAGTTAACAACTACCTAGGACTGATTCATCAAATTTGGCAATAGGTTTGAAAACTAAAAGAGAGCCTATCTTGATAGCTTGTCTGCATTGCCTCTTTTCATTATCGAAAGAATAATTTGAGATTTTACTGATAAAAAATGGTTCATAACATTCACTCGTTCAGCAACCACAAATCAGAGTAAATCAGAAAACGGTTATGAATATATCCAATACATTCCTTTATTCCACACACATATTAATTAGAAGTTAAAGTTCAGCAAATGAGAAGGTTTATTTGTGCATTCCTATACCAATCTTTTGTAGATGTGACTCCAAATATTACTGGATCATTTCGTCCAAGATAGACCTGTATATTTTAATATGAAAGATGAGAGATTTTCTAAGTCCTTCAAATTGATTGAAGATTTGGGCCAAGCAAAGGCTCAAAGTCAGGGTTGTTCCCTCTACTCTCGGCATAAGAAAAACCTTGCCTTTCCTTGGTTCCCTGTACATTGGAAGTCTGGAACCAACAGAGGAGTGTAACATTAGACAAAAACTTTAAAAAAATAAGCTGGGTACACGGATAAACAATGTAAACCTAGTTTATCTTCCAAACCTATTGAGCATGTACAGAAGCACAGTACTCTCTCACCAATTAAAGCTAAAACTGAAGCTCCTTTCTCCAATAGGGTAATTTGCTCAACTCTGGTTTGCTTAAAATCAAGGTGACGATTTGAAAGATTCCCGGACTATGTCGACATTAACGAGATAACTGAATGCAACACAAATCTACGAAGTTTAAACCCCAATACGTTAATCGAATTAAAACTGATACCTCGATTAGAGTAAATCTAGACCTCCAAGCGCATACTCTTGTAAATCCTAAACTGATTATCACGGCCTAACATTAATGAATGAAGATTAAAACCGTACCTTCGTATTTGGACTCTTTGAACGCTGACTCTTTGCTTCAACCGGTGCCAAAGGTCCCGAAATGGTTTTGATTCTTCTCTGATTAGTGAATGAGGGAGAAGAAAAACAAGAATGTTGGGCAATCAGCAGCAAACAAAGGTTAATCGAAGAAAATAGAGAACAGACATGACGATTAAAACCCTAGAAATTAGTAGGGAACAAACCTGATACTGATGATTACAACCCTAGAAATCTCGGCCCAGTTTGCACGGCTTGAGATTCGCACCAGTTCATTGCTAGAGTTCGATTTGTATATCACGATTCTGGCGCTGGTCGTGAAAATCAATTGAAATTTCTTAAAGCGTGTTCAATTTTAGAGCGCAGTAGATTGGCGCGCCTATTTTTGTGGAACGCTATATTTAGCTTTAATGAAACGCTATATCTAAGCCTCCTGGTGTTTCCTTTGTTTTAGCTTGGAGAACGCTATAACTACTCCTCGCTCAGTCATTTTTTTGATGATTTTTTTTTGTTCGATTCGCGACCCTAGATCTTTAATGTTGAACCTTAATCCGTTTAAGTCGCAGCCAATGCACCACAGAAGAGACGATCTCGAATGAATAGGGTCACATTCCGACTAGAAGATTGGCTGAAAAGAAACATCGTTGGGACCATAAACGAAACTTCGATCGCTGACGGACAAGAGATGTCGACAACGTGATTTTGACTGCCTGGCTTTCAAGGGCTGTTCCTTACTTAATAGGGTTTACTATAACAAGTTCAAAGAAGAAGCAACCAGGCCTTATGTAACTAACTGGGAAAGAAGGATGGCAAGTAGCAAGTTCCTGAGCTATGAAAGTACTGGGACTACGGAAAGGGGAAGATAGCAAAGTATGACTTGGTAATCGTAAGTCGCAGCCCGTTCCCAGCTTGCCTCGCTCTCAGGTTGGCCTTTCTACTTGACTAAGCAAGTATTCCACTCGTGCAGTGGCTGTATGGTACAATAGCATTTCTTTAAAAACGCTATAACCTTATGTTATAGAAAGCTTAATTTGTTGTAGTGGTGCATAGAATTCCATATCCATGGTAGTGGTAGGACAAAAAATGAATAGACATGCTTGTTCAAGAACTTTTCATTTGATATAGGCATGCATCCTTGAAGTAGTTTCTTTACCAACTTAAGAAGAAGAAACAAATGCATAAACTGGAAAAATACTAAACCACCAAGCCAGAAATAAAATCATGACTCTATTTCTTGGAGCTGATATGGAACCCCAAATACATGATTGGCAGGAAGAGAAAATTGACTATCAAGTACCAGACGAGTATGATTCAGCGTCCGAGGAAGCTGAACGAGAAACAGAACGAAGCTGAATTACCTATAATACCCCCACAACTTTCAACACACAAAGCCAAAAGCAGAGGGCTTTCCCGGGACAAAAGGGAAAAAGTGGCAAGTGATAAGCTTGCCAACGTTCGCTCTTTTAAGTAAAGGTTTTCGATAACAATTCCAACATCTATAATTACTTTTAGTAGCAACTCAAATTAAATAAATAACTTAATTTTCAAACAATTTGTTCAGCATCTCAAAGTAAAACCATATTGGACATGTTGTAACCACTTCCCATCATAAGTTAAGCTGTTGTATTAATGGTATGTTACAATAGTATTACTACAACTTGGTCCCCCCACTTCAAGCCTTAAATCAACAATTCAAAAACTCTAACACTCTATTATAGTAGGAGTACCATTTAATCTCCCACTTTAAAGCTCAAACCCCAATTTAACATTTTGAAAACTCTTAAGAGATATTATTAATTAGAAGGAATCACTTTGGCTCTCTTATTTCTTGAGCAAACTTGTTATTCTTTCTCCACTCACTCAAATTAGTGGCCGACAAAGGTATGCAACTAAATTCATAGGAGAATACAAGACTGTGCCCCAACACCACAAAATGCAGATTTGTTAAATGAGCGCTGCCGCTGGTAAAGGAATGCTACCAAATTCATAAGAAAATGCAACACTATGCCCCTAAACCAGAAATTCAGATTTGCACCAATATTTTATCGTAAGAGAAGTTATCTAATTTATGTTTTCTTTGCATGGCAAGTCCTTCATAAATTCAGTTAATTCTTATGAAACACTAAAGTCTAGTATAGTAGTCTACAAAATCATCTAGCTAATGTGTGTAAAAGACAAAAATCACATCCACAGGGGACAAATTCTAAGATTTGGTCAGGCATAGTGACATTGTGGGCAAACCTGACATTCATACAATTATGGCATGCTCAGTTAACTTCGTGGTCTCAAAAGAAAAATATGGATTACTTCATAGTAGTTTTCTTGAATGCTTGTAAGAAGCATGCATTGATAATCTACAACATCCCTTAATATTTGCTACCTGGAGCTACCTGAGAAATCTACGTGGACAGAATCTCAATAACAAGTAAAAATTATGTCAACAACTTGAAATAACAATGCAAATTGAGCTCAATATATCTATGATCATGTGAGACTCTAGTCGTTTCAGTACTTGAGAACATAAAAGGGAATTTAGCTGTAGAATTATGACTATAATTGTAGAAAAAGTTGATGGACAATGTTACAATAGCAACGTATGTCAACACCACGTGAGGTAAGCAGATGGGGAAGCAATATCACGATATTTTCCTTAGGACATAAGACATTTTAAGCATAAAGAAGCATTACCTTCTTAAATAAGGGTAAGGTTAGCTCCACGTCCTTGTCAATAGGAATTGATAGGTACATCATAATTTGGCGGACCTTATTTCCAACACAACTTAACCTGTAAGCAAATGCAAAAATAAGCTACTCCTCTAGCCAAATGAAAGAAACGATGATGCTGATGAAGATGAGAATATTGGTAGATCAAAAACAAGCTTTGATGTTAATTTAGGGGGTGGAATGTGTATTTTCTCGTATAGATGTTTTCAGGTGGGAAGAGGGAAAATAAACTAGGTCTTGAATACTAAATAATAATCAAGTCTCGTCATTACCCTCTTTCTTCTCTGTTTTTTTCTCTCATGCAGTCTTGTGGCATCATCTAGTTAGAACGATGAGTCTATTAATGTTACCTTGGTCCATGAAACAGAATAGGTGTTCTAAATAAATGAAATTTAAGAAATATTAAGACTGCATTTCTTCTTTTGCCTAAAAGTTATTAAGGACATTAGCACAACTAAAGACACAAGTGCTTTCCCCAAGAGGAAAAAATTATGCATATAAGGACATACAAGTAGCCACCACCAGAGAAAACACCATCGCAATTTGGTACAAATGTCGTGTACAATACACCCATCAACAAATTTAAGCTTTTATCATCATAGAGTATGCTCTAATAATACTAATAGAGAGTATGGTAGAAACAACGATTCACATATATCTTTCTATCATACTATCATATCACATTGAATATTGCCGAATCGAGTCCGCTCGTTTCATGTAAGATGGGAAATTAGAATTCTTTTCATTTTCTTTCTCCAATCATTGATAAGAACTAGGAAGTTGTGTTTTAGTAACTTACTTCGAACTCTGTGAACATGAAAACTGAAACACCAATTGTTCCTAATGACTACTGAGATTTATTTGGACACAAGGCATGGTTGTCCAAGCCATGTCATTGCATGTATCCTATGTGTCACATGAGAAACATAAAATAAAGTGTATGTGTTTCATGGACACTAAGTCAGAGAGGTTAAGGTCGCATATGTCCCGACAAGAGAGTCAAGTTCGAGTCCCAACAAGTATGGGGTCACTACGCACACAACACACAAAAATCTCGAGGCAAAAAACTCCGTTCGTATATATACAGGCATATACAAAATTGAAAAACCTCTCGGGGAGCCATTCCTGCTCCCACTCGCTCACCCTCCCTCAGACTACATCAGTACCCACCACATCTCTCTGCTCAGTACATACATATATACATAGGTTCACGGATCAGCTCAGAGCTATAAAGGCTTTACACGTACAAATAGTTAGGGAGGTTGGCACAGTGACTCACCAACAAGAATTATCCCCTGCTACTCACAGCTGCTACACTTGGGAGGAATCTCAACACAACTTACATACCGAAACATATCAACACTGATATGCAAAGTTCTCAAAACTACCAATACCCTTGAACAAAACACAGTAGACCGCCCTTACAACAATATGTAAATGCCCTATGTTTATGATTAATTGATGAAACCATCAAGAAGTCGGCATTTCTACATTAATTTTCTGGTTCACAATAGGCTGATGGCGACCATTATAAAAATTAGACCTTTTCTTATATGAAATTGACAAAATAAATAGCTGCAGTGTCTCAAAACAAACGCTATGCCCGCTCACAACTAACTATTTGCCCTTTTTTAATGGTAATATATACACATAAATGCAACAAGTGATAGGAAACGTAGATATACACATATACATTTTCATTTATGTACATTTACGAGGCTGAGTAAGCTTTGCTAGCCTGTAAGACTTCATTAAACACTTAACAGCTGTATGAGACAATCCAGCAACGGCAGCCAACAACAAAAGATGAAGAAGAAGAAGAAGAAAAGGAGGGAAAACGGCACACTCATAAAGATAAATGTTACTATCCTATTAGTCATATTCTTATTCTTCTATACATATCCAAACCCACTCAAGCATTATGGTTTCAGCCTCACACATCAGAAACTGTGTGAACAGTCTTTCTGCGGCTGAAGACCAGCTCTATGAGACATCAGAGACAAAATAGAACAAACTACCAAGAGCAAAGCTAATTACAAAGATCTGATTCCCTCACGTCACTCATGGGGACAGTACAAACCTCCACCAGCCCACTAATCAAGAGGGTGAGTGAAAATCTCATGAACGGGAGAGAAAGAAAGCTCTACCCTTTCCTACCCGAAGGAATGAAATCGTTAATCAAATTTACAAGACTATTTTTGTATCTCTCCATTTTCAATTATACCGCAAGTGAAGCTCTTTCTCAAACTCAGGCTTACATTTGCATTTGCCCCATTGGACATCAAAAAAACGAAGCATTTACTCAAATTTCAGTTAAGCATTTACTCAAATTACACACGAGAGATATACACATCTTTCTACATAGGTAAAATGGTGAAGAACAAATTAGGAATTTTCACAATTGAATGGGAGTTCAACAACTCACGGTTTGAGAAAATCGGCGAGACAAACAAGAGAATTCCATCCAAGAGAGAATTCTCTCTCTCTCTCTCTCCAGTCATCATCTTGACATGGCAATGGCTACCGGTGGTCAAGAAGAAGACCCCCCTTACCTCCGCCGTCAGCCGCCCTGGCGCCGCGTCATCTACTCCCCCCTCAATTTTCGACGATTTTGCGGGAACGAAGTCATGCCATCAAAACGAATTAAGGATGGTTTTTTTATAAAAATATTTTCCACGTCATGACATAGGTTGAACCTATGTCATGCCATCAAAACGACTTCGTTTCTTGATAACATTTAAGTTAAGAACTAAAAAGACAATTTCTACCTATATCAATCATTATTTGATGATCCGAGACATTTTTCTCGTAAAAATTATTATAACACATATGATGTACAAATATCTCGCAAATAAAGTACAAATTAATACTTAATCTAAATGAATTTCTATTCCTTAAAATAGGTTTGGATGCATTGAATCATATCCCTTTCTATATCAACAACTCTTCGGAGACTTTAAACACGTTTTCTATCTATCTCAGCGATGTTATAATGATCTGAGACATTCATATGGTAGAACGCAGAAAAATACAAATCGTGTAAAAATTTCATATTAATTAGATACCGATTGGTACTTGATCTGAATGAATTTTTGTTTCTTAAAATAGGTTTGGATATACTGAATCAAAACCTTAATAACCGGTTTCACATAATCTCGCGCGTTTCCCTTACAACGACGTCGTCAACGGTGAAACTCTCTCCCTCGACCATTTCCCCTGTACGTTTCCCGTCCGTCGGTCGGCAACTTAGAGGCTCCGGTCAATCGAAGCTACGTCGACGGCGAAGCTCGCTTGGTCGAGCAATGATGGGCTTGTGTTGAAACCCATCGTCAAAATCTCAATGGTTACATCTGTTCATGATTTTGGTATGAACCCAATCTTCTACTAAATAATCTTGATATTGGTAGCTGCGTGGATTTTGGTTGTGCTCAGTCAACTAGCAACATCAAAATTCATCCATGTTAGAGGCTGTTGGTTTCTTTCTTTTCGGCTTTGTAGAATCTACTTAGACCAAATTTTGTTTTTGATCCTACAAAGAAGAAGAAGAAGAAGAAGAAGAAGAAGCAAGTCATACAGGACGTTGGAGATGATACCTCCAACGAGATAGTTTAGAACATAGAGAATTTATTACGAAAGTCTGAGGGTATATGTGTAGAATAGGAGAATTTATGTTTGTATGCATGTTCCTTCACAATCTGCAAAATAAATGTATTTGCAGGTGTTTTATGGGTTATCGACTTATTACCCGGATTTTTACGGATGCTTATTTTGTTCTTCCTTTGCAGTTGCTGAGGGAGTTGAAAATGCGTTCATTGGTTTGAAAAATAACAAGAAGAAACCAGCCCTCGCTTTTTAGCTCAAGTAAAAATTGACGCTTGGTCTGAATGTCTGATGCACGGGGTATAAGGTAGCTTATCAACTTGGCTACCACCCACTTGCACATTTTCTCCACTTTTTAGTTCAGGGAATTGTGCATGTGTGGGGAGGTTTTAGGTTTGTGAACAGATACTATCTTTGTGCTATCACAAATGGTCCACTGGCGTTCTATTACTACCTGCATATATAAATCAAAGATTCTTGATAAATTTCTAGAATTCTGCACTAGTTAATTTGAATAATACTCGAATTGAAATATCTATGGCAGTGATTATTTATTTGTCACGAGCTTTTTGGGTAACAAAAGAAAGCACCATAGTAGTTGTGTGTTTTTTCTTTGGGCCTGGCCTCTCAAGCTTGTGATTGTCTCCACCTTCCTAGACTACTTTTGTTGCATCTCTCCCATTGTTAAGAGGTTGATTTTCAAGATTTTCTAGCCACGCCTTTGTGTACACTTTGGGGTTGTGCCTAGATCTTTAGCCTTCATGTATGCTCTTTTTGTTGTTTGTGGTAAAAAGTTTATACCGACAAAAAAACAATCATTAAGTTGTCATAGAATACTAATATTGCATGATTTTTTGTCAGCGTTTCTCCTTTCTTTATCATGACCTTTTTTTGACATGGTTTGGCGTGGCAATGAAAATGGTTCTTGCCTGTAGATTGCTGTATTTCATGGTATTGGAAGATTTCCTGTTTCTGAAGTCTATTCACTTTCACGAATACCTGCTCTGTAATCATTTCCATTGTAAGTCTATAGTAGTGTAAACTACTACTTATGGCAGGAACAAGTAAAACTCTTCAGCACTCTTGATAATTTTTAGCTCTGTCAATTTTTTCACTTTTCTGTTGCAGAATTGAGGAGTGATCATAAGGTTATCACCAAGAGAATAGATCAAAATATCCAACTTCTGGATTCAACAAGGTTGGCTTCGAAGTCTTCGCCCCTTGTACGTTCAGATAGGAAGAAGAGATCAATTTTGTATTTTACTGTTAGCAGGGAGGAAGAAGTCCAAGTTTTCTGCAAAGACTTATCTTTGTGGATCTTTCTTGCTTAAAAATATATTTTCTTCTTTTTTCCCTGACGAGTATGAGCATTTATTCTTTCTCAAGCAAAAAATTAACCAAGTAATAGAGAGTTTTACATGACAAACATAAATTCTTTGATTTTTTGCGTGTGCTGGTGGTACTAGTGATAATATTCTTGGATTTTGTGCCAACGTTTGGTTTTCAATCTATGTATTTCTATGGTTTTGTATGCATTCAATGTTTACGTCAGTACATCATGTATGAAGTTTTTGTTCTGAACTGTTGTTGGATGGAGCTGCAGATAGCCCAACTTATGTGAGGTAATTATATCCTGGGGCCATACTCAAGATTAACTAGCAGCAGAGAACAAACAGCGCAGCTCTTTAAGTACTCTGCCCTTGCCCCAATCCAATGCACACGCCCCAACGCATGCGCACAATAGTGGCACTATTTCCATCATCTTCGTCGTGGAAAATACTGTCGCTTCACAAATAGATGTCAGGAGATATAAGGGCTTATATTTTCTCAGTTTTCCTCACTAGATGTGCAATTGAGAAAGCATTATCTGTCCTTTTCAACTGCTTATATGAATTCTTTCAATCCACTTGCACTTATTGTTTTCATGTCCAACTCTTGCTTGTGAGAGTTCTGGTGCTTCATTACATTTGCATGACATTGGATTACATGCGAAGAAGTAGTGTGCCATTAAGGAGGGATTCAACAAGTGGCACAGCTTATCTGGAAGATTTCTTGCCCTTCTCATGAGTGTGGCAGATGGTTCTTCTTTTAGTAAATAACTTGATGTACAAAATTTTCTTAGTGGATATGCATCTGTTGTTTTACTCTGATTTTCTTTCTTTCTGAGGTTTTCAACTTCTAACTGTTTTCCCTAAAATATTCCTAGGTAATCAAAGGGTCAAATAGTCAAGATTCATCTTTTGTCAATGTTGGTACATCTGCTTCCTACCACAATGTTTTTTCTGGAAACACGATGAGTGCCATGGACATTGATGCAACTGTCAGCATACCATTTGCACTAGCTGATGAGAGGGCTGAGGATTCTCCTACAGCAGAAGATGGCTTACGACTTGAAGACCAGATAGTGAAATTTGGGAATGTGGAATCTGGTGATTACTTGTTGGCAAAGCTTGCTTCTGAAGCTCAGTCAAATCAAGGCCATGGAATATCTGTAGTGGTTTTGAGTCAAGCTGCACTTGTCAACCTGACAGTCAATACCTAGAGTATGGCAAGGTCGCAGTTTACTGGGGTATGTTTGGCATTCCTCTTCTCGCTGGTCACTTTACTATTTAGAAAATCCACTAAACTTTTTACATGTCAGTTCTAGCTGGAACAATTTGTACTTCTTGTGATTGTTTTGCAAATATCATTAGGTGCTAGAATAAACATGAAGGAATTGGACTTGGATGCGTTCTGAAATGTCTTCTTGAGCATCTTGGCTTACTCCACGTTGGAGTGGGTTTTGCGCTGATTGACCGGAACTTTTGGTTTGGTAATAAGGGATTGATTTGCTCCTTCCCGTTAGTCTTTCGTGATCAATGATTGGTTGCAACAAGCGTTGTATTTTTCATGTTTGATTTTAACCTCTCTTCTCTCTTTCTTGTTTGTGCTCATATCTAACATGAGTGGAATAACTGCAAATGCTTCAGATCGGTTCCGAGTAAAGGAATTACTCTAGCTGCTATTTCTCAACTATTTTCTGATTCTTATTTAGGTACTTGTTGACTGTTCTTCTTGATTGACATGACTTTTTCTCCCCTTTTAGGACTTGGTATCTGCATAAGTTTTAGGTAAAACATGTGAATAGTATTCATTTTTCAGATGGTGAATTTACGTCATTTACTTGAGCCAGGCCTTATACAGGCTATCATTGTCGCTCCACCTTCTACGCTTTGACCTTGACAAAAAAATTGAACGTCACTGCCATCAAGCTCCCAGATTTTGGTTCATTGACTCTGCCCCATACCTTTGATGACATAGGATGCATTGGCTCTTCCTTTGGACGGCACCTTTATTATGCAAGGCCCTATGCAACCAAAGTGCTCATCTGGATGCTTTGTGATGCCTCTGACTGGGTTTTGATGCATTCTATAAGAACCCAGGACCTGATTAATTATGAACTAGGCATTGAAGGCGTACCAAGAGATAGAAAAGAGATATTTCGTCGCACACATGAAAGCTGGGCAACTTTGAATCTTAAAAGATTAGTTGATAAATCCCCGCATCTCCGGCCTGTCGCTTTTGATTTGAGTTCCGATGCTGTTATTATTTGGGCTCTTGGTATTGCTTTCTGGTATCATCTTGACAGTGGTAAGTTGGAAGTGATCTACTATAAGCCTAGGTGCCACCTTTTTTTCGATCTGGCTCTGCTCAAAGTATTTCCTTTCTCGCGATGCTTGATTCCATTGAAGGACCTTGGATGGAATCGTCGCATACATGACACCAGGTAAGAATTTAACTTGGCCACCTTGCCTTGTCCTTTACAATTTTCATGGAATTCTTGCTCTTTATTTATGTTTGTGCACGCGCGTGTGTGTTAAAATATGAGATTCGTACTATTGATTAATCTTGCTTCGCCTTTTGAATTATAAGGAACTCTTATCTGATTATCTTGCCTTCTCCTTTTCACTCCCATGGCGGTTCTACATACATATGCTTTGAGAGAGGTCTCTTATTCAGTAGGTATAGAACATAATGAACGGAAGATTCTTTTTTTTTTTGAACAGCAACGGAAGATTCTTGGGTAGTTGTTTTTAGCATGGTGGACTCAAGATCTTTGCATATTTAGAAGGTAATGTCGTAGTTCGTGTTCCGTTAGATTTTGGGTAGCCCAATTGGATTGCTTTAGGATTTTCCTGCTACATGTTGCTGGTCACCCCTGATAAACACCTCTGCCTTGGTTAACTTTCTGGTTAGATGATTTAGTGCTTAGTACACTGCTGATTTCAAGCACAATGCTGAAAGACCCACTATCATAATATTGACCTCGAGTTGAACTAAAGTTGACGTCTTTTGCTTCATTGTAGGTTTTAGGGGGGATAACAAGATGGTACCTGAAATTTATAGGTGAAAGGATTGGGTGCAGCACTGCATTGCCATATAGAGAGGTCAGTCAACCCAGCTGAATTTGAGAAAAGGCCTCGTCAATGATTTTGTGGGCATTGTTGGCCAATCGTTGTAATAACCACACTGGCTTGACCCAAAAAATTTGGGGGATATAGTCTTTTTGGGGCTTTACCACATGTCAAACCAGTGAACACAAATGATTCTCGTTATGTCAAGGGGTTATTTAATGCCTAACAAGTTACACCTAAATAAACTTGGGGGAATGACTGTCAAGTGTCAAGTGTTAGGGCAACACCTTTGTTGTGGGCATTCTATTGGAAGTTTTGTAGCATAGGATGTTTATCAAACAAGAGAGAACTTGGGAGAAAGAGACTCAATCGGTAGACTCGCATTGCAGGAAAAAAGTGTCTTTTTCCAACCTAATATATGGTCTCCTAATGTTTAATGTTTCCACTGCTCTTTAGAATTATCCCTTTTAGAGAACAGGGAAATCAGATTTTAACAAAGTTGGACGAATGTTAGACTTTGTGAAATTTGGAATCAGATTTACCTTGTTTCAAAATTTGAGATCGACCACACTCTGGGCAATCTCTATAAGAAGGCAAACAGCTTTGATGATTTTGTTTTGCAGTGGAATTGTGAATAGGCACAAAAAGATTCTGATGGTTTGCTAGGGATAGGCTCAAATTTCCGTTTGTAAGTTGTAACTATTTATGATAGCCATTATGTAGGTTATACTAGGGCGTATCTTGACTTGTTAGGATTTTTGAAACCCACAACGCCCTACGGATCTTGGGAACAAATCAGTGTTCTAAAAGAAGGTCTGGAAGGCCGAGTACTAGACGCCTAGGCGCTAGAAGGCCCCTCATTGACTAGCCCGACTAACCCGTCTAGACCGACTAATTGCCCGACAAGGCGCCGAGTACTTGGCCTTGGAAACTAGGAGGTGCCGGCCGCCCTAGGAGCGCCTATCGAGTTTTAGAACCTTGGGAACAATGAATCACATAACGAAAAGTAAACAGTTGTGCGTAATGAAAACTGGAAAGAAAAACGAGACACAAGGAAAAGCCACGGGAGCCACACCAGTCCACTATGAAATCAAAATCAAGAGTACAAGTCTTCTCGCAATCTCTCTGCGATGCGCGTTTTCTCTCGCCCCTCTCTCTGTTTTTCTCTAAAAACTGATAACCCTAATTATTAGCAAACTGCAATATAAATAGGTCGGGCCCTATGGTCGGAATTACACACCGAAGTCCAAAAATATTATTTTCGCTGCAGTTCGGTGTGCTCCTAAGGTCGCACTCCAACATGACTATGACTCATATTTTTTAAAATCCGGATTGGAAACTATTCTGCAGGGCGAACAACCTAATTCATATGAAACTGTTGGATGTCTTAGTTATATAATCCAACCTCAAATCAGCCACCAAACTGATTCAGTGATGTCGTGCATGCATAAATTTATGGTTTTTAAAATATGTTTGCTTATCACGCAGGTATTGTTTCTCGTTGGATTGATCTAGTGGCATTGTGGCAAACACTGAGCATATGAATTCTTTCACGTGCATTATCATATCATATGAATAGCTTAGGTTAGCAATTTCTGTATTTTTTTGTACGAACCTTATGTAAAGAAATGAGACATTATCATGAGGAAGAATACATCTCACACTTATTGGAGTTGGTGACCTCATGATGCCTGTTAAATATTCTAGTCCCACATTGCTTGGGGATAGAATGAGTGATCACTTATTATATGTTGGGACCTCTCCACTCATTGCCAATTGGTTTTGAGATGTATTTTTCAGTTTCCACAATGCCCTTCAAGTTCTTTACGGTAATGGAAGGGTCTATTGTGGCTCCTCCACCAGCAATGCTGTTGAACTTGGCTCGAAGATGCTTCAAGTTCACTTCAGCTTGTAAACAGCTTGGGAGCAGATTCATTTCCGTTGAGAGTATCGGCCAATGAAAGACCATACGGTACACCAAACGTCTAAAAGCTTGGAGTGTCTGCATTGGTGAACCAATCCTTAGAGTTTAGTT
Source organism: Vaccinium vitis-idaea (assembly GCA_963854785.1). Lineage (NCBI taxonomy): Eukaryota > Viridiplantae > Streptophyta > Magnoliopsida > Ericales > Ericaceae > Vaccinium > Vaccinium vitis-idaea. Next base: position 1,989,749 of record OY978217.1, read on the forward strand.
TGCCATGGTAGTGATCTGGGGCACTAACAGAATTTCCAGTCAGTCAACTAGGCTTTACCTTTGGTTCACCAGCTCGTGTCTCGAGACTTGGAGAAATGCTAGTGTCTCAAATTGGCCAGTCCAGGACTCCAAATCATGGCTGACCGAACTGATTGCAAGGTAGCGGTATTAGATTCCAAATATAAAAAGGTTATGGCGCATTCCCTTCTAGTGCGCTCGGGAAGGGCCAGAGCGGGGATGTGAGAAAACCGAAGGAATGACTCTAAACAAGAAATAGTAAACATCTATTCCACTCAAAACATGTAAATAGAGGTAAGAGAAAAAGATTGGGCTCACTCTCTCAACAACCACACATTTTTGGAGAGCATTCTCTTGGTTTTACTCTTTTTAGATTTAAGTAGCCAAGGGGAACAATAATCTCCGTCTACTCATTCTACGTTATTGATAGTGCCGTCAGGTGCTGGTGGTAAAGTGCTGGGGTAGGGGGAGGGGGCCGGGGGAGGAAGATGAATCTCGTTTGACCGTTGAGGGTAACTTGTGATCAATTTCAACGGCAACGGTGGGCTTATTTGTCAGAATGAGGGAACTGAGATTAGGGTTTTTTAGAGATCGAGTGTCAAGTGTTAGTGTAACATCTTTGTTGTATGCATTCTAGTGGAAGTTTTGTAGCGCAGGAAGTTTGTCAAACAAGAGAGAAATGGAGAGGAGACTCAATGGGTAGACTTGTATTGCGGGAAAGATGTTACACTAATGCCTTTGGAGTGGTACTTTTTATTTGCTTGAGTCCACATCCGGTCCCTATATTTGTTGCAGCTTTCGGGTCTTTCATTTGGCTGCATTTCGAGAATGGTTCTCTCTTAACTAGGGGCTCTTGGGCCTATTGGTATTCTTTATCGATCTTTTGGGATGTAGTGTGCAATATTTTTGCTTGTGCTTTCAGGGCCTTGTGCTGATGCATGATTAATTATCTTTCAAAAAAGCGATTGAACAAATTGTCAATTCAATCTAGAATAACATTCTACTGAATGTCAGTTTTGTAGTTGGCTACATGGCATTAGTTAGGTTATCTGCTCATCGTATCTGCTAGACTACTGTTGTTGTATTTATATACTCCGTAATAACAAACGAACACAATCATAATTTCATAGTTCCTTTTTCAATGTAAATATCTTCTCAATTGGAACAACTCCTCGTGCAAAGCACGCAACCCTTTACTAGTCGCTTGGAAAAGTAACACGAAGTTAGCTTGTTCTCAATCTTGACGAAGTTAGCTTGTTTTCGATCTTGACCATGCCTACTGGATAAAGCTTCTACTCTTAGATCTCCAACTTTGGGATAAAAATTTGTTCACCCTCACCAAAAGAGGGTGAACAAAACCCTCACTATCATTGGCTAAGAGGAGTGGTCCCACCACTCTTAACCCAACCCAACCGAATCCAAGTTACTTATATGCTTAATTTCAGGAAAAACCCCTAAATTCTTAATTCTCTTTTCTTAACCCCTCACGTAAATTTTCTCTGTAATGTTTAAGTTAGTTTCCTAGAGTACTCCGATTTTTTGTTCCAATCCCATCGAATTTATGAGTCTGTCAGGTTCCCTAACGAGGAAAAAACGACACTTAAAAGAAAAACATGTACTACATCTAGAATCAATTGAAGGTCTGAAATGGAAGAGTGGAACACAAATGACAAAAATATTGAAAAACTTCCAGTGCCCCACCAAATCTGACAAATTTTAATCTCCCAACTCTCCTCGCAATTTTGTGCCGTGATGACGTTGCTTGCTCAGGAAATTAATTTTTCTTTCAAAGTCCAACATTTTTTTTTTTTTTATCGGCAAAAAAAATTTATTTAAAAAGCTCGACAAAGGGTACATCGAGATAAGAAAAAACTAACCTTGAGAAGCCACATGAAAATCAAGAGCTACAAAAGGCTAGACAACCATCCAACCAAAAGTTGAATGGAAGGAAGAAAAAAAAAAACATAAAAGACGAGTCCAAGAAAAAAATCCCAAAAATCCAATACGTTTGGGGATGCAACTGTCAGAGGAGCACCGACTACCCATTCTCCATGCTATCAGACTCCAATTTCCTGGTCCAATTCCATGTTCCCAGACGAGTCGCTGCCTATAAACATGTAAAGTCCAACATTCTTAAACATGTAAAGGGGAAGGTTTCATAAGAGCTACTAATCAAAATACTTTCCCTCATTAATTATTCAAATTTGGATTACAGTACATCGGGTGTAATCACGCTTTTTATTTTCTGCTCCTATGCACCCTTAACTTGGGTTCAGAAAAGAGAATTAAGAATTTAGGGGGTTTTCCTGAAATTAAACATATAAGTAACTTGGGTTGGTTTGGGTTGGGTTGGGTTGGGTTAAGAGTAGTAGGGACCACTCCTCTTAGCCAATGATAGTGAGGGTTTTGTTCACCCTCTTTTGGTGAGGGTGAACAAATTTTTTCTCTCAACTTTGGTAAAGATCTGTGACCGCCACGTGATACCTGTCCGGAACCCAAAATTTTCAAAAAATCATCACCATGTTTGCCAAACTGTCCAAATGAGATAAGATTGCCATACTTTATACTCGGAACAACCAAATATACAAATCAATAATAGTGGACTTTTTTTTTTTATTTGTGCAAAAAAAAAAAAATTTAAAACAAAATTACAATAATAGAAAAATTAATTCTGGTACTCGTGTTTTAAAATGCCAAAACGGCCAAAAGAGCCAGACCACTGAAAATGACCCGTCCCCCGTACATGGAGTCCGAACCAGATTCGTCACTGACAGGACCCTGTGACACCTCCGGTGATGAACTCGCCGGTAGCGGACTGGGTGGGCTTTCAGTCGACCGAAACGTCTCCGGCGCCCCCGCCGGTGTTGAAGGGACCGTTGGGGTGGCAGGAATAGGGGGAAGCTCCGCCGGCGCCGGCGAATTTACCGGTGCTGATACGGGAGTACTCGCTGATACGGGAGTACTCGCTGGAGTTGCTGCTGTAGTAGGAGAAGTTGCCGGAGTCGATGCCGTAGGAGACGATGCCGGAGTTCCCACCGGAGTATTTGCTGAAGACGGAGCAGTTGCCGGAGACAATGCCGCGGGGGATGGTGCCGGAGTGCTCACAGGGGTTTTTGCGGCAGTCGGAGACTTCGCCGGAGTAGCTGTTTTGACAATAATTAGAGATGAACAAAATGAGGACAGAGATTTACATAACCCACAGATTTTTTGTTTTATTCAAAAAATAGTAATTTTGAGTCTTTTGACTATAATTCTATACTTTTTCGACTCATGACAAATCATAATTCATGAAAACATAACGCAAAATTAACAAATGTAATTTTTTTTAATAAAAATAGAACGAATAAATAAAAAACAAGAAAACTAGTTTTTTTTTTTTTCCCCAAAGCAAGCCATAGTTCAAGTTTGCTTTTCTCTATTATTTTGTGATTATGATAACAAAAGTCTTACCGGACGAAGGCGCAGGGGATTGCACGGGTGAAGCAGACGGGATGGTCGACGGAGCAACCGGCATCGCCGGAGAAACCTTGGGAGAGTCGGCAGTGGGCGGCGACGAACTCGGAGGGTTCGAAGGAGATAATAGAGGGCTCGCCGGAGCCGGCACTTGAGGCCTGGACGACGGCGAGGGCGAGGGCGAGTGGGAAGTACCGGCCGGAGAAGGTGCAGGGGCATTGTTGTTACCCTGCGCTGCAGCAGAACGTGACACGCACAAGGCCACTAAAGTAATTGCAAGTACGAATAGTTTAAACATTTTTGGGGTTTTGTGGAGATTAAAGAAGTAGTAGTACTGAAAAATGGGAATGTTTTTGAGGAATTTGACAATGGATTCTGTCTGTCCGATGAACACGGCGGAGGAGAGAGAGAGAGAGAGAGTTTTATAGCAGTTGTTGAAACCAAACGTTGTGAGAGTTTCAAAGGCTGGCTCTCAATGACCGTTGGGGATGGTGGGGTGCAATTCTTAGGTGGCTCCTAATTTAGCCGTTTTCTTTGGAAGTATGCGACTGTTTGGTCCGTGTGTCGGCCGGCCGTCGTTAAAAGTGTATAGTAGAATATAAGTTTGGCAAGCAAAGAATTTTCTTCGGATAAAGATATGGGTACCGAACAAAGGGTACTGAAAATGAACCGATCGCACACGGGGACTCTCTCAATGACCGTTCATTGTTCTTAGAACATTTTTCCGAGGGACCCCACCAAATGTTCTAAGAACAATGAACGGTTCGGATCACTCGTGTGGGATCCAAAAGTGGGTCCTCGAACGCGATTGGTACATTTTCTGTCCCTCCCCTTCTGTACCCGTATCACTGTCCATTTTCTTCGATGACACTGTAGGCCAATTAAAGGGTAACGCGTTTGTTTTTTTGGGTACAAAATATCGCGGGTTCAAATCTTGTAGTAATCCCTACCTATTGCTTCTTCTTTGAGACTGCAACCGACGAGAAGGCCGTATGGAGTATAGGGAAACGTGTACAACTCTGCACATTGTCACACCCCCTAACTTCCAAAGGTGCCTAGAGGACGGATCAGACGTAGCATAGTGATGGTAGACAGATATCTCGAGGCACATCACGACCTACAAGCAACAAGCGAAACTAATATGTGGGGGAGTGGAATGGGTCAACCGATCCAACAAAAACAATGCTATTCTACAAAGTATGTGTATTTTTCTAGAATATTAAGTGTGCTTATGAGTGTCTTGATGAGTGATTAACCAAGAGAAAATGTGTACTATTTTGGATGAGAGTCATAGTTACCCTTAAAACATTGTGTATTTTTTTGGATATTAAATATGTTGATAGATGATTAACCTGCGAAACTGTACATGTATTTTCATATTATGAATAATTAACATTAAAACTCGTGTTCTTATTATACTAGTCATATTTATTTTGGGTTCCACGTTTCAAAATCCTAGCTTCGCCTCCAAACATGATTTGTAAAGAAAGTTCGAGTAAGCAATTAATGATCTCAACTGAGTTAAATATTGGAAAAAATTCAGTAAAAAAAAATTTCATATGAAGTCAAAATATATTGTTATACAGTAGTTTTTATTCACTTGCCTGAAGAAACCAGATTTCTCGTGAATAATTATCGGTGTTTCTTCAGTGAAAAACATGATCAATATTCGTCTGTGAGATAGTACTAAACATAAAAGTTAATTGTGGTTGTTGAGGACCTGTGAACAAATAGTCTCCTCATTGCAATCATGCCGAGACCTTTTTTTTTAGGGCTTACACCTGGATGTTTTCTTTTGCCTTTTGATTTTTACTGTTTTCTTTTGGTATTTGATTTCTTTCTTTGCGTTCAAGAAACTTGTGTATGACTTAGAGACATGGAGAAATTTAAGGAGGGATCCAGATAATATCTATGTTTGATATCACTTTCGAGTTTCGGGAAAGAGATAGATCTAGATAATGCGTGTCTAATATCACTTTCGAGAAAGACCGTGTTATCACTTGTAGCTAGTTACTCCTATAAATTTCTCATATGGAAATAGTCAATTCTTCATCCTTTATTCAATACTTTTACGGTTTCAAGTATAGACATTACTAATTTTACGTCACTTGGATCCGATTGAAAAGGGACGAAAGATAAACTCCAATCCATCTCGTCAAAGTCAAATTGAGAACCAAAGCTCTTCAACAACTCAAGAAAGACCATATTATCGAACTTTTCTACCTCATGCCCTGTTCAGGAGTCGAGACATCTATTATCTATATGACCAAGGCCTTGTCACGAGCTGGACTCGAACCAGCACAACAACACTGGTTTAATTTAAAATAAAATTAGAGTTTTTTCTTTTAATTATTCAAGTGATTATTTTCATTCAAATAATTGTTTTTGAGCTTTCTTGAGAGCATTAAAAAGAAATTTTCTACAATCCTCTCCCAACTCGATCCCTACCACGGCATTGAAGTTGTGTAAATATTACAGTTGAATTTTTTTAAGTCAATTATTATTTTTACTCATTTCTAATATTGGGTAATTTCCATATATATGGTTTTTAAGTTATCCGATGCTTTTACACTGAAAGTACTCTTACAAGCAAAATTGAGTTAATGTTGGAAAAAATTCACCAAAAAAACTTTATATGAAGTCGAAGTATGATATGATTTCGAATTAGCAATAAATCTTCTTAGAAAAAGAAATAAATATCGTAATAGTTTTTATTGACTTGCTTGAAGACACTAGATTTTTTTTTGAATAATTATCGGTGTTTATTCAGGGGGTGTTCCACTAACAAAAAACTGTTTTTTCTAAACACCGAGACAGGTCATTTTCTCACAATACATTACATAAAAAACCGTGAAAAACCAATTTTTTCAAAAAACTGGGTTAGGCCTGATTTGGCTAAATTGAAAAAACTGATTTTTTGGTTTTTTTCGTTTTGTCCTTATTCAATTTTTTTTTGCATTTGTTAGTTTTGCGTCAAGATTTTGTGGTTTCTGGATTTATCTCATCGAGACGAATCCAAAGAGTATAAAATTATGGTCAAAAGTAATAGTTTTTTTAGTAGAGCCGAAAATAAATCAAAATAAACCAATTTTTTGGATTATTTTTCGTCTTTATTCACAAAACTTTAAGTTTGGCTAACTATTTTATACTTTTTAGATTTATCTCGTCAAGACAAGCTAAGAAACCACAAAAAAATGGACCGAAAACTAACAAATGCAAAAAAAATAATTGAATAAGAACAAAAAAAAAATCAAAAAATCAAAAATTTCAAATTAGTAGAACACCCCCCTCAGTGACGTCTCGGTAAAAACGTGATTCGTGACTATGAGCTACCAAACATAAAAGTTTCTTGTGGTTGTTGAGGACATGTGAACAAATAGTCAATCATGCCGAGACTTCTGTTGAAAGGACTTATCCCTTTTGTCTGTCTGGATGTTTTCTTTGTGCCTTTAGATTTTTACTGTTTTCTTTTGTATTTGATAATTTCGATTCCTTCTTTGCGTTCGAGAAACTTGGGTATGACCTAGAGACATGGAGAAATTTAATGAGGGATCCAGATAATGCATGTTTGATACCACTTTCGGGAAAAAGATACGTCTAGGTAATGCATGTTTAATATCACTTTCGAGAAAGACCGTGTTATTTCACTTGTAACTAGTTATAATGCATGTTTAATATCACTTTCGAGAAAGACCGTTTTATTTCTTTCTATTTCCAATTCTTGATTTAGCTTAAGTCAGTTTTTAAGTCAATATATTTTGAGAGAATGACATATTTTGTGAAGCACAATAAATCAGTTTTGAGTTTAAGTTAGGAATTGGAACAAGACTGGTTTCAAATAAAGATATTACTGTACTAATTTTATATCACTTGAATCGGATTGAAAAAGAGACGAAAGATAAACTTCAATCCATCTCGTCAAAGTTAAATTGAGAACCAAGATATCAACAGTTCAAGAGAGACTATATTATCAAATTTTTCTACGAACAACCACTACAACAATTTACACCATTCCCGACTAAAATCGCCGACTAAATAATGTTTAGTCGGAAATTGTTGTTCATTCAACGACTAAATAAACTTTGGTCGGCAAATATCACTTAAATTTCCGACTAAATAATTTTAGTCGGAAATTAGTATAATCACCGACTAAATTTTTTTTTGTCGGAAAATATTCAAAGGTTTGGCCGACTAAAATGATTTTAGTCGGTGTTTCTTATATCAATCACCGACTAAATCTATTTTAGTCGGAAATTATAAACAAATCGCCGACCAAATATTTTTAGTCGGGAAAATTTAGTATTTTCCGACCAAACTTTTAGTCGGCAATTCATTTTTATATTTTCCGACTAAATATTTAGTCGGCAAATCATTTTTTATTTTCCGACCAACTATTTAGTCGGAAATTATCTCTAATTTGCCGACTAAAATTTTTTTAGTCGGGGAATAATAGTTTTCCGCCAATTCAACAATTTCCAAAAATTTTGCGAAAATTTCGGCGGGAATTTTTATATTTTCCGACTAAATATTTAGTCGGCAATTCATTATTCTATTTTCCGACTAAATATTTAGTCGGCAATTCATTCTTATATTTTCCGACTAAATATTTAGTCAGCAATTCATTTTTTACAAAGAGGCTACAGTTTTTTTTTATTTTTAAAAACTTATTTAAGTGATTATTTCCATTCAAAATTGTGTGCCAGAGGAAAGCAGATGAAGACAAACTAATAATATTCCTCTCGAAATATTACAAAAATATAAGCTAAATAAGCAGTTATATGTGGCTACTTTGTACATAATACAATGGAATTAACTAGAAAACACTGGCTGTGTTTGGTTAGATAGTTTAGTTTAGTTTTGATGATATCAGCAGGTGTAATGAGTAGAGAGAGATAAAGAGAGAAATGAGGAAAATAATGATGTCATCAAAATTAAAACTAAAACTAAACAGGGAAACGAACAAGGCCACTGTTATTATATGATGGCTAGTGTGTACGTAGTGTACTCAAAATGTGGAACTAACCAGAAAATACACACCACGACTATATTACAAGTGGCCATTGTGTCCATATTACAATGAAATTAAATAGAAGTCCAGAAAACACAGCACGTACGTTTGCTCATTTTTATAAGGTCTCAAAATCTCTAAGGTGCTATCAATTCTTTTGAGTGAGTCATTGCGGAGCTTCAATCCATTTTTAAATGAGGAGCAAGTAAGTGGAAGGATTAGGGCTAATCTTATATTTAGTACCTAAGATTAATCGAGATGCCTGTTAGCTAGCCCAGTGTTCTAAAAGAATGTTTAGAAGACCGAGTACTCGCCACCTAGACGCTAGAAGGGCCTTCGCCGACTAAACTGACTATCCCGACTAATTGCTCGACTAGCCGCCGAGTACTCGGCCTTCGAAGCTAGAAGGTCTCCGGCCGCCCTGGGAGCGCCTAGCGAGTTTTAGAACCTTGAGCTAGCCTACTAAAAACGAAAACAGAAAGTTTAGAGGCACACTTCAGTCACATACCAGCCACACCCACTTGCGTGGGACTATTTCAAGGTCTTACACAAGTGATCGGAACCGCTCAATTTGTTTATAATATTTTTTTAGGGATCCTTAAAAAAACCCATCTCAATCAGTTACCGATGAAGGCTCAATTGATTAATTAAAGTTTCAGTTCATGAATTGAACGGACCAAAAATTTAACAAACTTATCAAGCCTTTCCTGATATTTGATTGATTTGACTGATTTTTTTTTTCTTTCAAGAACCCTTTAGAAAAATATCCTAAACAAATTAAGTGGCTACAATAATTCGTGTAAGATCTCGTAGTAGGTCCCACACGAGCGGATGTGGCTAGTAAGTGACCAAGAGGGTGTGCTCTCTCTGTATGTCCAGTGGTCGCAAGAGCCACAGCTGCTGCCTGCTGATGCAATTAAAACGAATGCGTAACACGCGCCAAGGCACACGTTAGAATCAAGACAAAGGGGAAAAAAGAAATCCCTCTTCCCTAATCTACTCATCTCTCACAAACCTTGGATTAGGGTTTGCCCTCACCATCTCTCTCTCTCTCGCACTCATTCCACACCTTCTGGTAAGTTCTCAATCTCTGATTTCCAGTTCATTTTTCTTCATTTTCGTTTTGTGTTTTTCGGAAAACCTTTTTTTTTTTACAAAAACCCTAGCTATTAGGGCTCAACAAAAACTATGGATGAAAACGATGGAGATCTGAACGAACAGTTCCATCGGAACGAAGCGATCTCCGCCGTTGCCGATGAAGAGGACGATGACTACGAGGATCTTTATAACGATGTGAATGTCGGTGAGGGGTTTCTCCAATCGTTGCGTAGCAACGAGGAGATAGGGTCGAGAATCGAGGAGGTTGAGGAAACGGTCGAGCCGACTCCGCCCCTGCCACCACTGAATGGTCAGACTGCTGCCGAGTCGGGTGCGGTGATACCTGGTGTCGGTGGTGGTGATGAGGTAGAGAGTAGTGTGGTTAGGGAAGTGGAAAAGGATGTTGGAGGAGGCGGTGAGGGTGGTTTGAGTAGGGTTTCGGGAAGAGTTGAGGGGTTTGAGAATGTAGGGTTTATAGGTGATGAGTTGAATGTAAGGGGGGCTGATGGAGGATTGGTACCGCCTGGTGGTGGTGGTGGGGTAAGGGTTGAATTAGGGCAACCATTAGGTAAAGTGGGTGAGGTAGAAGAACAGACTGTGAATAATAGCAATAATGGTGTGGCAGGTCAAAGGATTGGGCAGCAGCCTTATGCTGCTGGTGTGAGGACAGTAGGGAATACGGAGAATGAAGGGTTTCTTAGGCAAGGAGGAGGGAACAATGTCAACGTTGCTGGTGGTGTTGGTGCTGGTGCGTTTGGGAATGTAAATGGAAATAGGGTTGGGGTTGGGGTTGGAATTGGAGGAGGAGGAGGAGGAGGGACGATTCTCTTTGTTGGGGATTTGCATTGGTGGACTACGGATGCTGAGCTTGAGGCGGAGCTTTGCAAGTATGGACCTGTGAAGGAGGTGAAGTTTTTCGATGAGAAGGCAAGTGGGAAGTCCAAAGGGTACTGTCAGGTTGAGTTTTATGATTCTGCTGCTGCTACAGCTTGCAAGGAAGGAATGAATGGGCACGTGTTTAATGGGCGTCCATGTGTTGTTGCATCTGCCTCACCATTTAGTGTCAAAAAGATGGGAGAGGCGCAGATAAATAGGAACCAGCAGGTGGCCCAGGCTGCTATCGGTCAAGTGAGAAGGGGTGTTGGTGATGGTGTAGGTAGAGCTGGGGGTAGCAACACTGCAACTGGTGGGAATTATCAAGGTGGCTCTGGAAATTACCAAGGTGGATCTGGTAATTTTCAAGGTGGCGCTGATAACAATAGAGGCTATGGGAGAGGAAATTGGGGAAGAGGCAGTGGCCAAGGGATGGGAGGCCGGGGGCCACCTGGTCCAATGAGAAATAGGCCTGGAATGGGTGGACGTGGTATCATGGGAAATGGTGGTAATGGATTCGGGCAGGGCATGGGTGCGACGCCTCCTTTGTTGCACCATCAAGCTATGATGGGTCAAGGTTTTGATCCAGCCTTTGCAACACCTATGGGGAGAATGGCTGGTTATGGAGGGTTTCCTGGTGGTCCAACTCCTCCCTTTTCAGGGATTTTGTCTTCGTTCCCGCCCGTGGGAGGTGTGGGTTTGCCCGGTGTTGCTCCTCATGTGAACCCTGCATTCTTTGGTAGAGGTATGCCCATGAATGGAATGGGCATGATGCCCACAACCGGTGTTGAGGGTCATAATATGGGAATGTGGTCTGATCCGAATATGGCTGGATGGGCTGGTGAGGAGCATACTGGCAGGGCAGGGGAGTCTAGTTATGCGGAAGAAGCTGTATCTGATCATCAGTATGGAGAGGTAAGCCATGATAGAGGGCCTTGGCCAAATGCTATGAAGGAAAAAGAAAGAGGCTCAGAAAGGGACTGGTCTGGGTCTTCTGATAGAAGGTACCGAGAAGATAGAGACTCCGCATACGAAAGGGACATGCCTAGGGAGAAAGATACAAGTCAAGATCAAGATTGGTCCGAAAGAAGACATCGCGATGATAGAGATAGGGAACGTGATCGTGGCCAGTCACGTGACCGTGAACGTTCCCGAGATCGGGACCGAGAAGTATCTCGAGAGCGTGATAGGGATCGCGATCGGGATCGACATAGGGATGAGAGAGACAGATATGTGGATCATCATAGGTATAGGGACCGTGAACCAGAATACGATGATGAGTGGGAAAGGGGACGGTCATCAAGGACACATAGCAAGTCGCGGTTGCCGCAAGAGGAGGAGCAACGTTCAAGATCACGGGATGCTGACTATGGAAAGAGGCGACGTCTGGCCTCAGAATAACTAGTTAGACTCTGCTTCAATTTCAGGCTTCTGGTCCACTTCTGGGTTTGCAAGGTTCATTTCATTCTCCTTGGAGTTGTCACCTTGGGCATTGAATAGCTGTTCTGTGGGATATCTTTCATGGATTGAATATGCAGTATCTCCTGGTTGCCGTTGTTTGCAGGGGACGGTTCCTTTGGTGCATGGAAAGAGTAAGTTATCTCACTATAGATTTTGGTCTCGACCCGTTGTGTTAATTTTTAAGTGTCAAATTGGTGGATGTGGTGGATGAAGTATTGATTCTGTGTTGTGTAATTGCATAAGAACTTAGAATTTCTGATGCATTATTCTTGTGAAGCCAGATAACACTGTAGGGTCATAGTGATTCATGTGTCCCTAGAATTTTGTATTCTCCCATGATTCCATATGTTATTTCATGCTCCTAAACTGATGGATTAAGATTTCTCTGCAAGTGGCTTCACTTGTCGTGGCACGCCATTTAGGCGATTCATTGAGGATACATTGTCAAAAGATTCTGATGGTTATGTATTCTAAGTTTTATTGATTTCTCCCCTTCATATTTAAACTTTAAAGGCAGGGACCAAAACAAAACAGAAATCCTAACCTTACAACTTATATTTCCTATCTGGAGTTCTCTCTCTCTCTCTGAAGTTGGACGAGTGCATACCCTTTCTGGGTGCAACTAAAATTGTTGTTATAGCTTCTGTAATTGGTTGCATAAGTTATAGAAAAATGTAGAGACTTGAAGTGTCATAATGTCATCCATTTTACCTTGCTATTTTTGGCATTTGAAGAAAACAGTGCTTTCTACATTCTTCGTGCCCAATTTGGTAAATGTAGCAGTCTTTGAGGTTCAGCTTGTGAGTTATGTTTAGGTGTCTGTTTTCGGAGTCCGATCTCAGCCAATCAATAACTTTTATTTTGCTTTTTCTTTTGCTGTTCTGAAGGTGTATTTTATCAGTATGCTTTGGCCTTCCAGATATAACTGTATATACTTGCATAGCTTCTTGTATCTTGTAGGCCTAATTATTTTTTCTGTTTGCTTCATGTGTGAAGAAATGGGAAGTTTGGATGACCTTGTCCAGTATAGAATGGCGAGATACATGGCCTTTAGTGTTTGCCGTGGGTTGGACAGACTGTCTTGGATCCCGAAAACTGCGGATAATTTTGTGAACTTGGAGAGGCATTAGAGTAGACAATGGAGGAAGAGAGCATGAGACGTTGCAATGTTGTGTTTGACTTGGTGTATGTGTGGCGAAAAGATTGTCACTCCTTAGCTTGTATAGAATGTTCTTTTGTTAAAGGATATATGAGATTGTTGTTTCCTTGGGTGGCTGGAAGTGCCTTCCCTTAAGGTTTTGATGCGTTTTGTTATTGTAGGGAGTAGGGAATTGTGTATGCTCTTCTTTTTGTTCCTTGTTTTGTTTTTCGAGCTAATGTTTTTCTTGTATAGTTGGTTTTGTAAATATATGGGTGGCACTCATTGGTGGTCTCTTAATGGTTGTATATTTTACTCTGCAGAGTGAAAAAAATTTCACAACGTATGTATAGTTAAAAAGGAACTTGAACCAAACTTTGTATGATAGTGTAAAGCTAAATACCAGCAACCGCTTGTAAGCAAAGGTCTTGGGTAAAGCCTGGGAGTGTCTTGAGACCTCTTGTACTTCATAGGGTACAAGCTTTCCAACTGACCTATCTTTTCGGTTGGAAAAGGAATCCTGTAGTCCTTATTTTGCTTTGCATTGCTCGATCTATTGATACATTTTAGCTCATTCATGCAGTATTTACCTGGTCAGAGAGCTTTGTACAACCTCCACTTGATTCCCATATACCTGATAAATGGGATATAACTGCTATTGCGCAAACCATCGAACGCTGTCTTGGACATGAAATTCTTTCATCTGGGACTTCAATATTCAAACTAGACAGCATTGGACTGATTTTGATAATAGATGGGTTTGAAGTGGTCAAATAGTGGACCACGAAATTGTTTTATTTTTGGAAATTCAATCGGCAAGTTTTTGCCAGCACATTGGGGTAGTGCTGAAGGATAGTTTGCTTGGTAAGTTATAGTTGTGATAATGCTGCATGGAACTGCAGTTCAATGTGCTGTAATTTTGAAAGGATTATCTTTGATGGGTTCTGAATATATATTTCAAGAAATACTTGAACCCATGGAAACTTTGTGATTGATCGAATCTCGACGGCTTATCTTTCCCAACATCATACAGTAAGCAATGTCGTTTTCTTTTGTCATTTCACTTCTGGAAACATGGTGGTTGTCTTAAGGACCTGATAACTGATTTAACCTTGGGCTGTATGATAAGCCAATCTGTGCTGCTTTCTTTATTTTGATGCAAACTCAGTTACTGATTGTGTCGATTTACACTTTCATTTGTTTCATTCTCAGCTTGAAGGATATCTGGTGCGGGAATTCAAGCTGTTCAGCGACCCATGGTTATCTCGAAGACAGGGAGCACATGAACTAATGACTTTTCCTCATCGTGGTCAGTGATCTAGGGGTGGAACTTCTTATCGTAGTTGTTAGGCTTTCTTTCCATTTTATGTTTCAGTTAAATGTCTCTTTGAGCAGACCAATGTTGTGGACGATGGTTATGGCTAGAACATGCTGAAGTCTGAGTTGTGGTGGATTGTTTTAGAATTTACTGTTTTGAATGGAATGTAATAGGATTTAACTCTTTAAGGATGTTGCTGATATCCCTTTTCTTGTTTGGGTTTTGTTGTATTACTCTTCTATTGTATTAGTTCCCCTTATTTATCGGGTACAGTGGTACAGTATACCATGTCGACCACACAATGTGTCGTGTACATTATGTTAAATTTAGAAGTTGAATCTATAAAATCGTCGTCATCCTCGGAAAATTTGTATCAGATTCCTTGTTTGTTCATGGTCTTTATTGTGAACCTGTGTATATTACTTTCATTTTCTGGCATATTTCAACTCTCATTACGTTCTACATATGTGTGCGACACACGTTCTTTGTTTGCGGTGTGCAACTCCCGGTTTGTGCAGCTTTGCTTGTTTTTTATTTTTGCAGCTTTGCTTGTTTGTTTGTTTTTTTAATAGCTTATATGAAGTTGTTTCTTTGTTTGCGGTGTGCAACTCCCTGTTTGTTTTTTTTAATAGCTTATATGAAGTTGTAAAATACTAAAATAACGTTTTACAAGCAAGCATTTATTTCAAAATTGTTTCTATAGAATGATTAAGGTTAGTCTAGGCAATTGCAATTCCGAAGGGGTAAAGCCTAGTGGTCAAGGTCTAGGATTTCACGATTTGCTTCTTGCTAAGGTTTCAGGTTTGCAACTGCTCAGGTGTTATCAACTCCTTTGAGGCCAGTCCTACGGAGCATTACTTCACCTTTCTAAAATTCCAACAACTTGACCTTTCTATAAAAATAAAAAAAAGGTCCGACGGAGCATTTGCTCCGGCTTCAAGTGGAGACCCTGCTAGTAGTTGGTGGGTTTTTAATCTCAAGATTAGTTGAGGTGCGCGTTTGATGGCAAATAACATGTTTTGTTGTTTGATAGAGTCATGCTACAAACACCACAATTTGCACAATATGTCAATGTGACATTGCTTCATTGGGAATTGAAAATTATCAATCCACCCAATAACCAATGAAACAGCGCCACATTAGCTTGTTTGGCACAATATTGTACTAGAAGTTGTGGTTTTAGACTCTCCCTGTTTCATCAGCTATTGGTCTTTATGGTATTGTATGCAGCATTTCTCATAGTTCTCTGCTTTTGTGAATGGCCGTAAATCGTAAAGGCTTTCAGGGTTATGAGTTCTGCCAAAGCAATCCTCGTTCTAGGTGTATTCATCTTTGACAAAAGAAAGCAAAGAGTACAATTACCGCATTACAAAGACGCTACTTGAACTCGACTGTATTCCCCTAACTAAAATTTTGTGTGAAACGTGCTCGTTGTATAAACAAGTTAAGCTTGAATTCATCTTGTAATCCCTTTGATGTGAGCATGTCAAGTTTATATGGACTAGAATATAGTAATGGAAACAAGCTCACTAGTAAATATTAGCTCACGATTGACTCGATTGAACAATTTAATACAGAGGGAGTATGATTTTGATTCATGGTCTTGTCGTGCTCTAAAAAATGAACGATCTCAAGCATTGAAGTGATGCAACAAAGAGCCCACAAATTCAGCACTAGCACCTTTGGAGAGGACCAGTTCCCTAAGAAATGACCAGCATAAGCATAACAAATGTACCTAATGGCAAAATGCAAAGTAAAAACTAGAGAACGTTTGAGGCTATATATCCCGATAGCGCATAATACGTGAAACTGATTCTGCTCTAAGATCATAACACTCTTTCTTCAATAATCAACAAGAATACTTCTCCAATTGTCCTGAAAAGTTGATTATAGTATTAAAGATAGGAGAATTCCTACCAAGAACACAACTCTACTAACATCTAGAAAACACGTTTCACCAGTTGAAAATAACTTAAAGTCACTAATCAGTAGTACTTAGAAAAGAAGAGAAGATTGTACAACATGATGAAAATATCACCATGATGACAGTTTGGAAGAATCAGATTGTGAAAGCTATTAGCTATTCTTGGGGATGTTCCAACTTGGCAGTCAGGCCTTTATGCATTTGGGAGGGCATTTGGGAGGTCAAGTTTCGTCTTCATCGGCATTGCCCTAATCATCTTCCTCACTGTCGTCCTCATCTGCTAGTTTGGTAAGTTCATTCTGGATCATGAGCTTTATTGAAGACTTCCTGGATGTGAGATCTTTTTTGTATCTCCCAGCTGAAAGAAGGGCAATACAACAAGAAAATCCCAAGATACGTCAAAGGCTCTTTATTCAACACAAAGTTCTTCTACATGCAACTAATTGGACAGTCTCCTGTATATTTTCACGCCATTTAACAAACTAACAAGACATTTGTCTCCCACCAGCCTCGTTCAGCACAAAGATAAGGGGGGAAATTAGGTACTAAATTTATGTCAAAGTCTGACAATTTAACTTTGAATGATGTATCCTAGGGCACGACCCCTTACGAGCTGGGTTAGGTTTTTGGCCCACCTTAAGTTCTGGTAGTTCAATACCCAAACTTGTGGGCATTGAGCGTCCTAATCCCCAACACCGGGCATAGAGCAGGGGACGTTTGCATCGCCAAGAGTTTTGTATTTGAGACCCTACATAAGATCCCAAGCGTCTTGCAATCAAACCAAACTCCTAATCGTATTTTTATTTAATGTTATTTAACATAATTACTAGTATCTATTTATTTGCATCATTAATATATTTCCAGAATGTAGCTTCGGTTGTCAGAAATAATGTAGAAGTCATACCAAGTTGCTTCAGAATGTCAGTGAATGTCGCCTGCAAAACATAGCAAGAAAGATCCAACTTACATCATACATCATAAACGCCGGCAAATGATTAATAACTACTTGCCTACCACAGGAAGAAAGAAGAAGGTAATTTTTTTAGCATAATAAGAAGAAAATAAACTAAATTTGCTAAGCCCAAAAACATGAGAATAGTAGACACTCCTCAATAAAATATGATCATTTCAATTTGCTTTCATATGTCATTTATGCTAAAAAGTGTAGCCTTTTGCTCTGCATGAGTTCATGGAGTAGACAATTCTAGCATATCCCCAGTACTGCAGAAGAACATTTTTAACAATACTTTTATCCTTCAAACCTTCACGGTGTACATTTTTACCATCTTTTTATAGTAAAGAGCAGGGTGTATACTAGCTCATCGTTCAGTGTATGAGTGGAAGATAGGTGGTAGTCCAGCGGATAACCACACAAACAAACTAGACTTGCAGAGGCCATTTATTTGGTTTTTTCAGATAATCATCCCTAGAATAAAAGGAAGACAAATTCTTACCGTGTTGAAGTCAACTTCTTTAAGAATGTCGCATATAGCATTTCTCAGTTCATCATCACTTGGCCGTAGTTTATCTTCTTTAGGTTTGTCTTTCCCTTTCACGACCTTTTTCCCTACGCAAAAACAGAAAACATCTTCAGAAAGTTCACCGAGACGGAAAAACATTTCCCCAGATCTTTACTTCTGACACATTTCATGGAGGCAATTTGCAGTTTACTTGACAAACAAGACGTATTTGCAGTTTGAAATGATTTCTCAAACTCAACAAAAACTAAAACCACTGACAAACAAGACATATTTCAGTTTGAAACGACATCACAAACTCACAAAATCTTGAAGAACTAACACCACATATCAACCGTACTAGCCAACTTCTGATGAGCAGAATTTAACTCATGTCCGCAAGGAAAGAAGAAAAACTAAAGAAGATGATTATTACCAGTTTTTTCCAAGGAAGCAGGTTTCTTTGGAGTTGAGGACTTCTCCTTTACTACCTCAGTTTTCTTCTTCCTTGAGAATATCTTAGGACTTGTATCACTTCTACCATCAACCTCAGAATCCTTTGATGATGATTTCACAGATTTTCTTTTAGTGGGTGGACTAGGTTTTGCTGGAGTTTCAACTTCCTTGGTTTTCTCCTTTCCATCAATTTTCTTCTTCCTCGACAATATCTTTGGACTTGTATTACTTTTATCATCAGCCTCAGAGCGCTTTGATGATGATTTCAGGTGTGTTCTTTCAGTGGGAGGACTAGATTTCTTTGGAGTAGAAACTTTCTTGGTTTTTGCCTTCCCAGAAGATTCTTTCTTGGCAGATAACTTTTTTGAACCACGTTTATCTTTAATCTCTTGTTTAGGCTCATCCTCAGATTCATCTTTGTTCTCTTCACTGTCAGAATGATCAGATACCTCATTTTTGGATCGTTCGTGAACTCCATTCTCTTCTTGTTTCTCCTCTTCCTCTCCTTCCTCTGACTCACCTTCTATTTCAGGTGTAGAATTTCTCTCTCTCTCTTTAGATACCTTCTCATGCATCTTACTCTTCTGCAAAATACACCACGACAAAGAGAATGAAAAATGAGGAGACGAAGCAAGTTATAGATATTCTACAGACCTAAATGCACAGCTAACATCAATGGTACCTTAGCTGAGCTTTTTGAAGGCGTGCTGCCAGACACTGACGCACTCTCTTTGTCTACCCTCTTGCGCTTAGTTCCTTTACTTGACTGGTATTCGGACAGAGCACAGATTTATATAAGAATCCAGGAAAAAGCAGCAATTCTCTTTAAAGGATTAGTTGTTATTAAAGGAAGAAGAGGAAGTTGCCATTGGGGTTACCCAACCTGCTCTTTGTCAGAAAGTAACTCAGTAGTTGTAGCCTGAGGGGCCGCCAAGAAATCAATCAACTTTGCAATAATATCTTCCTGCACGCACAATTTAGCTCGTCATAATGGCAACAGAACAGTACACCATTTGGCTGCAGTGTCATATACTAATTTAACTACCAGTAAAGAATTATATTGACGCTTTTCTTCTAGATGGTTTTCCAAGCAGAGTTTCACAGCAAATCAATTATTTAACCAGCATTGTATGTCACAGTCAGATTAGATTGACCATAAGAACTTGGCATGTGAGGCTTATGAAGATTGCATGCTGTGCGTTAATCATCTACCCACACAGCCAATAGGCAGTAAGTTTGGGATATCAAGCAAGCATTCACGAAAAAAAGTGAGGAAACACTGGATACATCAGAGGTTAGATATCGACAAACCTTTCTTGTATTAATCTTCGTTGTATCAGCCTTTGCAATTGGTATGTCAAGCACATCACAGAATCCCAACAACTTCTCTTTAACACACTTGTCGAGTTTTTCTTTCATTTTTATCTTTTGCTTTTCCTGCAACAACAGTGAAGTGAATTCAGAAAAAAGCTCAGACACAGGTTTGGGTTAGTTACAGAATGTCACCAATCCAAATAGGATGAAGTATCCTAATATCTAAATGGGATGCAAACAAGATAAATGCCTTAATTAAAGGGGAACAAATATTATGATGAAAGCCCCAAAATATCTCTTAAAGATGGATACTATACCTCATCTTCAGTCAACACAAAGCCAGAAAACCGGAAAATATTACTTTTGACCTGAGCTGCCTGCATAAGGTCATGAAATAGAGTCAATAATGAAGCAAATTTTCTTTTTTCCAATTTTCCTACCACTTTTCTTTGCCTACTCGTAAATGGAAAACACGATGAAACGAAGTTGGATACTCAACAAATAAAAGATAGGTAACTGAACAAAATGAAGCATGCACGTGGTTGTCAAAACTAGATTAAGTTGCTGCAATATAAGGAAAAACCCACCAAGGAGACAACTTGTGTGAATTAGCAGAAAATGAAAGCATCACCACGTTAATGCCATGCTTCCAGCTAATTTCACCTTTTCACCGAAGATTGAACACCAAAACAAAGACAAAGAGGGAGACAAAGCACAACTATTAGAACCAGTGATTCAAACTAAATTACCTTCCCCCTCCTTCCAAAGAGAATTGTATGAAGCAATTTCAAAGTGTCATCAGTTTTCCTTTTTGATAACTTGAATGCCACTGAAACAGTTGGTTGACACAATGATGGGCAGGTCAGTTATTGAACTGAAATAAAGAGTTATCAAATGGAACATAATATAACAAAAAAGCGAAATACTATGAGTTTTATTGACTTGGGTAACAAAAAAGCGTACTAAGAGTTTTGTTCACATGGGTAAACCTAAACTAGCTACATAGCATACAAAACCACACTAGAAAAACGAAGTGAAATCAATTTCAAGACAGTTTGTGTCAGAGTATAGAAAAAACTCAACTACGATTTTAAAACAGAACTCCCAAGCAAAAAATTTAAAACCTTCAAGCAAGAAGAGAAAACTAAAGCATAGAAACTCACCAACCAAAACATTTCATTTTCTTCTTCAAATGGTTAAACTAAATTGAATTTTTACTTATTCCAAAACACCCAAATCATTAACCTTCTAAATGAGTTCATGTAATACATCACAAAGAATAGGATCCTAAGCAAATGTTATACAAGTACAACGACAACGTAAGCGTGGGGACAAAAAGAGTCAATAAATTTACCATTAGGTATTTCTTTTAGTGCAGTACCACGACCCTGCAATTACAAGGTAAGACGTCAACTACATCCCAAACTGAACAGTAAAAATTGCTCGTTATACTAATAGTTTCAACTGCAAACTAGATAAAAGGAACACCTTTCCAATATGAAATTCCTTGACAGATTCCATTTCAAAGGATTCAACAAGCCTTGCTACAGATTTCCGTGCCCGCACAGGGCGGTTGGTTGGAGAAGCCACGGGGGTTTTCTGCTGCTCCTCTTCCACTTCCTTTTTATTGCTCTTAGCTTTGATCCCTGGAGACTTCCCTTTTCCACGCCCCTTTGATACTTTCTCTTGTTTACTCTCTCCATCCCTCTCCTCTTCTTCCTTCAATTCATCCACCTTCTCCTCACCCTTTTCCTCGCTCTCCTCATTTTCCTTTGCCTTCATTTTCTTTTCCATACCATCAGTTCTTGTGACTTCCTTCGTATCTTCTTCCTCTTCTTTAACTTGCTTTTCTTCTTTTTTCTCCTCTTTTTCAGTTTTTTTCTTTTCTTCACCCTCTTGGTCCACATCCATTTTCTGTTTCTCATCTTCTTTTTTATCTACTTCCATTTCTTTTACTCCATCCTTTTCCTCCTCCTTTGTCACATCTTCACCCTTATGCTCTGGTGTGGTATCCCCATTTGGTGCTGCCTCGGTAACTTCACTCATTGTCTCTTCTTCACCCATATTTTATCAAATTCAAAAAAACTTCTCTTCTTGTCCAATCCAATAAAGCTAAAGCTTAGACCAATAACAAACTCTGTTCAGAATCATTATCTTTAAATATTAGTTCTTAAAAAAAATCAAAAAACAAGAATGTGGATAAAAAAAATGAATGAATGAAATCGCAATACCAGATCTTTACACTAAAAACACCCCATTTCGCCTAAGAAAGGATGCATGCAAAAAAAAAAAAAAAAATTCAGAATTAATCACCTTCAGAAATCAAGAAATACAAATTAGGGAATTAAACCAAAGCAGCCCTGAAAACTGGAGTTGAAAGACATGCAATGTTAAGGAGAATACGAAAACCTAAACTGCAAAAATGGATTCTTTACCAAGAAAAAAGCATCGGAATTTGCAAGAGAAAACAAATAATCACATCTACCCATTAAGAAATACAAATTACAGAAGTAAACCAAAGAAAAGAAGCCCTGAAGATTGGAAAGAGAGTTGAAGCACATGCAATGCTTGAGGAGAACATGAAACCCTAAGCTGCAAACATGTAGTCTTTACCACTTTTTTTATACAACGATTAAAGCATCAGAATTTGCAAGAGAAACCCAACAAATTGTGAAGTGATTTGAGATGAAATGATTTGAAAGATTTGGAACTTACGTAGATTTTGAGCCACACTCTTTCGCTGATTTGGAGCCCTCCCGACTTCTGCTCCCACTCTGCTCTCTCTCTTTCTCTCTCTCTCTCTCACTCTCCTCACGAAAGAT
This sequence comes from Vaccinium vitis-idaea, assembly GCA_963854785.1. Lineage (NCBI taxonomy): Eukaryota > Viridiplantae > Streptophyta > Magnoliopsida > Ericales > Ericaceae > Vaccinium > Vaccinium vitis-idaea. The sequence continues at coordinate 2,012,089 of OY978217.1, forward strand.
ACCGCGTTTGGAACATCGGCGTGGGATCCGAGCTTCAAACCCGGATTTCAAAAGCGGGTTTAGTAACAAAGGAATGATTATGCAGGGGTGTTCGTTAAAAGTGTTTTTAGAATAAATTGATTTTTCACAATTTGTCACATGATGTATTGTCAGAGAATGATCTGTCTTAATTTTTGAAAAATACTATTTTTTGTTAGTGGAACACCGCCTAGTGCCGTGAGCACATGTACATCACGTGCTGCTTCAGGCTCCTTTTATGCATCAAACCTACGTAACAATAATATTGTGTTCAACACTCAACTACAACACTCTCACATAGAGAGATGAGACTCATAGGTAGAATCCACATATGAAACCCACTCCTATGCGTGAGCATTGTGTTAGTTTTGTGGTCGAGTGTTATGTACCAATCATTATTGTTTTCGTAACACAGGTTACGGGGTACTATTATTTACATGCAGGAGTTGTGGGAAAAAAACGTTCATTATTTGATTTCCTTAACTACTTAATTTTACCTATTGGTCATCTTCCAAACTATGGACTGTTCACTTAATCAATTCTAGGTTATGTTTGGAATATATAAAGGTTATCTTCTTCCTTTTTTCCCTTCATGTTACAGAGACAAGTTTTTTGGGGGGCATTTTTTTAACTACCAAAATAATCCTGTCGAGACCAGATGTGGAAGGTACTACAGTTCCATATATATATATATAGCCACAGCTTCTAATCCGGACCCCCGGATTGAAGCTTTTTTGATTTTTTTTTTTTGTGTTTGCAAATTGTTTTAACAAAATCCGAGCCGTCCAATGTGTCCAGAAGGTGTTTTCCAAGGTCCACGCGGAAAATCTTCAAAAAAAAATACCGGGAAGGGCTTGATCCATGCATTTTTCGCAAAAATTGTATATTTACAATTTTTGCGAAAAATGCATGGATCAAGCCCTTCCCGGTATTTTTTCGTGAAGATTTTCCGCGAAGGACCCTTGAAAACACCTTCTGAACACATTGGACGGCTCGGATCGTCAAAAAAAATTTTGGATCATGGAGGTCCGGAAACGGGAGGGTCCGGAGGAGAAGCTCTCCCTATATATATATATATATTTTTTTTTTCCCTCTTTATGTGAACAAGAGGCGATTTCGTTTCAGAACAAGCGATTTCGATTTTGTTTCAGAACAAGCGATTTCGATTTTGTTTAAAAACAAGAGGCGATTTCGTTTCAAAATGTGATAGCCCAGGACCCACCTGGATGCAATGGAGATCTATAATATAAGAGAATAGATCATGTCCTAACTTGCATAAGGCCTTTTAAAGCCATGAGGGTGTCAAAGGTCGTTGGTACTTTACGGTTATGCGTGCTCACCCTAGAGCAATCCAGGGATGGTAACCTACTGGGAAGTCTTTGGAGCTTAGGTGACCAGAGTGGACAATATTGTGCAAGGCGGGGGTGGGTCGTTACACAAAAGCATGGAGGTACAAAATGTGACCTGAGCTTTTTATTCTCTCTTTTCTTTTGAGCTAATTAGTACTGCTAGTAGTTGTCTCCCAGTGGAAATATTTTCTTTCCCTTCATTAGGAAACTCTCTCATTCCTTTTTGGGTCAATGATTTCATAATATTTTCTTTCCCTTTACTGTCAAACTCTCTCACCCTTGTGGGTGGGTAGTCAATGATTTCATCTTCCTGTGTTTGGGCTGGGTTTCCTTTGTGGATTACTACCAAATCTTTGTTAATACATGTGCTCGTGTCTAAATTTTGTCAGTTTTGATTCATTCTTGTATCTCATAGTTGAAACAATTCCGTAGTTGGATGTTTGTACTTGTGCAAATTTTTCACAAAAGATAAGTTTTAACATTGCATCCATATGTATCTCAAAGGCTCATGTTTTCTGCTAGGCCCTTGCCATATCTCAACAGTTCCAGATTTTGTAAGGATCTACAAAATAATCGACTCAAATTATCAAATAGTAACCAATCTCCTGCTTGGCGATTGGTTACTGAGAATTATCACAACGACTTAAGGTTCATGCTCCCAATCAATCAACCCTTAAACCTCGAAACCAATCATTAATCAAATCTTTTTCATTTCCATTTGAATAAAAATGCTAATTCCATTGTTCAACTTTCATGGTAAATTTTTTTACCAGAATGAATGCATGGCACTGCCCAATAGCAACTACAAAAATGAGGACAGACCAATGATATCTTACATCCTGAGATATACTATCAGAAACTCCTGAAAGAAGGTCCAAGAGCAGCCGGACTTGATCTGACCTAATCTCATCTGATACCCAGAAACTCTAGTCCAGTAGCAGAGGGTGTCAAGCCATGATCAGAAAGGTACTGAGAGTCGTAAAATTTGCTCAGATGCCTCATCCCGCTGTCACAAAGAATCGTTACGATTGTGTGGCCACGGCCAATCGACTGTGCCACTCTTACAGCTCCAACACAGTTCATAGCAGAAGAACTCCCAAGAAACAGTCCGTCATTTTTCAACAGAAACCTGATAATGAACACAAGTACCTTCACAATCACAATCAGAAGCCTGAATAATGTAAACATGCATATGAACACTATGTGTCATGGTTAAGGTTATGCGTGAAATTCTCCTTTTCCATCCTCCAGTCACGACGAGAATGGCCCGAATGAAAGATCTCTCTGGGCTAATTTGAAATTTTTAACAAGGGAAAACAAAGATACTGAAAATAGCAACAGAAGGCAACCTCTAGCCCACTTGTTGGATCAAATTCACAGCAAATAGGCAGGACTTCCCAACTTTTCATTTTCCATGGGATCTGCGTGATGCCCTAGGGAGAGTAATATACGAGTAAAGACTTCTGGGGATTACATACTGACCTAGACATTTCCACTGCCTCCATGTCTGTACCTCGGAAAGCCCCATCGAGTTCTGCCATCATAAAATTTCTGGTTAATCTATTAATTCCAATTCCTTCAGTTATAGTATCAAATGGGTTTTTCAGCCTCCGTCCTTCAGCCTCCTCTTTGGTGTACATCACTCCCCTCGTTACCTTGTTGAACAAACCAGAACCCGGTGGATCAATAAGAAAACACTTCATGTTTGGATACTTTTCCTGTCAAATATCAACAAAAAACAACATATGACTTCAAAATTCAAATGACAAAACAAATCTGTCAGCACAAAAACGCACAAATTAATGACCTTCAAAAGCCGCGAAATTCCAGCCACGGTGCCACCTGTACCAGCAGCTGCAATGAAAGCATCCAGATTGCCACCAGTCTGCTCCCAAATCTCAGGCCCAGTACCCTCATAGTGGGCCCTGAAGTTTGCCAGGTTTTCGAATTGATCAGCAAAGAAACCACCTTTGCAATCACTTGAGAAGACTGAATTTTGTTTCCCTCCCTCAGATTCATAACCATTGGTATGCTCCATATCTTCAACATCTGCTTGTTTAGACTTCCTTTGCTTTGATGCCACTTCATTTGCTTCCAGTGCCCTTCTTCTTGCCACATTGACATAGTGGTCTCTGTGTGTGATTGACACTGGCCTGACCCTTTCTACAGTAGCTCCAAGGGCTTCAATTGTTTGGGACTGAAAAATGTGTGAAGCCGATATGGGGAAAACTTAGAAAACAAAATTTCAATTCACGAATGCAGAATGCAAAATGCAAAATGCATAAGCGCACAATCAGATCAGTAACTTTGAAAAGATTTCAATTTGTACTTTCTGAAAGTTAAACGAGACATTTTTCAGTGAAAGTCTGAGCAGTGAGCAGCCTGAATGCAGCACTTGATTTTTCTCCACTTGAGAACATGTTGTGAAAATAAGCACCGGAAACTTTGTACGCATTACATTAATAAGGGCCTATAGCTGGAAACTCACGCCCAAGCCAACAACAAGCATCGGCTTTTGAAAAGAAAGAACAAAATGAAAGTACAATATACATACTTTCTCAATAGCGACGTCATCTGGGATAACCACATGGCATTTGCATCCATAAGCAGGAGCAACGGTAGCAAGACTGATAGCGGTGCTTCCAGCACTCCCCTCTGTAACTACACCACCTCGAGCAAGCTCACCAGACTCAAGAGCCTAATTATAGGGAAAAGGGAAAAAAAAAAAAAAAAAAAAGATCAGTACTAACAATTGCAATCCTTCTTCTGGACCTACTTTCACATTAGATATAAAAAAAAACACCAATAATAATTTATATGCCAGGGAGACATGGGTATTTACTGTCAAACAGCAAATGCATATAATTGATCTTAAAGTCCAAAACGAGAGGACAATGGAGGAAATAGTGTGAAAATTTATAAATGGCAAAGGAACAATAACCTTTTTGGTGATAAATTAGAATATTGTGAAAGCTAGATGACCAGAGAATAGCCAAATTACAAGCATCTTCATTTATTTCAGATTCATCCTACACTGAATAAAGAGGACAATCCAGTGGGATTAGAGAAGACTAGATTACTTGAATCTTTTACCGCAGAATTTGTGAATCACATCCATGAATGTGTCAAACGGTAAGCTAAACACTAACATACTAGACGAGCTTAGTTCTGTAATAGTTTGCAAAGAATGAAACGGGGGAATTGATGAATGGACAGCAAAATTTAAAGGAATCATAAGATTGTCCAGTACATAGTAGTATAGTACATAATGTGAATTAAGATTGTAGAGACATCTGCAGATAAACATGTCATTAGCTTGATTAATAAAGACAAAAGGCAATATATTCCAAGCTACAAAAAAAGATCAGATGATAGCCCAACAAAAGGTTGAAGATGCATTCTTGTAATCCATCCCTCATACAAGTGAAAAACAAAAAAGAAAACGGACTTGTCGGATTGAGTTGAATATTTAGAAAGCTAATCTTGTTCAAAAGACACATGAATTGATATCGAATTCAAGGGAAGAGAGAGGAAAGATAAGGAATTTACATTGCTTGTCATATTAAAAAGCTTTACTTTTTTTAATTAAACAAAAAAAAGGTTTACTTTTTTAAATGCATATTCTTCTCATATTATTTGTCAAATCAAGCACAAGCAACAGCAAAGAGTTCAGCTTCTCTAGCAAAAGTACTTTCCTTTTATCACATATTTTTGTTTGTCGCGTCTGCAGCAATCAAATTAAGCTAAAAAGAAGGCGCAATAATTGTTTTCCTTCTGTAAATGGAAAACAAAATACCATTTCTACATGGATACAAATAAAATGTGAATCCTTGGAACATTGGATTAGCTGAGGAGACCTTTCAAGTTTGGCAAAAACAAGAAAACTGCAATAAAAACATAAACACAAAATTGAACTTCAAATTTCCATCTCTTCTTTATTAAAAAGAAGGTTTAAGCCAAAAACCCACCTCTTCGATAATTTTCACGGCGACCCTATCCTTCACACTCCCTCCTGGGTTCAAAAATTCCGCTTTACCCAGAATCTGAAATACCACCAAATACCAAAATAAACCACACTAATTAATAAAAACCAAAACCCATATGAAGAATAACTAGAGAGAGAGAGAGAGAGAGAGAGAGAGAGAGAGAGAGAGAGAGAGAGAGAGAGAGAGAGAGAGGGGAGATGGGGGGAAATTACTTCACAGCCAGTGGCGTCGGAGAGGCTATTGATTCTGATCAAAGGGGTGTTGCCAATGGCGTCAGTGAGTCCACTTTTTGATTTTGATTTCTTCTTTGTTGATGAGGATTTGGATCGGTAGTTAGTGCAGAGAAAGTAGGAGAGAAGGGCAGCTATGGAGGCCGCGGCGATAACGGTGCCTGTGGTTTTCACAAGTGCCATTTTGGCGGCTCGAACTCGCGATCTCGGATTTTGCTTTATTCGTAAAAGTCGGTTATTAATTTCTTTTTCTTTTTTTTGTAAGAGGAACACTACACAAAATTTACCCACAAATGACCCAAACATGTGTTTGGGTCATTTGTAGGTAAATTGTTTGTGTGTATGTATCATTTCTGTTTTTTTAAACAGCAAAAAAGTGAAAAAGGAGCGACGCAATCTCTTGGGCGTGAATATAGGAGTTCCCAATTTGTACAAAGGGGCTTTCCATGCAAGTCCCGCAATTGGCGAAACACGCCCCTAAATGAATCGTGTACGAGAAGAAGGGAGCACTCAAACCAACTCCTCTTGTCATCTAAGTTACTATCTTCGGTGGGGGGTTTGGTAAATAAGAATTTTTATTAATTTTTTTAATTTTAAGTTTTATAGTAGTTTTCTAGAGAGAGCTGGAAAAACATATGAACCAAATATCACAAAAGTTGTGCTCTAAAAGCGAAAAAAAAGGGGCACTTAAATAATAATCCTTTTACTCACTTGAAATTAGAAAATCATCCTGAGCCTTTTTAGGAGTTATGTTTCCATTCCGAGATTTAAATAAACTCTAAAATGCCCTTTATATATATAATTATAGAATCTATAACATATTAGGGAATTGAGGACTAAATTAAAAGTTGCATATAGGAGGCAGTAGGAAGTGGACCAATTTCAAAATTAGGAGGTCCTCCACTGCAATTACGGGATTGGGATAAATCCTTCTCATATTATCTTCTGATTAAAAAAAAAAAAAAAAGATAAATCCTTATCCCACAAATCTTGCCAGCAGACTCTTCCTTTTCCTTTAAAATCTAGACTCAAGAGAGATTTCAATAACGCCATTTTTAGTCCAAATCCATCGCCCATCGACGTCTCAATTCTTCATCCAGGTTTGGGATAAATTCGATCCAACGGCGTCGTTGATAGTCCTCTTTCCTGGTGAACAAATAGTCATCAAGAGTCCTCATCGTTGTCTGACCTCCGGCGTCCCAAATCTTCCATTTCCGTTGCCGAAAATCCCAACTCGACTCACTGGGTTCAGAGACTTCTATCGTCCAATAACGGATTCACAACAACTGCGACCATCATACCTTCAGCTTTCTTGTTGACAACCACACCTTCAATTTTATCACCTGATCTTTTAGATTTTGCTACATTTTTTTAGAATTATACGTGGATTTTGTTTAGTTCAATTCATGGTATAAGTGGTTGGATCTGAAAAATTTATTGGGGTAAATTTTATCATAAGTGTTTTACATAATATACACCATTTTCCGATTTATTTTTTCCTTCACAGTGTTGTGGGTTAATGTTAATGTTCTTTGACTGTATTTACCATGATTTCTGGTGGGTATGTTTGTAGATGGTGAATATTGGTAACTAATTTACCATGATTTCTGGAGAATCAGTGGTACGATAGATACTAGAGTAAATCAATTTACAAGTATTTACCATGATTTTTTGCACATGTTTTTTTTACCATGTTTTGCTGCATTTTTTTTATATTAGAATATAAAACCACTTAATGTTAATGTTCTTTAACTATATTTACCATGATTTCTGGTGGGTATGTTTGTAGATGGTGAATATTGGTAACTAATTTACCATGATTTCTGAAAAATCAGTGGTACGATAGATCCTAGAGTAAATCAATTTACAAGTATTTATCATGATTTTTTGCACAAGTTTTTTTAACCATGTTTTGCTGCATTTTTTTTACAAGTATTTCATCTGTTTTTACCATATTTCTGTTATATTGTTCTTCCATGGTATTCAATAAATGAAAAAATTTTACCATGGTATTCAATAAAACAAGTACCATGGTAAAAATAGGAAGTGCAAGTTGCAAAAGTTTTTACCATGGTTGTCTGATTTTACCATTTTTGTATACGTTATGATTTTTTTTGTACCATGATTGTTGGAACTTTGTGGCTCATATGGAGATGTACTAAGGAGTTCTAATGAAAGGCCAAATGCCGAAGCGGAACGGAGCGGAGCGACGACATCTGGCCCATCGCGGGTACAACTGTTGTCACGTGTGGCCCGTAGGGCCGAATAATTGGGGGGGTGCGAGGGGGGCGTAGCCCCCCCGGGGTATGGTACGGAATTATTAGGGTTGAAATAGAGTAGGGCTATATATACTCTCTATTGTAAAAACCCTAGCCGATTTTCATAATAATACAGACTCGCTCTCGCTCCTGTGGACGTACCCGATCTTGGGGAACCACGTAAATTCCTGTGTTGATTTCCTTTACTATTTTCGTATTCTGTTGTGTGCGTGTGGTGATTATTCTAACAATGATCATTGCTACAAGTTCTTAAAAAGTTTTTACAATTATCCGGTACAACAAACCATATAAACTACCGTATTATAGATATGGTGTATATATTTACCATGGTAGTCCGACTTGCAAAAGTTTTTACCATACTTTATGATTTTTTTTATCATGATCATTGTAACATGTTCGTTATGATATATATATATATATATAGGGATTATTTATTGTGCCCACACCAACTTCACCGAAACCTAGCAATGCCCAAACAAACACCCCAGTTTGGAAACTGATGAATATGGTACGAAATGGAAAGCTGTGACTTTTGATTTTAGGATGAAAAGACTTATATATCATTCAAGATAATAATCCCCCCCACCTTCCTATGAAATATTGGATAACTATCATCCCGACCACTTTGCATTCCCCCCATTGATTTCAAAATTCCTATAATTTCGGAAAATCAAAGCACTATATTTGAGAATAATATCATCCCACTCATTTTGTATCCATTTTCTATATTCCATGATTTTAGGAAATTCGATCATCCACCATTTCAAAAAAAAAAAACCCTTGATTTTAGGTAACAATATCATGCTTGAATTTTAGGGAGTCTGTTGCCTCCACCAACCTCGATTTTAGGTAACAATCCCTACAAATATGCAACAGATTATTTTGGCAATCAATGTCACCTTATGTCTCAATTTAAGATAGGCAGTGTGGAGATAAATTAGGGATTCGAAATTGAGATAAACTAGGGATCCGAAATTGGTAACTTATATATATATATATATATATATATATATATATATACGAAAAACTTCTAGTCCACACCTCCCGAAAATAAGAAAAAATTGATTTTTTTGTGTTGCAAATTATTTTTGGAAAATCCGAGCCGTCCAATGTGTTCAGAAGGTGTTTTCAAGGGGTATATTTTTTGCGAAAACTTCTTGGATCTAGCCCTTCCCGGTATTTTTTTTGAAGATTTCCCGCGTGGACCCTTGAAAACACCTTCTGAACACATTGGACGGCTTGGATCGTCATAAAAAATATTTGGATCATGGAGGTCCGGAAACGGGAATCCTGTTTTAGAGGGTAACAATGGTAAATCACATCTAAAGAGGATGGAAACATAATTCGATAAAATGAGCAGGATGAAAACGTACGTGAGCTCCAAATATTGGATGATTATTTAATTACCTCAAAAAAAAATCACAAAAGTTACTAATTTGGGTCTGGACTATGAACACCATTTGGATCTAAATCGAGTGGGCTTGAAGATTCTTACGGGCCAGCTGGCCTCAAGTGATGGTCTATTTACAACAAACAGAAACCCGTTGGGCTTTCACCAAAATAAAACTTTTGGCCGATGAGGTGGCTGGGGCTTTGGTTTGGTGATTGGTGAGGTAGAAAATGGGAACATTTTGGCCTCGTTCAGTTGTCAATAAAGTATGGAAAAATATGAGAAAATTAATTTTCCCATAACTTTTGGGGTGTTCAGTTACCAAAAAAATAATAGGACCCACAAAAATAATTTTCCCACTATGACTCATTTTCCCTCAAAATGCATCGTGCAAAAAGGAAGGAATTATGTGTCGTGATAAAGTTTGCTCCCGCCAATTACACTTTCTTGGAAAAATTCTTTATTAAGTGAACACTCGTAGGAAAGTAAATTTCATTTCCTTACTTCACTTCATTTCACTTTTCTCAAGATTTACTTTCTTGCGTAACATTCTTGGCAAATGAATGGAGCCTTTGGGGATTTAGCAGGGGTGTACTGAGAAAAATAGAGGATTCTCACCCAAGTGCGCCAGAACCACGCACAAAACATATAGGGCCGGTTTTGATGGGGTGTTATAGGGGGTCATAAATATGGAGGGTGTTGTTTATGCCCGGATCTACACATATGGAATGGTTTGCCAACAAAAAATGCATAAGTGTTATTTATCACCTGGACTAAATATCACCCTTGCAGGAGTGTTATTTATGGGCAACCCAACGGCTCGTTTGGATGGGGTCTTAGTGGGGGGCATAATATGGGGGGTCTTATTTATGCCCGGACCCACGACTATGGATTGGTTTGCCAAAAATAAGTGCAGGGGTGTTATTTATCACCCGGACTAAATATCACCCCTGCAGGGGTGTTATTTATGGACACCCCAAGGGGTGTCCATATTATGACCCCCTAATACCCCCTGGAAAATGACCATTGTACCCCTTTTAATACCCCTTCCCAATACCCCTCCCAAGACATTGGCATGTGTTGTGTTTTCTTTTTTATTATTTGAAAATGTACTAAAAAATTAGGAGTATTATTTACCCAAAAATAATAAAACATTAATTAGTTTTTATAATAAAATAATTATAAAACCCAAAAATCTCGTTAGTATACATTCTTTACCCAAAAATCTCGTTAGTTTTTTGACATACTTTTTGGAAACTCTAAGATGATCCGAATCAATAATTTTTATAATAAAAAGTAAACATATAAATTAATTTTTATAATAAAACAATTAATATAAAAATTAATTTCAATTAAATCTTATAGCTTAATTAGTTATTGAGTTTCAATAATAAATAAATTAATTATTAGATTTATCTAATTAAAAAACACATAACTAATACGAATATTCACACAAGGGCAAAAAAGTCTTTTGATAGCTTTTTACATCATCCACCCAAATTTAATCCCCCTTCTTACAAAACCATCCAAACCAAGTACTACTTAATCTCCCCTCCATAAATGTCACATCATTGTGGGGCCACCCTCCATATATATTACCCCCTACTATCTTATACCCCCTCCATATTTAATACCCCTAAAACTAATCCGGCATCCAATCAGGCGGGTGTCAATATTTAACACCCCCTAATACCCCCTATCAAAATTACCCAATTGCCCAAAATAATACCCCCTCACCTCTCCCTCCTGGCCCAATACCGTCCATTATTCTTCTTCTGGTTGTAGCACTACTTTTTTTTTTTTTTTGAACAGGATAGCACTACTTGTTGTAAACTATGTTTTAACAAGACAAAGTAAAATAAAACTGACATTTTTTTAACAAGATCAAAGTAAAGAAAAAAAAAACTGACATTGTTCGAAAAACTCAAAGTCTAAATGGAAAGTCAAATTATGACACTTCAATTTTGTCCATTTTTTCATGTACTATATATGGTGTTTGGATATAATAAAAAAATTGTGAAATGAATTGTATATGCAAATTACAATTAATTTTAACATATACATTGCCAATTTTTTTAAAAACGTTGTCAAATATAACCAATTTTTTAATTTTTTTTTTAAATATTGCAATTAGTTATTATAGCTTATTTGTTGACAAGAGTAATATATTAATAAGATCTGTATTTGATTAAGTAACAAACGCATAAATTGTAATATGGCCACGCACAAGGCCACTTTGGTCTTTGGACAGTTTTTTACATCCTTATACCCCCATTTAAACTATCATCCAAATCAAGTACTGTTTATTCCCCCATATTAATTACCAAAATCATCCAAACCAAGTATTACTTAATTTCTACCAAAAAAGTATTACTTAATGTCATTCCATAAATGTCACATCACTGTAGGGTCACTCTCTATATATATGTACCTCATACTATCTTATACCTTCTCCATATATAATACCCCGAAAATTAATCCGACATCCAATCGGGCCGATAAGAAAAATGCACATAATTAAGAGCATTTCCAACAACAAATCTAAGTTTTAGCTAAATTGGCTAGCCTAACCCAGAAGACTTTTAGTCGGCATTTTGAGGGGAGCTACAATAATCACCAATCCCATCGAGAGCTATCATCATCTCCAACTAGCGCCATTTACCCATTTCTCTCTCTCTCTCAGTGGCAGCTCCAGGAATTTTTATGAGGGTGTTCATAAATACTTACACTAGTATATTATCTCTAGAATCTACGATGATATATAAACTAATATTCGTATATTCATATCAACGATGTTGTCCAAAAATAGCAAAGTACGAATACCTATTACAATAGCCCTCGACGAGTTTTCATGTTTTGAAATCGTTGCATAATAGCCTCATTATCAACGGTATTAAGTACATCGCTCTCAATGTAAGGAACCAAACAATCATTCATCCACTGATCTCCTATTCGATTGCGTAGATTGCTCTTTACGTACTTCATTGCAGAAAAACTTCTTTCAACTGTGGCAGTTGCGACAGGAAAAGTCAACACCAATGTCACAAGTAAACACACCAATCCAAATCTTCACTCAGAACATGCAAATCTTCACTTTGGGCCACCGAACAACCAAATCTTCACTCAGAGAATGCAGACTAGTGAATAGAGAATCAGAGATCCATTTTTTCTTTTTGAGAACCAAACCTAGCTCTATTTACCTGAGAGAGAGAAGACAACAACTGAGAACCTTCTGTTCTCTTTTTCCTCGTCGACAAAATGTAAAGTAAAGGTCTATTACTTAGGGGGTGTTCCACTAACCCAGTTTTTTGAAAGAACTGGTTTTTCATGGTTTTTTATGTGATGTGTTGTAAGAGAATGACCTGTCTCGGTGTTTGGAAAAAACAATTTTTTGTTAGTGGAACACCCCCTTAGTTTAGTTAGTTTATTACACTTTATCCCCCTTTTCTCTTATTGGTTATTTAGTATTTTAGTTTGTTATGGGCTATTGGGATGTTCAAATTGGATTGATTTGCACTTTGCCGGCTAATTTTTTTGGGTGAGTGGTTATTAATTTTTGGACTGGGTGTTCATTTATATTTAGAATGGGACTAGAGTGTTCATCCATATTTCGCTTGGGTGTTCAAAAGAGGACTAAGCTAAATTTTTTGACATGTATTCTAGGTAATTTTTTTTTAATGGGTTGTCAAGTGACCATCCTGACTTCCTAGTGGAGCCGCCAGTGCTCTCTCTTCAAGAGGTATATATGTGCTTGTTGATTTGTGCTGGGTCTGTTGCTGGGTTTGTCGCTGGGTCTTGTTGTGTTGTTTTTTTAGTTGTGGTTGTTTGGGCTGTAATTTGTGCTTGTACTCTTTTATTCCTTATATATATGATAAGTTTATGTTTGTTAAAAAAAAAAAAAAAAGAGGAGGTATCATCATCCTCAACATCAAGACAAGGATGCCTCTTCCCCTCACTCTCTTCCGCAATTACGGGGGGCGTTTGGGAGCCTCATTTTTTATTTTTTATTTTCACTTTTTTGGTCTTTTGACTTTTTGAATTATGGTCAGAATGTATTTTGAATTTGGTAGGAGTGTTTGGGAGAATTGTGCAAAATGTATTTTGCAAGAAGAGTAGTGTTTGGAAGGTACGTACAAAATACATTTTGTGGATCTTTTTGTTAATGAAAATGAGAAAAGTGAAAAATGAGAAGTCAAAAGCTCCTACACACTTCTTTTTCACTTCTCCTCTCTAAAGTCTAAAATGGAAAACCCATTTTCTTAAAATTTATTTTGGCCCAAATCTCCCAAACATTCAAAACTCAAAAATGGGAAAATGAAAAGTAAAAAAGAGGCTCCCAAACACCCCTGCATATTCTAACCTATATTTGGTGATTCTGGTCATGCAATCTATTCACCTAATATTAATTTTGCTATGAAAAGGAAGGAACTCATTTATGTAATTAAATTAGTGTTGATCAACCATTTAAATTTAGGAGAAAGAGAGGGTATCAACATTGAAGATTGTGTTTAAAAGATGGTTCACAGGTTTCCGGATTTGGTGTTAGGATCTCATAACGGACGTCCTAATGAATCAAATTTCATGAATTTCCCACTTTAGAATCTCATGATAAGATTTTAAAGTGGAAATCCAAGAATCAAAGTTCATCAATCTCACAATTGCACTTTAGATTCTCGTGATAAGATTTTAAAGTGAGGGGGTGTTCCACTAACCCATTTTTTTTTGGAATAAATTGATTTTTTCACGATTTTTTATGTGATATACTATGAAAAAATAATTTGTCTCAATTTTTGAAAAAAACAATTTTTGTTAGTAGATTGCTCCTTGAAAATCCATATAGACGTAGGCCCAGTGCCAAGACTAGCCAGAGATGCTCCTACCGATGACCCCACACATGCAATAATGGTTCTAACTTTTTTGGTACTATGAAACTGTGTGTCTGAGAAGAGAAATAGTACTATATGCATTCAAGCAGGTACCACATGGTATACGCGCGCGTGATCTGGGCTGTCTATTTCGATTTTGGAATTTTCGGATTATGGAGAGAGAAAGGGGAGTGGGAGGAGGAGAGAGAGGATTTCGATTTCGGCCGTCCAATACGCTTTTAGATGGCCGGGACGCAATGTTCAAGTACCATGTAGGCTCGGTCACGTGATACCCATTTTGTACCCAATTTTTTTTTTTTTTTTCATAAAAGGACTAATGCCTCGTTTCTCTTGTCGCCTTTTCATTAAAAAGTCCAAAGTCGAAAAGGCATTTTCTCACATAATAAGTCTAGAAAGTTTTAAAAACCTCAATAAGATATAAATAATTTCACTTTTGTCTCTATAGCTTAAAAATAAAAATAAAAATTTAAAAAAAACGCACCATAAAAAAGACATTAAAATCAATAAATCAGTGTCATAAAGCAAGCATTTCCTGCAAGAACAGAGAATCTCTCAAGTCTCAACAGAGAGAAAGGACTCTCTCTCTCTCTCTCTCTCTAGCGAGCCTTCATAATTCTAGCAGTGCCCATCTGGGTACCTCCTCCACCTCACTCATGGAGATCTCCACCAGCCTGCTCAAGTTCAAATTCCACATCTTGTTCGCCGCCGCTCTCTCTCTCTTGGTTTTCTCACTCATCTATGTGGCTCCAAGATTTCTCGACGTCCTAGCCTACTTCTGGCCCCTGTTGGTCTCCACAGCCCTCTTCCTCCTCGCCGTCGTCCTAATCGCCCGGACGTCGCCGCCCGCAACCGAAGCTCCCGCTGAAAAAACCGCCGAAGGAATCTTGGAGTTCGTTGCTGCCCAGCCTGTACTACCAGCCGAAGAATGTTCCACATCTGACCGCACCATGTAAAATGTAATTTCTTGATATCGAGCAATGCAAGATACACAACTTTAAAAAAATACAATTGTATCCCGAGCCGTTCATTGCACGTGAATCTACATACATTGAACGCTTTGAACACAATTGTGTTCATAGTTGTTTTTCAATTTCAAAAGTTGTGTTCTTCAACTTTTTTTTTATTCCGATGTATTGCCATTAATTTACTATTAACTTTCTCTATCTCACACCCTCCGTTTGTGTCCAGATCAGGATTTTAAATAAAGTTGTTGTCTGTCATATCGGCCGTTATGTAATGGAATTTTAGACATTTGATATCGTCATGTATTAGCCAATTCTGTCCGATATATGGTCGTATTACCGATACTGTAATTGCACCACAAAAGAAGAGTTAAAGATCGACTTCATGTTTGTTTGTTTGTCTGCTTTTAAATTGGAAAATGCTTTTGAAGACTTCATGTTTGTTTGTTAAGTTGTGAATAAGGGAGGAAGGGAACAAAAAAACGTAGTTTCCGATGTATGTATTAAAGAGTCTTGAAAAATGTTAAAGATGTATCGAAAATTATTTCTTTTGTCCTTTTCCTGCCTTTTTTACAACCCAATGAGTTGTTATTAGCATTCCCTTTAAATTTTGTTATGGTTGCATCTATTGTGAATTGCTCAGTAACGCAGTTTATGCTACCACTCGAATGAAACTCGACCAAAAAGTTACTCAGCGAGGCTCAAATCAATCAAGATGCAGTTCAAGTTTAGGTTGAGTTTCCACTTCCATATTTTTTTTTTGTACTTTCACTGTTTTAGGACTAGAAACTGTCAAACCGTATGCGAAGAGAATGATTTATTGATTTGATAACTTGTAGTCCAAGAATACCAAAAATATCAAAAATACCATAAAAACTCAGCCGTCTTCAGATAAGAAGAATTATTTTATTTTACTTTCGAGATTAGAAGGGTGGAGGGGGGTGACCGACATAACCAAGGATGGAGTCAGAGGGGGACAAGTGGTGGTGGCCACCACCACAAGGGTTCTAAAAAAAAAGCAATTATTATTTAGAAAATAAATTTTTATCTCTGAATTATATATACTCGCCACCACTAGATTTTTTTAATATTTCATCCTCATAATGCAGTTTGTCTTTTTATTTTTAAGTAAATATTTTCGCCACCATAAAAGTAAAATCATGACTCCGTTCCTGAACATAACTATCTCTATTGGAAGTGATCATAGGGACTCTAGATTCTCGATAGAGGGATTAGTTATCCATAGGGTTCACATCTAACCACAGAATTTATTATCGCAAGTGGATGATTGAGCCCTGCGATTGGATAGGAAAGAGCCTTAGGCCATGTTCCACTAAAAAAAACTAGTTTTGTTTTAACTAAAAAACTACCCTATTTCACTAAAAAAATCCCACAAAAAAACCACTTAATTTCACTAACCTAAAAAAAACCAAACCACTTTAATCATGTAAAATTACGAATCTGCCCCCCTTCAAACCCCTTATCCTTTGGGTACAAGGGTAGCTTGGTAATTTGGTAACACAACTCAAAAAACCAAAAAGTTAAAAAACTAGTTAGTGGAACTAGTTGATTTTTTTGTAAAACTAAAGATAAAAAAAAACCAAAAAACCAAAAAACAAGTTAGTGGAACATGACCTAATTAGCTCATTAGTTTTGCCACCTGTGTCCTTCATGTGACACAGGAGAGGTCTCATCCTGGTTCCATTTGATTTGACGATACGAACCATTTATTTTATAAATCTTTTTTTGGAAGAAATCATAAACTTCATTTAATCATTCATTTCCATTTAGACCAAGACAGGGACCGATGGAGTCAGGAATTTCACTATGCAGGGGCAATTTTTTTTTCCAAAATACTTTACAGAGGCGAGTCTATATAATTCATAGGAAAATTTCTTTTTCTACATAATACTAGAGGGGTTTTTTTTTTCCTTGCAAGGACGACTGCCCCTACTGACCCCCATCTGGTTCCATCCCTGGACCAAGATGATTCGACCAAGTGTCTGATCCTTCTGATTTTTTTAATGGGCGACACACACATCAAGACTTACCAAACAAACAACTCAGATGGTCAAATGGCTCAAATGAGAGCATGGTGTATCTTATTTGACTTCACATGAAGAAACACATGAGGGAGCGTCACAAACGAGGATCCTTTAACTTGGAATGAATATGTAATTTGATATTCATATTCAAATATAGTTTCTTAAATCAATGTACTGGAAAAACAAAAGAAAATACATAACAAGAAGGTTCAGACAAAGTTTTGACTCGGATTCAACTAGGATCATCTATCAATGCATAGAATAATGTGGAGCGTCAAATTTTATTTGAGATTTTCTGTACTAAACAGATAGCTGCCGAGTATTCTAATATCAAACCTTACAAAATCGAGAAATATGATAATGTAGACGAGAAATTCAAAACAAAATCCACCGATCACTCAATGTTCTACCGAAAAATGAAGCCAGAATAAAAGATATTTTCATGGGAGGGTCTAAAACTCTAAATAGATGCCACTTTCGTCTCAGTTTATTCAGTGTTCTTGAAGCACCCCGCTGCGTGACGTGTGAGGGTGATTCAAGAGAAAGTAATAATTTTCCATGGCTATGAACCAGAGGGTGTGTAATGAGACCAAAAAGGTGTGCATTTTGAAGCTCTCGAAAGGGCACACTGCACAGTACGTCGTGCTGTAGCACTTGTCGTTTGATTCTGCATGGAACTATGCTACTGTAATCAATATGCTCTTTAGAGAAGGGATTTGTTGGTCTTTGGACCTTGACTGTATGGCAGGGAATTTCAGATGACCATTTTTAATTTATTTATGATAACTCAGGTTTTTCTAGGGGTGTACACGGTCCGGATCGGATCGGATTGGCATGAATCCAATCCTAATCCGCGAGTCACGGTTTTTAGAAAATACAATCTGTGTCCGGACCAAAAGTCTCACGGTTCGGTTCCAATCCGATCCACGAGTCACGGATCGGTTCCGGTTTTATCCACGGATTACATGTTATATATAAACAAGTAACAAAGTTACAAATTGTTTAATAAGACATTCTTGTTTATAATAGTCGTAATCTGGCATAAAAATAAAATCAAGAAGCATCCCAAAGCACATTATTCAAATTCTATAAATAATAAGGACACCACAAGTCCACAAACACAGAAGTTCGTAGTTTGTACCACACAAGCATGGAAATATACTATAACAATTTGGTCTCTTATTATAGTAGAATTTAGTGTAACAGTTTAACTCCTAAGTTTTGAAAAATATCACAGTTTACCCCCTAGTCTGTGTAATAGAAGTTTGTGTAAAATTATGTGTGTGTATATATATATATTTAAAAAAAATTATATATAATAAAAATCTCACGGTCCGGATCGGTTAATCCACGGTTTCGAAATCAAAATCCGTGTCCGAACCACGAGTCACGGTTTACTATTTTTTCAATCCGTGTCTGAACCATTAATCCACGGTTAAAATCTAAAACGCATGGATTGGTTCGGTCCGGACTGAATTCACGGTTCACCGGTTTTTTTGTGCAGCCCTAGGTTTTTCTGTCATTTTATGTGCACTTCAACTTTCGACTGAGATCGAGAAATCAATCCCATTGTCTACTAGTTAGGGGCCCAATTAGAGCCAGAGCGAAGTACCAAATGGGAGAGATTATTCAATGTCAAAGTCCTTTTCCACCACACATTAGTGTATGGCCTACTCACTTTGTCTTGGGATAACAAATGTATGATCGATGGAAAAGGGACCTTTCAGGCATTGAATAAATTGGCCTGAAATTGAAGGTTCCGAACCTTAGACCTTTGGAGGTACTGTATAATTTCCCATAATGTAGGGATGACAACGGGTAGGGTATGGATCGGGAAACCCTATTTCATACCCGATCTCTGATTAGAGGATCTTTTAGCATCCCCGCCCCCATCCCCACTAGCTTGGCTATTATATGAAGAACCAAACCCATCTCCCAATGGGGATTGGAGTTTCCCCGAATATATCCATATCCAAACAAAAAAATAAATAAATAAAGAAGTCAAGAATGAAATAAATTGATATTTTTTGAATATTAAGTAGTCTATAATATGGTATATGTAATATGTATAATCGGGTACGGGAAGGGTATGGGGCGGGTATGAGTATTTGGGGTAGGGATTACAAATCATACCCGCTCCATATCCGAGCGGGTTTCCTTCATATCCTACCATACCTGCTACTATTGGGGAAAATTCTGGTTTATTTCCGCCTCCGTATGGACAGGGGCAGAGTGGGTATCCACTAGATATGGGGAAGTTGCCATCCCTACCATAATGGGCTAGGCCGAAATTCAAGGTTTTAAATCTGAAATCTTAAAAAAGCTTAAACGCCTTAAATCTCAGTTATTTCCTCGTAATTGATGACATGATAGTGCAGCACTAGCATTGCAATTTCACTTTGTCTGCCTCTAAATTCGCCACCCAAAAAGTTTAGAAACACACCCTAAATGCACAAACACATACGTAAATGCGTAGTCGGCTCGCACATACAACACTACCGGTGTGTGATCCAAGGTTCTGAATCTCGTACCGGATAGGGTACCGGTTTTCTTACTGGTACAGTACAGTACCGGTACCCTATCTGGTACGAGATTCAGAACCTTGGGTACAACAGAACTCATATTGAAGTGATTATTCAATATTCATGGACACGGCCACGTGGTGTTCAAAGAAACTTCTAATACAACATATTCACTTGTAATTCATATGCTTAATTTATGCCTCTATTAGTGTGATTGTAAAGGCTCTTGGAGCATCTCGTGACAGCGCAATCATTTTCTCACAGTTCAGTCCAAACGTTGGGTTGGTTGAAACTATAGCTAAGAGATTGTAAGGTATGGGTACACCATTTCAGGTACACCAAATGAACCACCATCTTGTGTGGGGCCTACTTTGGAGCCGTTTAATTTGTTTAAAACATGTTTTTAAGAGTTCCTATAAAAAATTAAGTCATTTGGCTATCTATCAATAAGGGCTTTGATTGGTTTTCGTTCCTGAATTCATTAACCAATATCTAAATGAGCTCATTTTTTTACAGGAGCCCATATAACAATGTTTTAAAAATTAAACGGCTTCTATTATTAGTGTGAGATCCCAAAATGGGTCTCACACAAGGTGGTGTATATTTGGTGGTTTACACCAAATGATGTACCCATAGTTGGTCTTGCGTTATGGAGTACCAACCAATGGCAGAAAAACTGTCTTCATCTAGAGCAATGTTGCAAACGGCTAAAACAAGTGATAAAACTCACTCATATGAATCAATCACATTAAATGGAAATACCCAAAAAGACTCGATAGTTTCTCCCCTTGAAACTGATATCTACTCCTTAACATTGGGCAATGGCAACATATCTTGCGGATAGACGGCTCGGATGGACGGGACAGGGAGTTGGGACAGGGAGTTCGGGACATCAGATCCGCTTCCTATGGGTAGTGGGTATTTCACAAGATTTTCAGGTGTTTGATTACCTCTCCGAATCTGATCCAAATCCAAAAATAGACAGATATCATACCTCTATGGATGCGCAGCAACTTGATGCTTCTGCCGTGAAGTGACAAAGTTTGAAAGGAGTTCCATGAAAACCATGGCATCTCTAATCTCTTTTAGCTGCCAAGCATCACAGTTCTAAGTGAATCATGTCCACAGGCTGCAGACAGCAGACCCTGTGGCTAATTACGTAAGAAGTCACAAATCCTCATCACATGCTAACTTGTTGCCTAGTTGATCATATGCAGTGTTCGAAAAGAAGGTCTGGAAGACCAAGTACTCGCCGCCTAGGTGCTAGAAGGCCCCTCGCCGACTAGGGGCCGACTACGAGTACTCGGCCTGTAAGCTAGAAGGTGCCCGGTCGCCCTGGGCGCTCCCAGGCTAGTTTTAGAACCCTGATCATACTCTAACAGTAAACGGAGGGGCAGTTCATATCCACAATATCTAGTTTTCATGTGCGAAGAATTATAATCAACTGTAACTGTAAGGTAGTAAATGTGATACTTCTTGCTATCTGCAAATCCTAAACCATAAACGGTGGAATAGGGAAATGATCAGTTCAAGTATTTGTAAATAATTTACTGATTGGAGCCTTAATGGCGAATAAAGAACGCGTTTCTCAGTGTTGGCTTCCCTAAGTTGGTGCAAGGTAACATGCTAAATGCGAAAAGAAATCAATCTTCAAGTTCATGTCGTTAAACATCCTAAGCCAGACAACTCGACAAGTAGTTACCTTTTCAGTAAACTATGTCCGAGTCCAATCTTTTCTCACCTAGAAACAGCTTCCAAAGGTGTCAATGGATCTTATGCGAGGCCAGTGTTCTTCCACCAACCGAGGAAAAGACAAAAAGAGAGGTTTGTGGGAGTGACTTCTGAGGTCGGGCCAAAGAAGCGAAACAATAGACTTGATGCCATAGTACATATGAAAAAGAGGTAATGAAAGCAGCCTGATTTTCCTTGGAATTGACTAAATGAACAATGTTGAAGACAGATCAGCATCTTTATAATATGCACAACGAATCTCGAGTTAGGAATCCAAATTCGAGGAGATTTTTTTTTGAAAGGGATCTACATCTCCCCAAGGATCTCACAGAAATATCGATGAAAAGAGGCATTACGTATTTGTTTCTGAACAGCTACGGTATATTTCAAGCTAATTTTCTTCACACGTGTACATGTAGATTACCTTTGCACAAAATTGCGCTTCTCACTTCCCTATTTCAGCTGATTGGGCAAGCGTTATATCAGTAACGGACAAAGTTCCTGACTGGTCAACATCAAGATCTTCAAACTCTTCCATCACAAGTGAGATGTCTTCTTGGCTGATCTTCCCCATCTCTTTTAGCTTGTATAAGGTGAAATCAGCAGCCCTATTCGAATTAGAGTTAAAGGAAAAAATTAAAGACAAACCATACCCATTTTTTACAGATGAATTATACACAACTAGAGACACTATGGAGAAACAACAGACAACTTAGAGAGTTCATAAAACGAATATTATGTTTACACAAATCCAACTTACCCAACAACTCCATCACCATCAAGATCAGCTGCCTCCAAATCCATGTTTGTCACCCTCCTATTAAGAACCCAATCGACCAACGCCCTTCGTCTGGTTTCAGTATTTACCTCAGCTACATAAAGGAAAAATTGAGCCAAGCATATGGTGCTAATCAATATCCAAAATATAGCAAAAATACGCCCAGCCTTTGTTGAGAAGCTCTTATCTCCATAACCCAGAGTTGTGATAGTAGAACAGACACAATAGAAGGCATCGACGAGATCCAGTTTCTCAACAGTCCAAAGAAAGATTGTCCCAACAACTATGAGGACCGAGAGTAGCGCAAATACAATCAAACACTTGAGCCTCACTTTGTTTGTTTCAATCTCCTTTACAATTTCAGCCTGACCAACTTTTTCACGCATGGCAAATGCTTTAACAAGTGCTGTTTCCTGCCTCTCCACTAGGTAATCTGC
The DNA here is from genome assembly GCA_963854785.1 of Vaccinium vitis-idaea. Taxonomy (NCBI): domain Eukaryota; kingdom Viridiplantae; phylum Streptophyta; class Magnoliopsida; order Ericales; family Ericaceae; genus Vaccinium; species Vaccinium vitis-idaea. The sequence continues at coordinate 2,034,702 of OY978217.1, forward strand.
TGCTTCACTAAGGATCAGTCCAACTAGAGCCATCCCTGTAAAAACAAAAGCACAGGCGAGAAGTTTCGCGGGTACACCAATAGGCACGAGGTCACCATAACCAACGGTTGTCATTGTCACAATACAGAAATAAACAGCATCAAGAAGTTCATCGGTTTTCTTCCCACCAATCTCTGGACTAACGACGTAGAAGCAGCTTGTGCCCACACCAAGGTAGATTGTCAAGTATATTGCCACTTTCCTAAAACTTGGGTGGAGTCTACTGAAAAAGGGTTGAGAACGTGGAAGTGAGTCGTCTACATTTACGTCTCCGAGAGTATATTCCGGTAGAGGAGCACTTTTACAGTGGTGGAATCTTCTTCTATTAGGAGTATGTTTCTTGTCGGTTTGAGGTGCAGGATCTGACAATCCAGACAACAGGGGCTGTTTTGCAGCGTTATCGGCCATTCTGGCAACACTGCATATATGGAACACTTTTAGAAGCCTTGTGAATCACTTAAAAATGTGGTATAGGCCAGCTATCATAGATATACTCTTCAAAATGTATGAACTATGGACTAACCATGTCAAACACTTGAAAGTAAGGTAACTGTATGGAATCAAAGAGGAATTCAGCAGGGGAGCATATTTAGCATTCAAGACTCTAATTTTACTGAAAACTTATGCATAAAGCTCCTTTAATTAATCTCCAGGCTCAATAATTCCAAATTTCTCAGGTAATTATGCTACAGTATATATCTGCATACCAAAGACAGAAGATAGAGACACTGGGAGAGCAAATCTCAAGTTCCCAAACAGAGACAAAGGTGTCAAATTCATCCCTGAATTAATTCCTTTGGGCTGTCAGCTAAACCAATCACAAAGTACCACTAGACACAGCATCAACGCGTATAGAGAGAGCGATACTATTAACCCTTGACTTGATTTTTAATTATGGGATTATAAATGATTACACCCCTTTGGAAGGAGAGAAATGATGAGATAAGAAAGGGGAGCCAAATCTAACCATTTTTGGTGAGAAAGGGAAGGAGCCAATAAAAAAAAAATTCATTTTGGTACTTTTTTCTCCATTTCTCACCAAATTATTCAAACCAAATCACTCAATCCAAATCACTCACCAAAGGGAAAGATTAGAGTTTCTCTCCAAATCACTCAATCCAAAGGGAAAGTTTAGAAAATAATAATGGATAAAAATCAAAACCTGAAGGTGCGCATTAGTAAAAGAGAAGGATTCAGATGAATTGCAAAGAGAATTCCCAGCTGCATTAATGCATTCTACTACGTTGTACTACGTGAATCACATACTTCGCTAATACTAAGTAAACACTTAATAGCAAAGACCAGATCTTACGAAGAAATAAACGAGCAAGAGAGAGAAAGAGAGAGTACATTGGAAGCAGAATTGGCTCCTTTTTTCTTCTTCAAATCCTTTCAGAAAATATCTTTCGTTTTCTCCTTCAGAAAATATCTTTCGTTTCTCCTCCATCGGACTATATATATTCTAGCTGTCGTTGTACGCTGAGTAGCGGACCCCATTCGTCATCGACATGGGGTGAGTGTAATTTTTAGAATCATAATGCATGTAAATCATTTCGGCTCCAACCATTTACAACTCTCTTACATACATGTAGGACCCAAACTCAATTATAGGTGTAGCTCCTGCGTGTATGTGAGAGGGTTGTAAATAGTTGGAGTCGAAATGATTGTACATGTAGCATTTTTGTAATTTTTACTCCATTTTTTGACTTTAATCGACTCCTTTTCCCGGACCCGGGTACGCTGATGTACGCCCCTCCGGTGCGGCTATGGTGTACACATTCAAGCCGGTTCGAATTAAAAAAAAAGAAAAAATTCTTTCACGAAATAGTTAACTCTTCCGTGGTCTTTAAAAAAAAAAAAAATGTTTCATGTGAAAGAGTTTTATTTAAACACAAATTGTCCAAAAACATTTTTTAATAGTGCAAATGGGCACACTAGAGAGCACAGGGTCCCCTCCCCCTTTTTGCCAAAAACAAGTTAGGGGTGCTTTGGCAAAAAAAACCACTAGTGGTTTATTTTTTGTCCTTATTCAATTTTTTTTTTTCTGTATTTCTTAGTTTTAAGTTTATTTTTTTATGGTTTGTTGCTTCGTCTTGATGAGAAAAATCTAAAAAATATAAAATTATGAGCAAATTTTTTAAAAAGTTCACTCACGATATTGGATTATTTTTGTCTTTATTTACAAAAAAATTTAACTTTAGTTAATAAATTTATACTATTTGGATTCTTCTCGTCGAGACAAACTAATAAACCACAAAAAATCGAGGCAAAAATAGCAAATGCGAAAAAACTTTGAATAAGGACAAAAAGATGAACCACTTGTGGTTTTTTTGCCAAAGCAGCCCTTACTCCATCCTAGGATGATATACCGGTTAACAAAATGATAAATAAAAAACAGTAATGCATTTTTCTAAAGAAAAAGTTTAAATTTTTTTTATGAATTAAAAGAACACATTGATAAATTGCTAAAGTTTATTAGAGTTAATGCCTTTTTAATTTATTATTATACAAACCAAACTATTATTTTGAGACGGAAGTAGTATGATTTAGCCTCGCTCAATCACGTTTGATTTGGGTGGTCTGGGGCCTCTGGCCTTAGTTTGATTAGTGCTTGGGCTTCAACCTAGAGGCCTAACCCAAGCGAGGGACATAGTCAAGCTATGGCCCATTTTGGAACTACATTTTTTTTTTGTGGCCTTTGTGGTTTGATTTGTTACATCCGCACCCCTTGTATTTTTAAAAAATGTGCAGATGCACCCAATCAATTAACGTAAAAAAAACTTTCACTGTTAACGGAAAAGACTTAAAGTCCAATATGCCTTTATCTTCTTCATTAAACCTAAATAATCTATCATTTTGTAAAAAAAAATAAATATTGGATCGGAACTGTTTATATTGTAGAGTTTGACAAGTACTACATCCATACCAAATTCAAGTCGATTGGAGAATGAAAAACTCATGGTCAAATAGAATTTATTATGAAATAAATTCTTAAATTAATTTTACCTTTTATTTAAGCAAGAACCCGATCACTGATCTATTGATGTCCGATTGACCTAATCTTTTAAGGAGATACTCTACTCTTTGTTTAATACATTAGGAACCGTTTGAATTAAATTTTTAATATATTGGTTACATTTTGGAACGTAGGACAGGCATGTGAGGTACATCTCTGTTAACATGGATGGAAATGGGTACAGCTGCACATTTTTTAAAACCACAAGCGGTGCTGATGTAACAAATTAAACTATAAAGAGTGTACCCGCACATGACCCAAACCAGAAGGGTATAAGTAAAGTTTGCCCTTGTTTAGATTCGCCCGAGAAAACAGAGACAACAAAGAAGGAAAGGACGAACTAGATTTGTGAACAATATTCAGTTCAAAAAAGGTTATGAAAAAAAAAAAAGGAATTAATAAAACCAAACAAACATAATCTAAATTCAAAAAGATTAAAGGAAGTAATAAATCAAATGTTTGTAAATCCATCAATAAGGAAAACGATTTGAAGATTCTGTATCCTGCAATCGTAAGCTCTTGGATTTTGGAATAAATGGCTGCCAATTTTAAAAAAATTACCATTTTTGAATTGACTCTAGGAAATCCTGTACGGTATATCCGGAGGTTTGTATCAAAAAATCGATTTTGTTTCCTTTTTGTAATGACTAAACCCTCCAAAACCTCTATTAACACAAACGCTTCCCTTTAACCCTAAGGCTAAGGACACTCCTCAAAAGTTCACATACATCGAACGGTTCTGAGACCAGATTTGTACTCTTTCTTCTGTGTCCGTAGTTTTTTTTTATACATAAATTTGCGGTGGTCATTGGCATACAAAGTTGCGGATCTAATTACTCGGTTGTGATCCAAGCACATATTCAATGGCGTCCAGTGACATGGTTAGAATATGAATTCCGAAATTCAATATATACATATTCGGATTATTTTACACGCGTCTTGACTAATCTTGAGGTTTTAAAGTTAACGATCGAATGAACCTTTAATTCAATGGCTCCGAGAGTTCTTTTACTCGAAATGAAAGTCAAAATGCTTGGGAAAATAGGCTCGTTATGAGTTATTGTCATGCTCCCGATCGACCGGCCTCTTTGCGTTTACGTTCGTTCAGTTGCTTAATTTGTTTTCATAAACAGTGACCTTTGCTTTGATTTCTATGCAGGGATGTGTTCTAAAAGTTAATATCCATTGTGAAGCATGCAGGATGCAACTGATTCAAATGCTGAAATCCATCTCCGGTAATTATTCCATTAATTATTTCGTGTTTCATTTTTATGTAAAGAACATTAAGACCCTCGTCAATGGATTGAATAGGAGTTGGAATAATATAAATTCTTTTAATTGTTACCAAAAAGAAAAGAAAAGTAAAAAAGAGAGTGAATGGGCACGTCGACAGTTTTTGGATCAAACAAACAGATCTCATTAAAATAGAAAAATATTATAAAATTGCGCCAAGTTAGTCGATACCCAAAGTGAAAAACTTCATGGTGATATTTTATTTTGTCAAATGTGACATGCATGGTACACTGAAGGGGAAATGAGTGCAGGCACGAGCACGAGCACAGGAACCTTCAATTTCTTGGGTAATTTTATTTTTTTTAAAGTGTATTTTGATAATTCACAATAAAAATGTGTTTTTCATCCCTTTCAAAATCTTTTTCACAAATATGAACATTTTTACCATAATCTCCAAATACAAAATGGGCACCCTATTTATCAAATTTATGTGTTCCTCGTTGCATGGAAAAGTGTTCCAATTTTCTAAACATATCTCAATTACTTTAAAAGGGTATGAAGTGCTCCTGCGGCATGACAAAAATACACTAAACAAATTCTAAGGAAACCCTATTATTCTTGCCTGAAATCTATGTATATATTGTAGTAATATATAGCCGAATTAGATAATTATATAAATGTTATTATAGTTGCCTACTTGTCATGAATAGGGCTGCAAATGAGCCGAGCTGCTCGAACTCGAGTTTTGGGCTCATTTACTAAACGAGCCAAACTTGACTCATTTTATAGTCTCCGCTTGTTTAATGAGGCTCATTAAGTAAATTAGTCTGGTTCGGCTCGTTTACGACCGAGCTGAGCTCGAGATTGAGTTTTGAGCTCATTAAGCAAACGAGCCGAACTCAAACACTACAAAACTCAACTCAACTCAACTCGACTCGTTCACAACCCTAGTCATGAACTCCGTCCGCCCCGCTTCCCATCAGAAAAACTTCATTGACCAATTGGATTGCAACATAAATTCGACATCTTGAAACCAAGCGAATCTTGAAGCAGCTTTATGATAATGAAACCCACCAACAACAATAGAGTGGTACCCTCTTTATCAAATTTATTTGTTCGTCGGTAATTGAACGACTCAATCAAGCACTTGTCAATAATCGATACTTTAACAAATTTGATTTTATACAAGGCATATTTAGAAATTATTTTGAACAAAATGAACTTGTTTGATCATTTGTGTAAGACCCGAGACGACCCACGTATCAATACCCATAGCATTTTTGTTGGAAGATAGTACGTAGTAAGAGTGAAGTTTCTGTTTCTGCAGGGGAATACTCTATCACCATAGATACGGAAGAAGGGCTTGCAAGGATTTCAGGGGCGGTGGATCCCAACATGGTTTTAAAGGCAATATCAAGGCCTGGAAAACATGCAGAGCTCAAGTGGGTGAACCTCAAAAGTCCATCACCAAATTTCTACACAGGTGCAACAAGTTATTACAACAATGACAACGCCTATTACGGTTCTGGTTCTGGTTACGGTTCACATAGTGGTTATGGGCCAATGAACCAATCTGGTTACGGTTACGGTTCACATAGTGGTTATGGGCCAATGAACCAATCTGGTTACGGTTACGGTTCGCATAGTGGTTATGGGCCAATGAACCAATCCGGTTACGGTTCACACAGTGGTTATGGGCCAATGGACCAATCTTACTACAGAGGCAGTGAATTTATGCCAGCTGAAGGAATGTATTGGGGGGACACAGTACAACAGAATTACTGGCCTCAGGGGACTGATTACCACTACCAACCCCAATCAAACTATGGTAATTATGTGCCACCTAGTGGTACTGGTCATTACCATTGATCAACACCCACATGAAACGTGGGGTTGGAGTCTTTCGGAGCACCACGTGACCGTGCTCCAGGATCATTGAATAATTAGACCTGATCAAGATATTTGAGAAGTTAGTTGTGATTGTTTGAGCTGGATTTTTAGGATAATAGACAGTCGTCTGTGTTTACGGAATACTTTAGTAGATTTTGATATTTTGATTTTTGATGAGTAGTTACTAGTCGTGGTTGATAACCTGGTTCGTTTTGGGTTTCGAGACGGGTAAAATATGGTTGTCGAGAAATTGGATTTGAAGAGCCTTTTTAGACGAGATTAATTTGTAGTTACTGATGTGAAAGCTGATTTTCAGCATTTGACATTCACGGCATAGAATCATGCTCAATAATGCTACGTGCACAGTTACAAGCAAACAACCAATACAGAATCACAAACAAAACGATGTCGTTTTGTTTTGTTTTTTTTTTTTAAAAAAAACCCCTCAAAACTGATCTCTATCCAAACTCTCCACATTTATTACAAATTCAAGAATCCCCAGAAGCCAAGGCATCGACATGAATCCAATGAAGAAGGTAATCCAACCACACAGCATCAGAGTCAGCAAAGTCCCCAACAGCAGGGACGCGAACCCTGCCGGCGATATCTGGGGCGGTAGCATCGACGGAGGAACCGACTGCGGTGGGTGCACCGCCGCCGGAGAGTCGTTGGAAAAATCAATCGGTGTAGGAGGAGATCGGAGGATGTTGAGAATCAGAGCAGTAAGCTCGACAATAGCCCTAGATTGATGGTGATCTTGAATTTGTAATAAATGTAGAAAGTTAGGATAGAGAGGTTTTGAGGGTTTTTTTTTTTAAACAAAACAACTTCATTTTGTTTGTGGTTGTGTATTGGTTGTTTGCTTGTGGTTGTGCATGTAGCATTATCGGAATCCTGATACATGTACAACTATTTCGGCTTCAACTATTTATAACTCCTCACATACATATGAGGCAAACACACAATTATGGGTCTAGGCCCCACATGTATGTGAGAGGATTGTAAATGGTTGAACTGTTGAAGCCGAAATGATTGTACATGTAGCATTTTTGTACGGCAAACGACACTAAGTTTTTTTTATCTTCGTTTTTAACATTGCGCAGAGAATTGTACATGCTTATAGTATTAGCAAACCAAGCGCATCAGTCTAAATAAAGATGCTAAGCTAATGATCAACAAACATTCCCATACCAGCGGTGCTACATACCCAAAAAATATATCCAGAAAATTGTCCAAATCTATTTTAAATCAGTGCTTCAGGCTCGAGCCACTGATTTCAAATTCTAGGCAATTTTCTAGGTACTTAGCATTTTCTTTCACATATAGTACTTTCAAGAATCAGGTATATATTAATTGCTCATTTTGTATATTCGAGATGGAGTATATCTGGGCCTCGTTAATTCCCTCAATAGAAGGGTAGTTCTGAACAATATTGAGCATGAGGACATGCTTTAAAAGATCACCGTCCAAGCCCTCAACTTGCATTCGGGTGCAAGTTTTTCATTACGTACAAAATGTTTGTAGTAGTGTCGATCTCACTGTCCTCGTCTTTCATTATGACCACCAATCTTAACTAGTAGCGGGTTCTGGATCTATCGCGGCATGCGTTCGTTGATGTGTGTTTGTCAGAAGGTTCTAATTAAATAGCAGCGGTTACATATACATAGTATTTGTTTTTGAACTCTTCGATACTGTTATACTCCAAACGCATATATTTTTGTATTCGGTTTTGAGTCCGGTTCATGACTACTGTACTACGTTGTAGCACTTGAACACTAAAAAACAGCCCAAAATAAGGGGCACCACAATAATTCTTAGTATTAGGCCAGGTAGGGGTCTTTTTGAAGCTCAAACAAGTAGTTCAATTTGGTTTAGGGCCTTTAAAATATGTTATTCTTGAAGCCCAATAATACACATAAAGCAAAGGCTCATTTGGTGGCCTGTTCAGTGGGTGGAATAAGTCAAAGAATGAGCTAAATAAGATGCATGTACCCTAATAAATCACAAGTTGTGCAGCCAAAGATGTCTTGTTTTGAAGTGTTTATTGGGAACCATGATGATGGCTTTTGGATTTTCTAAGTAAATCACAGGTTCACAACCAGCACCAAAGTTGAATAATTTGAGGGCTCATTAGTTATTTATTTATTAACTACCATTTAGTAGTTAACAGTAATAGATCACTGATGTCTAGCCGTGACCATTTTAATTCTAGTGTGGTCCTGTGGACTGCTTGAAATGGATAAGAATTAGCCCCTTAAATTTGTTTTTTAAAAATGTGATTTGATTCATGAATTTTTCACGGTGGTTAAGGTTATGGATGACAATTGGACCTTTTTCTTCTTCTTCTTCTTATGTAAATGATCTTGATCATACTGTGGACGAGTGAAACTTTTAATATTTTTTTGGGAAGTATACACATACATTAAAATTTATGTTATGATGCCTCTTTTTTTACTTTTCACTTAGGTACATCATACCATGTAGAAGTTAGTTATCTCGTAATGAGAAAAGAAAAAAGAAGCAAAAGATAGAAGGATTAATAAATGATTAGTACCACTTACATAGTTTTGTCTTTCCTATATTGCGGCTGATTGCCTTTTTTCCCCTGTAAAAACTGTCAAATTTTAAGTACACTTTTTTTAGAATAGACCTAGGGCACTAAAAAAACCTAGGGCTGGCCCTGCAACCGCTTTATGTTCTTTTGCATAAAATGAATATATTAAAATATTTACGACCACAACACCTGATTTTGCTACTTACTATGCGATACTCTTGTTCTAGACACAACGCATATTTATGATGAAAAAGAAAGGTCTATTTATCATGACCAGTTAAGTGTAAAGAAGTTGTGGATTCTCGGACCACCTAGATAATTCATGGATTCAATTTAGGATGATGGATATACACATCAATCTCTTTCAACAAAAACATCATGCTAATTAGACTGATTTTACAAAAATTACTTAGCCATCAATCATGACTGTTCTTTCGCTCCCATCCTGATTTCTTCTTTCATCCTCCTTATGAATTCATCACATTTCTTGTTTAACTCTTCTGTACTTATTTCCAACCCATTCTCTCCTCCTCCTCCTCCTTCTTCTTTCATTACAAACCCAATAGCGCCCAACTCATTCTCTTCTTCTTCTATAATCTGCACTGCACCTTCTTCTTCTTCTACAGCTGCTGTGATCAAACGTGCATTTTGTTCCTCTTGTTCTTCTTCTTCGTCTTCTTCATCCACTGATACTTCTCTCTCAAGCAACAAGTCGTTCGTCTCTAACGATGAGCTCAAACCCTTTCTGTCTCCAATTTTGTTGAGTAAAGGGTCGTTGAGCTCATTTCTGTGAGGCGAAAATCGGATGAAGAAACCCGATGACTTAGCTAGGAACACCAGGATTCCATTGCAAATTAAGAAAATGCAGTTTTTGTCCATTGCATGGTTTAACAGCTTGAAAGAGAATTTAGGGGAATGTGAGCTAGTAAATGAATTGAGGAAGAAACAGTACCATAATGTTGAGTAGGAGGAGAAAAAGAAGGAAAACAATGAAATTGATAGCAGCATTAACTTTGTGACCTTCTTAACAGAGTGGGAAGTAAGAAATTGATTCAGAGATTGACCCATTCTCTCTTTCCCAGCTCTCTCACTCTCTCTATGTGTGTGTTTATGTGAAGAGAACTCTGAAATTATGAAGGATATGGAAGTTGTTCTGTGGCCACAAGGTTCTCTCCATATTTATAGGAGAATCAAAGTGGGCAACTTGACTACTCCTCCATCCCAATGCTTGTCTAGTCGGCAAAACGAGAATTTAAAAATAAGAATTTTTTTAAATATTTCAGTTATTTACTAGACATCAATGAGTTCTTTAATATTCTAAAAAAATTGCAAAAATGCATTATTTTCATATCTACGTTCTACGGACAAGATAAACATTTAGGGCCGGATGCAGTATAATATACTCCCTTCGTCCCAATTTTTTTGTCCGGTCCGTAAAACGAGGATTTAAAAATAATAAGTCTTTTAAAAATTAACAGTACTCGTTGATATCTAGTAACTTGCTTAAAAAAATTGATTTTTTTTTTTGAAAATTTTGTATTGTTTTCAAATTCATGATTTGTGGATCGGACAAAAAATTTTGGGATGGAAGGAGTAGATGGTTAGGCCGGAGAGTGAAGGCCCAAAAGTAGCTTTTTTTGTGGTTAATTTCTGGCAGCAAATTTCCCTTCAGATTTGGGAGCTGTGAGATGGTTGCCAGGTGGAGGGGTGTTACTTTAATTTGTAGGTAGGAAGGAGTGATCTTCATGTTCACCAATTTTAGATTTGACTGCTTTTTGGTTAAATGATTTAGGGACCACAAAATTATTAAAGAGAAAAATCACGCAGTTGGTTCAATGAGGTACTGTTGAATTCAATTACTAATTTACTATGATAATAATTAAGGTTGATACTTCTCATACATGATTAAAAAATCACACTGTAAATGCTTGAATCTATAGTTCTATAGACTCTATACTTCTTCCATCCCAAATTATTGGTCTAGTCGGATTCCAATGCAATTTTTTAAGTGTTCACATATTTCAATTTATAAAGTATTTTATGTGCAATATGAATCTTATTTGATAGATCTCAATTATTTCTATTATACAAAGTTTTTAAAATCTCTAGAAATATTATAGATTGAAAGATATGAACAATTAAAAATTGCATTGGAATCAGAACAAGACACATTTTGGACAATGGGAGCGCGCGCGCACACACACACAAAACCCTTCACATAAGGGACACTTATGCAAGCGTACGTATATGTGGACTTCTCATGCCACGGTTCAGATTTTAAAGGAAATTCACGAGTTAAATAGGAGTAACATTTTGCAGGTCAAACATCAAATAGGGTTGACAACATTAAAACCCATTTCCTTTCCCAGTTTAGTTTTAGTTTTAGTTTTGATGACATCATCATTTCCCTCATTTCTCTCTCTATCTCTTTCCACTCATTACACCTTATGACATCATCAAAACTAAACTAAACTATCTAACCAAACACAACCAATAGAATCTGGAGACCGTCAAAATCCCTCAACGAATAAGAAGAAAATGATCGAAATCCCTCAACTGGAACTCGAAATCGCTCAACCAAGGTCGCTCTTGATCTCAGAATTATGGGATTTATGGGTTTGACTGTCACCAACAATAAAAAATTCGTGGATCACTAGAGATCCTCCACTTCTTGATCTCAGAATTATGGGATTTATGGAGTTGAACGTAAAATTTCAATCCGGCGCTCGGTGTTTTTTCCCTTTGGAAATCTCATTATTAGCCTAATGATTGATTAGAAAGAATCAGTCTGAAACTTTAAGGCGGTGATTAGAAAGAATCAGTCTGAAACTTTAAGGCGGTGTTTGAGAGCCTTATTAGTAGCTTTTTATTTTCAACTTCTTGATCTCAGAAATATGAAGAATGCATTTTGTAATAGGAGTAATGTTTGAGAAATATGTGCAGAATTTATTTTGTAGAATTTTTTAATCAAAATGGGAAAAATAAAAAATTAGAAGTAAAAAAGCTACACTCAGCTTACTTTTGACTTCTTCTCTCGAATGTCAAAAAATCAAAATACATTCTCACACAATGCAGTTTTATTTTCCAGCCAAATAATCAAAAGCCAAAATACAAAAAAGAAAAGTAGAAAAGAAAGTAACCAAACAGATTAGATAAAATAACCTCGTACATCCATTTTCTTTGCTTCCACGTTTAGGGCAACCTCTTTTTTCACTTCCTTTTTTTTTTCCCTGCCAAACCTTGACTTTATGTCAGATAAAAAAAAAAAAAAAAAAAAAAACCTTGACTTTATGTGAACACGTGTAAAAAACCTATTTGGGTTTAAATCAGTTATCAACATAACAAATCTATACATAGCTTTTTCCCACTTCGATACCAAACACTACGTTAAACGAACACCAGTAATTTCTTAAGAATCTTCTAGTCTCGGCATGGTTAATTTGTCTTTGATCAGACTGCAAAGAAGAGTAATTGAGGTGCACGCAAGTTGACCTAAACACCGTAACATTTCGAACAAAAAAAAAAATCTAGTTATTGCCTAGGGCAGTCCTGCTGAAAGATTTTGGGGGCCGGTAGCGAACTCAATAATTGAGTTACAACTCATTAATTAAGCGAACTCATTAAAAAAAAAAAATCTAGTTATTGCCTAGGGCAGAGCCTGCTCAAATCTAGTTACAAAGGGGTTTTTTTTTTTTTGGTAAAGAGATAGATGTATATTAAATCAAAACAACCGCCCAAAATCACCGGCCAACAAAATAACTACAACAACAAAAAAATAAACGAAAAAGACTGTTAGGTTGATCAATAGAGAGTCTTTATAAAAATCATTACAAAATATTTACCGTTACAAAATGTAAACCTATTGTTATTCAAAAATAAATAACCATTATAACACCTTAAAATCCATGATTTACTATAGAAGGCTTAGATACACACTATTAAGGCCTAATACATATACATAGGGATCCTAACAAATTTGAAGACTCTTAATTTTTAATATTTTTTGTGAGCCTAACCGCTGCATTTTTTGTGAGCGAAGGAAATGCATTTCATTTTTTCTCAAATTGGTTGGTTAAAAATGGAGTAGGTCCGAAAGTTAACTGGGTTTAATAGATGGGCTGAACCGCTGCGGATAATTTCAGCCCATGGCCTTAAATACAGTGGGCCACAATTCATCATATGTTGTTGGGTCCACATCTTCTTTTTTTGATATACACCTTGTTCTTTTACCCTTGAGAGAGATTTTTTTGTTTTTATCACAACCGTACACGTGGTTTTTTTTTAACTGCAACCGTACACGTGGTTCCCAAACCACATTTAGAAATTACTTTACCCTTTTTTTTTTAAAACAAAAAGTGTCCTAAACCAGCTTGCGCACATTTCAGACTAATCTCTACAACTCTTTTCACAGTTGTCGTTACATGTGTAAAATAGTAGTGTTGTTTTTACGTCTTAGTTTGAATATCCCAGTGAGATCGTGAAACATGTCGTTCGAATAAAGTATTATCCTGGTCACGTGGAGACATTTGATTGTTAGGGAATTAACCATGGACTTTTTTCCATATATAAAACTAATTTATTTCATATAAATTCAATAAAGGGTCGGATAACAATTGGGTGGGCTGGGGCTAGGGGTATCTGACAATATATTGGAAATTGTGGGGCCTTTGCGTCAATACCCAAACTCTGATAACTTAATTAATTCATGGGGCTTGATGATGTAAGAATATGTAGTCAAACAAATTAAAAGTAACATAAAAGTAGCCCCCTTATGCGACATTAAAAACAAAATAAAAGTAATCACTTATGTTTGCACGTTAATAAGTCTGCGCCAGAGTTCGATAATTATACATTCAACGAATAGATTCAAACAAAAATATGTTTATACTCGTTACATGCTTGTGAGTATCATAAATGCATTATAGAATTCGCGTGCATCGAACGACTTCAAATACCTTCAGATATCTCTGTTCCTAATATTACTCGTCTCTCATGTGGAAGTTCATTAACAAAGTTAAAGTTAGGGCACCAATTTCTGAGGCCAATTTTCGGGTGGAAATTCATTAACATAATCACTACATACTACAGATATAATGTAAAGTGGATTTGGAAACAAGGAAAGGTTAGTAAGACAATGGGACAAGGGTCCTGTCCAATTCTGTTACTGTCCAGTTCGGTCTAGTTTTGGGTTTTTGGAGGGCCTCACAACAATAATCGGAATCGTTCATTTTGTAGAGATCATCAAGTATATTTAGTCCACATAAAAAATTAGCTTGATCAACATTGATAGGTGCTTGAATAAAACACATTTGTACAAGAAAAAACTGGACAATTTACGTGGACAATGTATTCAATGATGTTTACAAAATAAACGATTCCAATCATTGTTGTGGGCTTAATAGAGACTCACAAAGACCCAAAACTGAATCAGACTGGACAGTAGCAAAACAGGAGAGGACCCTTGTCCTCATACAACTCGGTTGAAACTTTAAGGCCATGCACAATTTCTTTTTTGGGACCTTTTTGCATTTTCTTTCCTTACTTTCTGTTTTTCTTTCTCCTTCTGTTTAGTTTTGAATAAAGGCAAAATGAACCAGTGAATTAAAGATTGTTCACTCCCCAGTAGTCTCAGGGAACTAGAGTAGATGATTGTTGGTAACTGTTAGAGTCTTAGACAAACATTGCACATTGCAGTATTATAAGACAAGTGATTTCCACGCCCTATTTTTTTTGATAAACACATCCTCTTGTTATCTTTTAGTGAGATTTTTATGTATAAATTTTTTATTAAAAGACAAAAAGGGAGTATGTTTATTAAAAAATAATCATTTCCCCACTATAATTACAAATGCGTATCATGATACATGGTATTGGAAAAGAAAAGGAATAATGAAATTGAATTTAACATCAATATTTACTACTCATCATCGGAGACTTGCGACGATTTAAGGGGAAATAGTTTTTTTTTTTTTTGCCAAGAGAGGGGAAAATAGTTGAATGGATGAAGAATGCAGAAGTAATTAAATTTAGTGTTTTATGTGCTTTAATCATTATTTTGAAATATAATTGCAGTCAGTCTGTCAGTGTCGTTTACCTTTTTATATTCCTACATTCCAAAAATTAATCTCGAGAGACTAATCAGATTTTCATTGTGGGCCCTTAAATTTGACATTTATAATAGGTGTTTTCATCTTGAAGGCCTAATATCAAATGTGGCAAACTCAAATCAATTTCATAAATTCTATTGGATTTGCCATTAAAAAGGTTACGAAATCAAGTGACTTCAACTGAACCAGTTTCATTCATCGTTGATCTAGATTTATTGTCTCTCCAAAATCGACCAATTAAATTTAGGGTTGACTCACGGATCCAAACTGAATCGGTTTTAAATCGTTAGAAATTGATTTAAAAAAAAAAAAAACAGAAATGAGAATCCTCTCAGTGGTAAAGAAAAGAGATGAGGGAATGTGAAAAAGATCATAAAGTGACAGTATTTACTGAATTTGGGGTGCTCGTATTGACCCAAGTCACTATATTTCCGTAGTGACATCAACTGTATTTGTGATCGAAATCGTACAATTTGTTGAGAATGTTGAGTAGATCATTCATGTGAAAAATCAAATTAATTGGATATTGATAGCTATATGTTCGGATACCATTTATATGGATGACCAAATCATTTAGAGAATACACTGTAAAATAAATTTGTCTCAATTGTGTGTCTACCAACTTTCAGTGATCGTAATTTTTTATACGTATAATGTACTCAAGATTTCTAAAAAATGAACGATTTTGATCCAAATGAAAATTTCAAATGACCCACAATTAAAATTATTATTGAAGTATAGTGACTTGGCTCACTACAAGACCCCAAGTCCCAAATTAAAGGTCCATATGTTATTTGCAATTTTGCATCATACAAGCTGCTCAACCTGAATGAGGCCATGTTCCACTAACTTAGTATTTTGGTTTGTTTTGGATCTTTAGTTTTGCAAAAAAACTAACTTGTTCCACTAGCTAGTTTTTTGGTTTTTTAGTTTTTAGTTTTGCAAAAAAATTAACTTGTTTCGCTAACTAGTTTTTTTGGATCTTTGGTTTTGCAAAAAAAATAACTTGTTTCACTAACTAGTTTTTTTGGCTTTTTGGTTTTTTTAGGTTAGTAGAATTAAGTGGTTTTATTGTTGGTTTTTGTGAATTTTTTGTTAGCGAAATAGAGTAGTTTTTAAGTTAAAACTAAACTGTTTTTTTTTAGCGGAACACCATCTGAGTCAATGAGAGAGCTTTGAAGTTAGCGTCTGAGATCATATACCCAAGATATCCCCCCTCACCTGTGAGAAAGGGGTTGTTATGATAGTTTTCACCACTTCTCCTACCGCCTACCAGTTTTCCCCTTCTCTTCCTTTCTCTCTCATCACCAGCTGCATGGTATGTGAATTGTGAAGTTCCAAAAATCTGCAACTCTCCAAATCTGCATGGTACCCATCTGCTCTTGTCCCCACATCTTCTCTCTCATCCTCTCTCTCTCCCTCTCCCCAACACTTCCCACGCCAAAACACAATCAAACCTTCTTTTCTCCCCTATTTCTTGCGCAGACTGCCTCTACTTTTCCGTTTTCAGGCCTCTCTTTGCTTTTCCACTTGTAGGTTTCTTTTGCAGTTTCTTGATGATCTTTCTGTGGTGGAAGCTCCAAAAATCACATTTTTGTGTTTCTTAGAGATTTCAAAGTCAAAACCCCAAACCCCAAACCCAGTTCTTTGGATTAGGGTTTCTGATCTTTTTGTAGATCTCCCAAGCCAAAGGTTTCTTGGGTTCTTATGTGGTTTTTCAGATACCCTACTTTATTTGCTTGGAATCTTTGTAGTTCGAGATGGATCCTACACTAGGATTGTGAAATATTGGAGGATTGTGGCTTTTTTGTTAGATTTGCTTCAAGATTGCAGCTTTTAGGCAATTATGTTAATTGGGTCTAAACCCTGATGCCAAATAATTTGGGGGCATCTTTAGTTGTTGTGTTGAGTCCACTTGGGGATTATTATCCAAAACATGGCTGCAAGTGGGCACTGTTTCGTGGAGTGGAAAGAGCAATTTGTTTCTAAGGAGCGGGGTAACCGTGTGGTTCACTACTTTTTGAAGGATATTTCAGGGGAGTCCATTCTTGCTGTTGTTGGCACTGAAAGGAGTGTTAGGCACATGTTCTATGTTGTTTCTGAGGAGTTCTTGAATGTTCAAGGGGCAGACAATTCGGTCCATGCCGGTTTCAGATGGAGATCAAGGAGAGAGGTTGTTAATTGGCTGACATCTAGGCTATCGAAGCAGCACCGGATCAGCGATCGGTCCAACAGTATGTTTTGCCTCATTCTTTATCCTGGATGTTTATGTTGATTTTTTTACTTTTTTAAGGTTACCTTCGATTGTCTTTCCCTTGTTCAAATACGTGAAATTAGCAATTTTCATATTTGTGAGGACCACAAATAAGAGAAACCGATGTGTGTTGAATGGGTACAAAATTTGGTGGCTTTATGATAAATCCCTTGTTGTTGAGGAGTATGACTCTCCACCCATGGTTAGGGGTTCGTCTCGCATCCCCATTCCTGTTTTACATGTGAAGACTATTCCCTTTGCTCAATCTTGATACTTGAAACGTGGCTAACGCATGTTTGTCATCTATTTGGGAGTTGTGACTTCAGATTTATTTCTTTTTCGCCTTGTACACATAATATTCTATGGCTGGCTCTCATGGAACATCTGCAGTCTTATGTTTTAGCATTTAGGCAGTTAGTAAACGTTTCCTTCATGGTTTTCCTTGTAAAACTATTGTTGACTTGTGCTGAGATCATCCATATTTCTCTTGTCTTTCATGGTTTTGAACTGGTATAGTTTGATAGACTTAATCTGTAAATATCGACTTAAGTTTTAATTTCTGTCGATCATCTCCAGCATCATGCTGGAGATTTAGCGTGCTACAATTTCGTAATATTGCAGAATTCACTTTTACAAGCCCTTTGTAGCCCACTTGTTGCTCTTGGGATTAATCTTATTCTTGGATTGAGTTGGTCTAGAGTAGCTGAAGAGCTGAAGGACCTTTGAAGTGAAGTGCAGGAGTTCCCTCTATAAAAAGGAGAAAGTTATTTGGAAACGAAGACCTAAACATTGCTTGTGGTTAAGGTTCTGGGGTACTTCAAGGGAGTCTGATTTCTCTAACGTTCTGATTCTTCTGAACCACTAACGAGTGAATTCAGACTCTTTTGTTCATTGTGTTCTGGTTGTTTTAAGTGATTGTTTTGTTTTTCGAATATTGATACCTGGTAATGAGGTATCATTCGTCTGAGACACCAGCAACTGTGCATTGCCTGAGATAAAGACCTCTAGCACAAAGTTCACTAGTTTGTGGAGTGAAAACCAACTATTGTTTGTGACTTTGTGTGCAAGCGAATGCAACTGATTGATGACTCTAATCTGGTCTTGTTTACTCCACGAAGATTGGAGCTTATAAAACTTCTCCTTGACATACTCCTGCCCCCCTGAATGTGTTTCTGTGTTTGCTTCGTTTAATTGCTTCAAAAGCCTTGTTTATTGTGGCAATCACATCTGATTCTTGAATGCTTCTCATTTTCACAAGACACTTTCCGTACAGGCTTCAGTTATGTTCCTATTTATATTGATTGTTTTTTGGACCATGGATGGTAATTATTATGTGTTACATCACACCTTTTGATTGTGGAATAGCAGTCCATAAAATTAACATTCCATATGTCAACCGTTCATAACAGAATTGCTGAAGGATGATCCGACAACTGAAGCCAGTGGTGAACAGACCCCCCTGCCTGACTATAGGGTATCTATCTCTCTTTTGTTTCATCTCTGTGTCACACCTGATGTCTTCGCATGTTCATCTGACGCCATCTCCCTATTGTGTGGTCAGGACCGTTTGGCAAGGAATTTGAAAGGACGCAGTTCGGATATTGTGTGGTCAGGTGTTGCATGGACGTGCGGAAAACAACTCAAGCACTACCCAACATTTCGCAGAAATGGGATTCAAATAGCGGTGAGCTTTTGCTAAAGGAAAAATAGTTTTGACTGGAAATGAATAAATGTGGAAGGGCAAGATATAATGCTGCAACTAATGTAGCTGTTCTTGAAAGGGGGAACTCATTTGACAGAACCTTGAACGGGCTTAAAGCCCATGGGTCCATGACATGATAAACTAAAAACTTGCACTTAAAGGAAAAAATTGGTGCTGGACTGGGCCATTAAGATGTCGAATGATCCGTATGAACATAGCTGGTTTGGCTCTACGTACTTAAAGTAGAAGTACCATTGATTCTTATTCGCAATTAACTGATAGGGCTCAACTGAAGGAATGATTTTTGTAATGCTTCACGTGTATTGTTGGCCTCAAGAAATGTCTACACCTTTTCTGAACTCTACTGTCAAAATCAAGTTTTAGATAATTTAGAAAGAGATTTCTGCATGCAAATTGTTGTCTTAATGCAATGAATTATGGTACATCACTTCCCTGTTTTAATGGCGTCTATGTTTTGAGGTATATCTCCATTTCATAAGCACAAATTGACTCAATGATCGTTCATTTCCCCTTGACATTCAGATCCAGATCCATGCCTTTGTCTTTGTCATGGCTGAAGAAGGAAATCATTACCTTGCTTATATCGAAGATATGTATGAAGATAGGAAGGGACAGAAAAAGGTCAAAGTGAGGTGGTTTCACCGTACTCAAGAAATCAAGCGCGTAATTTCCTTACGGAATCCTCACCCGAAAGAAGTTTTCATTACACCTTATGCACAGGTCATCAGTGTGGAGTGTGTTGACGGTCCCGCCATAGTCTTAGCTCCTGAGGATTATGAGAAGTGTCTTGCCATTTTTTCAAATGATTTGTTAGCCAGAGTACACCTTTGCTATAGACAATTCAAAAGCAATCGTGTTAAGCCTTTCAAACTGAGTAAACTGCGTGGCTACTTTGATCAGCCAATTTTCTCATGTTTGGATCCTGATTTTGACGATGAAGAGCTTAGCCCAGGGGACAATGTAACGGTGGGAGCTAAAAGAGCAAGAAGGGCTAGAGAGCGGCAGATGATGACATATGAGACATCATTTCGAAACTTGAAGAGGAGGAGGCTAATTTCCCACAATTTTAAGGTTGATGAGAAGATAGAGTTGCTTTGCCAAGATAGTGGTATTAGAGGTTGCTGGTTCAGGTGTACAATCTTGGAGGTTTCCCAGAGACAGTTGAAAGTGCAATATGATGATTTGAAGGATGAAGATGGATGTGGCAATCTCGAGGTATGCTTTTTCGGCTGAAATTTTCTTTTCTTGGTAATTTACGTGGCTGAAAATTCAGAATAGGAAAGTTAAAGGATAATGGGTTCATCATGCACATAGTAATTGTTTTCTTCCATAGTTTCGAAGTTGTGTAATTCTTGACTAAAATCCGTCTAATGGCAGCTTCCCCCTATCCGGTTCTTGAAAACCCAATCTGAACTATAGTTGCACAACCTAAAACTTGGGTTCATTCTTATTCCCTTTTGGCAAGATCTTGGGGTTTAATATTTGATGTATCTTAGCAGTTCCAACCCCCAACCCCCCCCCCCCCCCCCCCCCGCGGAGGAATCGGCTCAAATTTTTTTGCTAAAAACTGGCAGCTTTTCTTTTTTCTCCCGTTACTTTCTTTTTTGCATTGAAAAAACATTTATGTTAACGTAACGGGATTCTGTTTTAATGTTAGTTCTCTGCAAATTAATTTGTTTTAAATTTGTAGCAACTCACTGCAGCCTATGTTTGCATATGTCCAAATTAGTTGATTGCAGTAGATTTACTTCGTAAACAATTAAGTGGCAATGTTTTCATTCCACTTGGGGTACTTTTTCCCATGTTCTTTAAGCGTAGGGCACTTTCACCCCTTTGTGGTGGAACTAGTCCCCGATGGGTATCTGATTGTCCTCTGGGTACTATTTAAATCTCAGACCTCTGGGATGGTTCCAGGGTGTTAAACCAACTTTCCTATACAGCACTCACTGAGGCAAAACAGGAGTCCTGACATTGTCTTCAATTTTTTAGGAATGGGTCCCTGCTTTCAGAATGGCCATGCCTGATAAACTGGGAATGAGATGCCCAGGTCGCCAAACTATCAGACCTTACCTCCCATATGATCAGATAGACCTTTCCCTAGAGGTTGGAGCTCCAGTGGATGTGTGGTGGAGTGATGGCTGGTGGGAAGGTGTGGTGACTGGAATTGCCGACTCTGGAGATGAAAGTCTACAAGTTTACATTCCCAGTATGCTATTCAGAACTTGATTCTATTGTCATTTCTTTTGTAGATTGGGTTGCTCTTTAAAAACTTCCGGGATTTTTTCCCAGTTTATTTAATGCAATTTCTTTTGGTGATATCAGGTGAAGATTTACTTCTGAATGTAATTAGGAAGAACCTTAGAGTTTCAAGAGATTGGATGGGAGACCAGTGGGTTGATATCGAGGTGAATCACGATATTCGTTTAGCCATATCTGCTGCTCTCAGCCAAGATACTAAGGTTGCAGCAACGCCAACCATTGTGAAGGAGCCCATGTCTGATGATTTTCCCAAGTTATGCCATGAAGTTCCCATCAGTACCGAAGTTGATGTAGTCGAGGAGGAGAAGATTAAGCCTGGAGATGATTTCATTCCCTGTGATGACGTTTCAAGAGACAATAATAATCACGTGAAGGATGAGAAGCAGCCGGTGAATGAAGAAAGAGGCAGTAGTAATCATGGTAATGACAGTCCAGCAAAAGACAATGCAGAGAATGCTCATAATAAGGATGACAATGTTGAAGACCACAACCAGGATGATGATGACAATGGTGGTGGTGCTGGAGGCGGGGATGATAATGGGCACAAGTTAGAGGAGTTTGAAGCTGGTGGGCAGAAATGTGAAGCAGAATTGTTGGACGATGTTGCAGAGTGCCAAGAATCGGCAAGACAAGGTAGCATTATTTGATGCAAAATTGTAGTGTACCAGTATATACGTATGTATGTATATAAAGTGAAAAACTTGTTTGGGCTTCCACTGCAAGTTTTATTTAACTGAAGTAGTTTTAGGTGTACAGCGATAAGGTTAGGAATCTCTGAGGAATTCTGTTGTGAATTGTTTCAGAAATAGGTGACTGGGATCCCTTTAGGTAGAAGCCCTCTAAAAAGAGCTGGATCATGTTGTAACACTTTCTGATGTGTTTCTGTTCTTGTACCTGTACACGTACCAACACTATAATTCCACTTGTAATGCTAGAATAATTTTGCCAATCTTTGCTGTTAATCTATTCTCTCTTTTTCTCATCTTCAGCGATTGTACCGTTACCGTCAAATTACACACTGCTGAAATTTGGATTGTCCAGAAAATCTGAATTATGAAATGGTTACCTCAGATGAAGTAGACAAATGCTCAAATTTTCTGTTCCAGATATGGATATGTTTTAGCCTAAGAAGGAAGCACATCCCCCAAACCCTAATTTGCCTGCTTGTGTCCAGAAGAAACAAAACACATGAAAATAGTACTATAATCTTAGCCATTTCTCTCCAGAAATGAATGTCATATCCAGAAAAGGCTTTACTTCCTCATAACTGAAAGACTTGGACCATGCCACTCTCTTCCTTCTATCTGCTCCTTTGCCTCTACACTGGAACTCCCCAAATACAGCAGTCCTATACAATGCAAAGAAACTTGACTTACATTTCAACTCCCATACGGGTAAATAACGTATTTTCTAGGCATTTTTTCATTCAATCTAAAACGTCAGTTTCTTTTTTTTTGAAATCAGGAGATGAAATTCTTACTTTTGCCTGGATGGTTGATTCCAGTCGCTCCAACCGGATGGAGTTACTACGTTGTCGATATCACAGTAGGAGTATATTGCTCGCGAGTAATTCCCCCATGCTCTTCCTAAGTAGACAGTCCCGGTGCCATTGATTGTACAGTTAACAAAAGAGAACCCTGTATCATCTTCTTGTGAGTCTCTGTAATGGGCTGCTATTGCTCCATATCGTTTAGCCGTTGAGTGAAGAACACAGTCCTGGAAATGACAGAGAGATATTTATGATGTCAAAAGCCCGAAAGTTTACCAAACAAGTTGCAGGTTTTTCAAAAAAACGAAAACAAAAGCCCAAGATCAAAAACAATTCTAACAAGCACTTTCTGTTTCCAAATTCAAGATCCGAACATAGCCTGATGATACCTGATAGAGCGATCTAGAACTACCAAATACAAAATCAATAGATCCTTGAATGTAACATTGGTAAAAATAGTGTGATCCACAATCATCAAGAAGAGTGTCCTGTGTCCCCAAAATCCTCACTCTATAAAACATAGCTTTATTGCCAGATATCCTTAATGCAACAGCCTGATTTCCATAAGCTCCAGGGACAGCAACTACTGAATTCTGCAAATGATGAGAAATTAAGAATCGAAATTGAGAGAAAACAATTGTAATCGGGTTTCCGGGTATAATTTGTACCTCAATGGTGATTCCAGTTGCACAGAAGAAATCAGATTCTATGGCAACAGAAGCTGATCTATATGTCCCTAGTTCACTTCCATCCTTCTCTTTATCTGAGGCTTTATCATTCCAAGTGATGATGGTTTCTGAAGTTCGATTTTCGACTCCAATTATTGAAATGTAAGGCTTGGAATCTGGAATAAACACCTTTTCCCTGCAAACCAAAAGAATCAGTTCGCATTCTTTCAAATTTTTTTTTTCCAACAATTATTAAATTCAGATATTAGGATTTCAAAAATTGCACTCCTAGTCTCACCAAAAAACCATCCTTGAGGTTGAGGCACTGTTTCATTGCGATCTCAGTATGAAATTTCAAGAAATTCACTTGAATGGTAGATTTAAGAACTTATTTAAAGAAAAGAACCCAATTTCTTAAAGAAAAATATGATACAAATAAAAACGAACATGTAGTTACATTTTCCAAAAAAAAAAAAAAACATAAATAGTGGATTTAAAAATTACACTTTTTACAAATAGCAAAAAAAGTACTGCTACCTTTATTATTCCTCACAAAAAAGTACTTTTTTCCAAAACCAGTAACTTCCAATACCCACGTTGCTACGTTTGAGTCCCCATCTCCCGAATTCAATTCCACAACTTTAAAAGAATTTATTTTTTCTGAGTTTCTCAGGTGGAAAAATAACTGCAGTCTATACCAATTACCAGTCAGAACTATAGATATACACTGATCAATATATACAAAAATATAAACCTATGGGGAACGAGCGCAACAACCCCCTGCGGCCCTCCACTTATATCCTGACTGCCTCCAAGGGGAATCGAACCTTGCCATGTTGCAGGCGCAGGTCATGTTAACACATACATAAATACATTTTTATGCACATCTATATAGCACACACCTGTAGATTCCGGGAAGAATGTAAATTTTCACTCGTTCAGAATTATGCATTGGAACCATATCGACCGCACCTTGTACTGTAACTGAATCTCCATGACCACTCTGATCAACTACGATCACTCGGCTTTTGTTATATTTATCCTGTCTCCAATCCAACCTCTGTTTTCTCAAATCCACCTTCATGTCATCCCAAGTGATAAAATTCACCAAATGATCTTTTTCTCCCTCTGCATAACAACCCACTTCAATATCACCCCAAAACACCGAAAACGTCGACCCGATTATGAGTAACCGGAAAACCCATGAACCCATAACCGCCATTGTTAAGTGTAGTAGTTCCTTTCCGCTCTGGTCTTTTGGTATTACTCTCTTTGTGGGTGTTTTTGAATTTGCAAGGTGGTGGAGTTGCAATGGACAAATTGAGTTGGTGAGAATGGAGTGAGTGTCATAAATATGGGAGCGTACTTTACTTAAACTAGACTAGAAGGCTCAACATTTTATTTGATATACAGTGTAAAAGAAGTCTTTTGGTATATTTATATAGGTTGGAGAAGGAAAATAGTTCGAAACAATATATACGATAAATATTTTTGCTATTTGTATTGGCTTAATTGATGCTCGCTTTCGTAGGTTCTAAATTTTGTTGTAATGCATGCTCGTCCAATCCATAGCCGAATCCTGCACCCGTTCCTGTAAATGACGAGTAAAATGGTACCGTCTGGCAATTATTTGAGTGTAATTAAGTGGTAATTAATCAGATTAGTAGTGGCCTAGGCTGCTAGTAAATAATTGATGCTCGCTTTTGTAGGTTCTAAATTTTGGATGTAATGCATGCTCGTCTAAATTTTGGATGTAAATGACGAGTTAAATGGTACCTTCTGGCAGTTATTTGAGTGTAATTAAGTGGTAATCAAATTAGTAGTGGGGTAGTGGGGAGTTGATGGAATATGACGGTTATGCTTCTTCAGGTGATAGTAAAATCACGGGTGCAACTCACGAGTTGGGCTGGCTCGTTTACGTATAACAGGCTCTGGGCATCCCCTCCGGCTTGAGAGGTTTCGGAGTCGCCACCCGGATTTGAGATTTGTCACTTGAGAAACCGAACTTGAACGACATCCTTGCCTTATTTGAAAAAAAGATTTTTGTTACTGGTTAGTCATAACCATAATATCTCAGACAGTGGCGGAGCCAGAAAATAAAGTTGGAAGAGGCCGCATTATGAAAGAAATTTTGGTTCGAAGATTTTTTCACGACAAAATTCAGTCATTCGGGTTTTTATGGGACAGTTTTGATAAATTGAAAAAATTAATCTCGAGTATTGTTATTATCATATCATTTGACGAACACAATATCATTATCACACGGTATAATTCATCATAATTTAGTGTTTTTGGAATGAAAATTGTTCTACATTTTAATTATTGTTGAAATTTTATAATTTTTGTAAGAATACCTATAAAAAATATGCAAAATATACTAAAAATAGAAATTGGGAGGGGGGCACCCTGGCCCCTATGTAGTTCCGCCACTTATCTTAGGTGATTTGGTCTCCAAATTTACTTTGGGGTCAATATACAGGCACAAGCCTCTATTTTGGTCTCCAAATCTCTAAAAAAGACGATAAGTATTTCCAAGAAGTACAAAAAATTGAGAAAAAAATGTAATAAATTATAGGGAGAGTTAATTAGGCATCATGTACAAAAAAAGATCATTATGATTCCATCATATGAGATTTGAATGCTTATGATTTCATCCTGAAATTCAAATAAACCCTAAAACACCATTTCTCTCTTGATTTGCCTAATAATTCTCTCTCCTAATTTTCTAACATTTCTCTCTCCTAATCTTTTCTGATTTATCTCAATCTCTCTCTCTCCTATCTTCAAAAAATCTCTCTTTCCTAATCTTATAATTCTCTCTCCTAATCTTCTCACACCTAAAATCTCAAAAATAAAATAAAATAAAGAATTATGATATTTTGTCCAAAAAACACGAGCCATGAGATATTGATTTCATGACTATAAAAAACTATAAAAACATGGTAGATTAATGCATCACAAAAAAACATAAAAAAGACATGGAACATATGGTAGATTAATTCACCGTAAAACCACAACCCAACCATGAAAAACATGGTTGATTAATGCATCATAAAACCACATGCCAACTTTGGGATGGATTAGAAAAAATTTCAAACGTGGTTGATTAATCGAATCCTCGAATATGTTGAATCAACAAACCATGATCATTATATGAAAAAAAATCTCCACAAATCTCGGCAAACCTAGATACACGGTAAAATTATCTACCATCAATTCCATGTTAAATTATATAACGAAACATGAGTTAAATGTCATGGTAAATTAAAATGCCATTGTTTTTATTCAAATCAAACAAAGTTCAATTAAAATTCACGAAAACTCACAACAAAAATGGAAAAATTATTTACCATAAATCTTGTGTTGAATTATTAACGAATCAAGAGTTGAATTCCATGGTAAATTAATATATCATTGTTTTTCTGCAAACAAAATTAAGTATACAATTTATGAAAACTCTCATCATTGTGAAACTATTCACCGTGAAATCTTGTGTCAAAACCTAATAAAATCAAGATCCAAAAACTAACAACAAAATTGAAAAATTCAGATCCAAGAAACTCACAATCTAAAAAACCTTCACGTTCTAAAAAAGCTACGTCGTGAAGCATTTTTTGATCAACTAGTTGCCATGAAATCGTGGCTTTGCCGCTGGGTTCGTATGGTTCAACATCGTTGCTAGAGAGATTGGCGATTTGCTTCAGATCGACAGCGTCCGAAGAGAACAAAAGCTGCTCGTGGATGTGTTTTAGGATGGGCGATAGCATTCATGGCTTTCGTCCGACGAGATTTTATTGCTCTCATATTTGAAAGTGCCCACTGCCCAGATCCAAGAGGAAGGGAAATTATTTACATTTATCGACTAAATTGAGACCATAAATGAGTAGTCCATATATGGAGAGAGAGATTTTAGGGGAATCTGATGAAAATAAATCACATTCCACGTAAATAGGGATGCGATCAGTGGAGATGAATTTTAACCCCTAAAATTTGGCATGTAAACTGTAAATGTAGATATTTTATCATGTGACAAATTTGGTAATGAATCAATTAATGAGGGCACTTTCGGCCAATATTCATGTTTCAGGATGAAATCATGAAGATTTAAATCTCATAGGATGAAATCATAATGATAATATTGGTATAAGATGCCTAATTAAAATTCACTAAATGGTAAAATTTTCTCTAAATAAGTAGCGCCTGGTTTCTAAAATAGAAATATAGAGCTGAATTGAATTGAAGAGGCTCTTGGTCCATTTAAAGCGGACTTGGACATGCAGATTTACCCGGCCCACGTACAGTGTTACTGTATTCCGGGCACATTTTCCGTGTCCGAAACACGAAAATTGCATTTGGATAACGTTGGAAGAACTCATACAAGCACAGCAAGCACACACAGAGAAAGAGAGAGAGAGAGAGAGAGAGAGAGAGAGAGAGAGAGGGAGAGAGAATCAATGGCGGTTTCGTCACTATCTTCAACAATATGTCCACCATTTCCAGTATCCAACTTCTCCTCCACTGCTCCTAAACCCAAGCTTTCTCTACTCTCCTTGCCCTCAAGTGCTCCGACCCTGAAAGCCCTAAAACCCACTCGGCCGTCTACTTTTAGGGTTTTCGCTGCACCTGAAACATTGGATTTGGAAGAAACCTTGGAAGAGGAAACCGACTCTGTTGAATCCCTCGAGGTTTGTAATTCTACTAAATTAGCCCCCTTGAAATCATTGAATTTGGGTTGTTAATGTTGGTTTGGGGATTTTCAGGTTGAAGATTTGGAGGCTCCTGAGTCTTCGCCGGGCATTGGGATCGATGTTGGCATGGTAATTTCTTTTCCTATATGTTTTGTTTGATTGCTGAGAAATGATAGGGGAAAAAGACGTCATATCTTAATGTTGAATGTTTACGCTATGGATTGGTGAAGAACAAGAGCGTAGACATGTACAGGGAGAGCTTGTTCTGTAGAACTTAGAAGACCGCCTTGCTCCTTTACTTTATGGTGCTTATGTTCTAGAAGTGACTTAATTGCTCGGGATGGCAACAAGGCAGGATGGGTTTTGCCATAGCCCGATCCCAAAAGTACCATATGGCTCCGATCCCTACATGAATCCCAATATGGTAATGCGTGGGTGCTTCCGTTCCGTCCCCCGTAAGTTATGAGGAAAATTGTTTAACCTAAAAGCAAAGTGGATGGAAAGACTAAAAAGGACACACACTAGGACAACTTGGAAAGTGGACCAAGACTTGATTTTAACAGATCAGTAGTTATGTAGTTCTTAGTTGTGTCTCTTCTTCCTTGGTGATGGGTTGCATCTTTGGGTGCTAAGAGGATAACTTCTTGAGATCCCAGGTTTTGAGCAAAAATATCGTAAGGTCCTTTCCTTTCCTAGTATTAATTCAATATCCATTGGTCGTTTTGTAATGTTTGATTTCTTTGACGTAGTTGCATTTCTGAATGACCCGTGAATATCTGCTGCTGGAACGCACTATCTTGAGCAATTTGTACAAAACTACCATTAGTATGGAGGTGCCATCACATGTACAAAGTTAGTCCTTCTTTGAGGTGGTGGTTGGATTGTGCTTTAACGCTCTTGGTTCTTCATTTGAAAAATGAAATAAATCTACCACAAGGTCTCTCCATGGCCACAGCTTGCAATTCTAACCATAAAACTACAACCACTGGGTAGGAAATATCATCCTTATGTTGGGTAGGAAATAACATTGGAGTGTCATCATTGGGTAGGAAATATCATCCTTATGTTGGGTAGGAAATATCAGCTAATTGCAAATCATTAATCGAGATTTGTTGCGTAAATTTGTTTATATAATTTTTGTCAACGAAGTTCCAATGTTTTTGCTACCATTAGTTTTGCCTCAATTGTTTGGTGGCTAATATGGCTTAATAACAGTAAGATCTTTTGAAGATCAGCAAATGGAAAGTTGCAGTGGCTTGAGATAAAGCCACAAAGGGGTGGGTGGCCACGAGGCCTGCAATTCCCACATTAAAACTCGTGCCTGAATCCTGATTACTATTTTTCTCTACTTATTCTCAAGATTAGGTATTTTCTTTTTCTTATTCAGTGTTGTTTTGTGACATCTTGATTCCTGACACTTGAATATGTTTTTCTTGTTCTCAGAGTGTGCCAAAGCAGAAAATAAGGATTAAACTGAGGTCGTATTGGGTGCCACTGATAGAGGATTCGTGCAAGCAGATATTGGATGCCGCAAGGAGAACTAATGCAAAGACCATGGGTCCTGTGCCATTACCAACCAAGAAGCGGATCCATTGCGTTCTTAAATCTCCACACGTGCATAAAGACGCAAGGTTTCATTTTGAGATCAGAACGCACAGGCGCCTCATTGATATCGTATTCCCGACTGCCGAAACGATAGATGCCTTGATGCAGCTTGACCTTCCTGCTGGGGTAGACGTGGAAGTCAAGCTCTGAGAAAGCACTGCTGCAGCTTCGATAAGACCCGTACGATCACACTTGGCTGGACAAGAGCGTCGTACATTTACTCTCTCTTCCTAGGTTGTGCCTGCTTCCGAACGAACTTTACTCTACCGTCGGACATATGTGGTGAATTCGAAGTTTTGTATCATAGTTGTGATTATTTTCCGAATGTCAATTTTCTGATACTTCACCATGACACGGATATTCATCACATAATTTGGTTGCAAGTTTCATGTAATTGATGTGAGTTGCTCAAGAATGTCAGTAAATTGTATCGATATGAGTTGCTCAAGAGTTCAAGTCTTTTACTAGAGGCCCCCAATTGTTGAAGAGTAATGCCTGTGATCTTGCACCAATGTGACAGCAACCGTATGATTCACTATCCATGGTTTGCCTTGGCGTGCCGGAGTTCATTAGTGTACCACTAGTTGAATCTCTCTCTCTCTCTCTCTCTCTCTCTCTCTCTCTCTCTCTCTCTCTCTCTCTCTCCCCTCCAATAGATATTTCAAAACTCATTGGGGTCATCTCTAAATTAATTAAATTAGCACTACTTCAATTATCTCCAAATATTTTCTCTCTAAAGAAACTCATTCTCTCCCCCTTCTCGGGGGGTGGGTGCGGGGGCTGCCTCCGCCACCTCCACCCCTCTCTTCCTCTCGCCGGTGTCCCTCATCTCCTCTACCCCTATTTCTCTGAACCCGATCATCTCTGGCCTCCACAAACTCTCTCTATCTCCATCTTCCTCTTCCTCCACAGATCTGATCCACCCTCATTCTTTTCGGCCATCGGAGTTTCGAGCTGGGGTTGATGTGAAGCAAGGAGGCTTGGCCGACCACCACTGGAGAATAAGATGCCAAATCTGGCGCGGCGGCTCTCCGGTGAACCCAAACCTGGCTAGTTCTTTTACTGTTTTGTGTTATTTCCGTTATTTTACTGTTTGTTTTTGAGTTTTCTGTTCTCCTTCAATGGAGCTTGTCATTCCCTGCGTGGAACCTTCCATACCTTTGATTTTCTTGTACTCAATGCATTTCCCTGATCCATACGGATAACCCTAAAAGTTGTGGATTGTTTCCCAACTAAGGACTCTGTGTTGGCGTTTGTAGCCCTTTAGGGCTGATTCTGAGTAATAATAATAAATAAATCTCCAAATTAATTAAATTGGCACTAGTTCTCTCTCTCTCTCTCTCCAAAGCCCCAATCATAATTTTCTAGAATATTGATTTTTTTAAAAAAGTCTCAAATCCTCTTTCCTATTTTCTCTCCCACTTCCTTCTATATCTCAGTTTTAAAAAGTTCAAATTCTATTTTTTCCTACTTTCACAACTGTAGCAATTGATTGGAACTGTTACGAGTTTGTTACGAGATTTTATTCTTTTTAATTTTTCCCTTACTAGCATTGTGCCAGTTGATGCACAGAACAATATGAAAAAAAAAGTTCACATTAATGTACTTTTCGTTCCCCGTGCATCGGACGGGTAGAACACTAGTAATAGAAGTATGATGATGAGGATTACATCTCTCTGCGTGGAGGCTTCTTTTCCTCTCTCGGGAGTCTTATTCCTCTTTGTATTCTTTTTATGGAGAGTATAGTTAAGAGATCCAACACCAATAACTCAACTTCAAACCTCCCACCCGGGCTGTGGAAGCTACGTCTCATAGGAAATGCAACAATTAGCCAGCTCTTTACCTCAACGTACCCTGAGAGACTTGGCCAAGAAACATGGGCCTCTGATGAGCCTTCAACTTGGTGAAGTTCCAACGATTCTTGTTTCTTCACCAGAAATCGTAAAAGAAGTTGCGAAAATATGACATCATATTAGCCATGAGGCCTCACATTATTATGAATAAGATCGTGTCTTATGACTCTACTAGCCTCACCTTCGCTCCATTGGGTGAATATTAGAGACAACTGCAAAAAATGTGTGTAACTGAGCTTTTGAGCCACATGCATGTCTTGTCATTCCAATCAATTAGACAAGAGGAGACACGGAATCTCATTAGAAATATCGCTTTGAATGCAGGATCACCCATCAACCTTACACACAAAACTTTCTCATCCGCATTCGAAAATACTGCAGAAGCTGCCTTTGGAAAGAGATTCAATGATCAAGAATTTTTCATATCACTTCTGAACAACTCCGTAGACTTGGCTGCAGAATTCAATATTGCCAAGTTTTATCCTACTGTTGAATGACTTCATTTTGTCAGTGGAGCGTGGCCAAAACTTGAGAAATTGTATAAAGAAGTAGACAGGATATTGGAAAACATGATCAATGAACATAAAATGCACAAGGCGACTGGCAACGGTGGAGAAGATGAAGATCTGGTGGATGCTTTTTTGGACTATAATTATCGTGGGTCAAATGAATTTTCCTTAACTATCAACAACATCAAGGCCGTTGTGCTGGTTAGTAGAGCTTTATTTATCTAAGTCTACAGTTGCACAAAATCACAGGCTATACTGCTATTAGCACCATATGCATCCCGGGTGGGCACCAATTTAGTACAAGCCTAGTGTTGCCAATACTGCATTCTGTGATTCATTACTTGATGCACTCCTTAAATTAGTATTGATTTCACTTGTATGTAGTCTAACAATAAAAAAAGTAAGCAGCTTCATGCTAAGTTTGGACAATTGACATCCATGAGGGCCTTTGTTTGCTAAGTTTGGTTCAAGGGTCCTCTATAACCTTGGCAGGAATCTTCATACTAAAGTTGCCTCTATCATTGTTGATCAACATTGGCAGTGGCCTCGGAGGAGGGATTCTGTTACAAGGGAAATTCTTAGGAACGCTCCAGCTACCTTCCTTCCTAACTGGCTCTGGAGGATTCTGTGGTTTGGAATTTGTCTCCTACTGGGAAGTTTACTGTCAATTCTGCATGGAAGGCTTTCAGGTGTCCTAAACCTTTTGGTTCCTTGGACCTCAATGGTTTGGTATAAGCATGTTGTCCCTAGATGGTCCATTATTTTGCAGTGTTAGGTAGGCTTTCCACCATGGATAGATTACAACATTAGGGTGTTATATCAAATGATCAGTGTGCCCTTTGTGCTTCTGCAGTGGAGACCCATGCTCATTTGTTCTTTCAGTGCCCTTATTCCACTCAGCTTTGGAAAGCTATGCAGTGTAAGCTTTTTGTTCTGTTTTTCATTTGCATCAGATTTTAGCTTGGATGGTGCAATATCATTATGGTTCACAGTTTTCATGTCTGGTTGCAAAAGTTGTTCTAGCTGGGACTCAAGTGTACTCCCACGTTGGCTAGACGTGTTGCATATATATTGTTACTATATAAGGCTCAAGTTTGCTTATGGGTTTCAAAAATTTCCTTTTATAAGCGCTTACATGTGAATAATCCATAAAAAGCCCAACTAAATCGGACATCGAGAGCAATCTGATTGAATCACATTTACCTCAAAGAAATTGATGGTCGACAACTATGACTGTCTATTATTTTCAATCTAAAAAGCGATTAGATCAAGTGCCATTTGGACATATGATCAACCTGGAGAGGAGCTGGATTCTTTTTGTGCGCTCCAAGCTTTTTTTTTTCTTCTCCATTTGATGGGTCGTGCAGAATAGTAAGCAAACCCTTTCTACTCAGAGCTGGAGAGCAGACTGCAAAATGGGTTGATAAGCACCCGGAGCAAACATTGAGTCAACTATATATCCACTTCGGGAAGCACGAGGATCGAAGATACCCTTTCTACCTGCTGTAACCAGCTCATACCCTGAAGTGTTCATTCTCGCATGGTTTAGCTCACAGTGTTGTGGTGCATATCTCTGCATTGTAGGCATGTTCATCCTATTGTAAGACGAGTCTGCTGCTGAACCCAGATGCCCGGGAACTTGACCTCCCAAAAAGCTGCTTCTTTGTCCGAAAGGATTGGGATCTTGTTTCCGACTGTAAGATGAGTCTGCCGGTGAACTTATAAGCTTAGGGACTTGACCTCTCAAAAAGCTGATTTTTTGTTCGAAAGTATTACGATCGTTTTGCCAACTGTAAGATGAGTCTGCTACTGAACCCAAAAGCCCAGGAACTTGACGTTCCAAAAAGCTGATTCTTTGTCCAAAAGTATTGGGATTTGGCACCATGTAAGATGAGTCAGCTGCTGAACTCAGAAGCCCAGGAACTGGACCACCCAAAAGGCCGTTTCTTTGACCGAAAGTAATGGAATCTTGTTGCCCATAAAGTCGAATATTGGATCTTATTGCAGATATCCTTGCATGCCAGTCTATCTCAATGGCACAAGATCCATTATAACCACGACTATCTGTGATTTCTCTCTGGTAGGGTCCAAACTGCTGTTCTCTTCCACGCTTATTCTTCGGGTACTTGCCAAAATGTGATGGTTCTTGGATCCTTGAAAAGTGTCCGTGCTGATGCGCAATCGCCTTGTGTTTCGCACTCCAATCAGGGTGACTCCAGAGGTAGAGTGGTGGTGGACATAAATTCCAATCGTCCAGTTCGTTGTTGTTGTTGACATCAATAGATCCAGGTAAATAAAATGACTGAAGGAACAAAAACAGACAGATATAAAGTATAAACTACCAACCAACCGAGCAAATACAAGTCACATAGGAACTGCAAAGAATGTCTCTATTTTACCTTGCCAGCAAGCAAGCCACCATCCTCCCAGACCAGATCGTAAGGAGTACTCTTTCTGTCCAACCTGGAGAAAGCAAGGGGGTACACACACATCTATCTATAAATATCTGGAGAGAGAGAGAGAGAGAGAGAGAGAGAGAGAGAGAGAGAGAGAGAGAGAGAGAGAGAGAGAGTATGCAAGCACCTTTCTGTCTGCGTAGGAACAATTAGGACAAGGAGCTTTGGCTTGAACTCAAGTGCTTTATCAATGAACCTATTTGCAAGGGAGGCATTTACTCCAAAAGGAGGATTAAGCCCCATGATCTACACATGGAAAAAAAAAAAAAAAGGTTTTGTCAGGCGATCATTTATAACCGGGACTTCAAAAATCTGTGTGTTCAAAAGGAAAAGAAATTTTGTTCTGACCAATTGTGATCCGGGTGGCAATTCATTTGGCTGGACACTCATCCAATCCCTCTTCTCAAAGTTAAAGTCATTCTGTCAAAGAAAGCATCAACCGGCACCAAAATGAAAGGAATAAAAATGTTTGAAAATTGCGACATGACGCCTCTGAATAATAATCTTACGGAAGACTTATCTTAAATACAAAACCAGATCAACACCATGAATCAGTTGAAGCTTGAAACCAGAAGGAAATAAGAACTTGAAGTTTCAACAGAACGGATTATGAAGGCCTTAAAAAGACGCAGAGGACATTGAAATTCAGGAACAGCAAAAGAAAGATAATCTAGAAATTCGGAAACATGTTCACATGGCTTGGAACAAATGAAGCCTAGTCTATAACTTTCATGGAAAACAGGACAGGTACATTCCCTGGTAGCTAAAGATAAACAAGCCGATAATTGTAGGTACACCAAGGAGATAATATCCATAAGAGTCACATATGCGCATGCAACTATTGGACATAGTAGTTGAATACATCCAATGTATTACCTTATTCATTTTTCCCTAAGCGAGGAAGATCTAACAACATTTTCAGTATCTAAGTGAATAAGTCACATAGTCTGTGTGTGATACCTGTCTAATTAAAGATTTTTTTGGGGTGAAAACTGCAAAGTGGATCCAGGATTAATGCACATAGAGTCTTTTGTACATTCTAAAGAAATAAAGAGTTCATCACAACTGATACCCAAATAGGGAGAAATTTTGTATGAGGGAACATACTCCTTACCTTTGCTTGTAAAAGATCGAAGTTTTTGTATGAGCACTTCTTCCCTGTCTCATCAAGCTTCTCCTTCATGAGCAAACTGAAATCATTAGCTCCGCAACAGAAGTCAACTACCTGTTTACAGGTGCAATAAGTGATTAGGTTCTCCAAATAACTTATAATGCAAGACTGTGCAAACTGAATTATTCAATCAAGTATCTGTGGGATTCATCGGAGGTGGTGGCAGACGTTGGGTGACAGGAGATTATTGTGGTGGGAGGAGGAAATGAGCAATTGTTTCCAAATCAAAGGGAAAAACCACCTTTTGGTGATTTTACACAAATTACTCATTTAAGAAAAATGTTTTAGTTCATTTAAAAACGAAAAATGTTTGTTTCACAATTTAAAAATAATAATTTTCCTGAAACGATAAAGATATTATATGATGTGGCAAATTTTTTGGGCCATTTGGTTTTTCCTGTTTCAAGCTTTTGAAATTGGGCAGAAAAAACATGTGTGGTATGGTGTTTTCACGGGTACAATGTCTAAACAATTACAATTGTTTCTAAAAATTATTAAGAGATAAGAGAGCACAACTCTTACCGTGTCGCCCTCTTGTATATAACAATGGAGCCTATCAACAATCTGCATATTGGAAATGAACTTTCAGTGTTAAAGCATTCAGATAAGTTTATCTCTAGTGGTTATGCTGTAAAAATTCCTTTAAAATAAAAACATGAGAGTCTTGTAAACTCAGATTTCAGAAGTTCAAACTCTTAACTGACATTTTGATATCTTCCAACTTATGAGATCCCCTACCAAATCCATACCACACTTGACCAAATTCAACTGAACTTTGTCTATTTCGGCCTGACTCTTGCTGACTTAATTGTGCAAAACAAGGATGATTTCCTTTCATGGTCCCATGGATGTTATATGTGAAATCACGATGCATATTTTTGACTAACCTCTTTCAGCTTGTCCACTTTCGTGAAATGACGTCCAAAAGATGTATAGCGCGACCCATAGAGGAATGGTGCAAGGTACACTCTAAGCTTGGTCTATGGAAATATGAATCAATAAAAATCCAAGGAAACATCAAGATATCAGATTTCAATGAAGCAGATGCGAAAACATAATCCTGTAAAATGCATGGGCAATAAAAGATGTTAAATGGGGATGAATGAATCCAACTACAAAGGACAACAGTTATCAAAAAACAAAAAACTACAAAGGACACTGAACCACTGCCACCCAGAAAATAATTTACAATTTCAACAGGAATACCCTTGGAGGAGATATTCCAAGCCGAACGCTAATCAGTCGAAGACTGATGCCTATGAAGCACAGATACTCTATAAGGCAGTCACATCTGCTGTAAACGTAACGGTATACATCTGTCGTTAGACCCCGAATTCTCGTGGATATGTATCTAACACTTACTAAATGTATCCGTAAATGAGACATAATTTTCACTTTTTCTGAAGTAGGATACTTTTTTGATACACGGATGACACTGGGATTATGGCATTCTTTTTTTCTTTTTCTTTTTTCTGTAACATTAGAATAATTAGAGTGCAACTCTCAAGAATAAGTACATGGATAGTTTGCTACTTAGAGAAGAAGAAAAAGAGAGAGATCAAAGTAGTATCTCCTCTTTTATAATTTCTTGAACTAATACACCATCAGTGCTTCATGAGTGTTTGATAGTGGTATCCATACCTCATCTTTTCCGTCATATATAGAAATTTCATATTAAAATGTAATCCTTATACGACCTATTGGAAAAAAAGCATTAAGTCTACCAAATTAATACTCTAATCCTAAATATTGGTCTTGTCCATCAGAAAATCAAAATGATTTCTCAGCATTCTTGAAAGTGATTAGTACACTACCAAAAACATTATATGCACTAATAGGAATGTATCCTACATGTACCCATTTCCTTTATTTAGTTATTCTCAAATATCATGTCATCGTATCTGTATCCGTCCATTACTGATAGAGCGTTGCAATATGATCTGCGGTAGGCCTAACAGCACCCCTTAGGCCGGTCTGCAGTGTGATCTCATTCTGTGGTCGTAACTTTTAGTAGAGATGATGACGAGGTACGATTTATGCAAACCAGACAATCTTTCACTGTTGCCAACAAGAATTCGATTCAAGAAAAGGTAGGGACGAATGGGTTGAGAGAAGATGCAGTCCTAGAAGAGCTTTATTGTAAGTGTTCTGAAGTCTGAACTATAAATATCACCAAGCCAATCCAAACCAAGCCTTGTGTCTCAATCATTTGGGGTTTGATAATTAACTTATCAATGCATCAACTTATTATAAATAAACAGCCAGATCTTGCAGGCCGAATTGACCAACCAAAGTTGATACAATGATGCATCAACTCTGAAGTAAAAACCAGATTTTCAAGCCAAGTTGACCAAGCAAAGTTGATACAATGAACAGAAAAGCAAAAGGTACAGGATAATAAACCGACAATCACCTTCCACTTAACCATCTGGTTGAGAAGCTGAGGTTCACACAGTGCTTTTGCCTTTTCCATGCTGCAACCCTCTTCTAGCTTTTGTAAAGCTGAACGAAGAGCCTGCAGATGCATGTTAGCTCAACAGACAGACATACGAACGGAACTTCACAGGCGTGAAACCATTGAAACCAATGCATACTCAGGATATTGAAGGTAGATACCTCAACAGAAACCTCCACGTTTCCCAACGTTTCCACTGCATGTTTCAGAGAGACATTCGTGTTTGGTCCTTTGCGCTCTTTTATTATGTCTTCCAGCGTGATTGAAGATGTAGCATCCTTAATCAAGGACAACATTCTGCAATGCAGGAGAAAAAATAAGACAACCAAGGAAATGTACTACCATTCAAGTCGATGATTGAATTTGAGGGCTACAATAGGATCAAATATCAATGCCGTTAGAGTAACAAAAGCATTATTAAACCAACGCATCCACAGAATAATACAGGTGATGGAACAAATGTTTGTTACCTCTGCTTTGCACCATCATCTAAAAAGGCCATAATGTATCACAAGAAGTTAAGGTCAATCAGATAGTAATGGGAAATTTGCTGTATGGACCTTTGAGTTTGCTAATGTCTCATCCCTCTTCACAACTTCACTGATAAAAGTTGTGTAATCTATGAGATCATTCTCAGTAGGTCTAGCCTCATAGGAAGCTGAACATATATATAGTACAAAACTCACAAAATATGTACTCTACGACAAAAAAAAAAAAAAGATTAATGAGATTTTTATTCGCCGTTCAGAAAAAGAAAAAAAAAATACAACAAAACAGAATGGGTAAAAAGCCTGAGAATCTATGATATGTGTGCAAACCTGAAAACTTTATTTAAGTTATCCCACACAGAACTATTTTCACTACGTACTTTACAAACAAGCACACTAGATGTGACTTGGCACTTCAATGCATGATGCAATACATTTACAAGCTCATCCACTAAAACAACGCCGCGTGCAAATTTAGTAAATTAGTTTATAGTTAGTACCTTATTTAGTGTCCATAGACTTTTACACTTTGTTTTACCGAGTTAGTACCTTATATATATATATATATATATATATAGAGTAACTATCCAGTCCGGGAGTCCCGAATCCGGGACTCCACCTTCCCGATATTTTTTTGACGATCCGAACCGTCCAATGTGTTCAAAAGGTGTTTTCCAAGGTCCACGCGGGAAATCTTCAAAAAAAAATACCGGGAAGGGCTTGATCCAAGCAATGTTTTGCAAAATTGTAAATGTACAGTTTTTGCGAAAAACTGCTTGGATCAAGCCCTTCCTGGTATTTTTTTTTGAAGATTTCCCGCGTGGACCTTGGAAAACACCTTTTGAACACATTGGACGGCTCGGATTTCCCACAAAAAAAATTTTAAAAGCATCAAAACACCGAAAAAGGCTTCAATCCGGGATTTCCGGGATCCTTGACTGGATCGGTGGCGTATATATATATATATAACCCCATATATATGTCTATGCTTGCAAACCAGGGAAGTAAATTCCTAGTGCAGTGCATATTATGTGGAATACTGGAGTTGGTCATGCTTATATCTTGATATGGTGACCCAATCAGTTGAATTAGCAATAGACAATAGTTCAATCATAATTTGCTGTGTGTGTGTGTCTCTCTCTGTCCCGATATAGGTCTTTCAAATCTCATTGGAATCTAGATGACCAATTAGAACCTTGAGTGATAAAATTATGCTATAACAAAATCCACAAACTAAATATTGATATGGTTTTCCCCTTTTTTTTTTGTACATCCAACAACTTTCATTGGGCAGCTACGGATTTTGATACGCAATCGATTTCATTCACCCCAACTTAACATGATTATAGTTGAGATTTTTATACCAGATAGATTTCTTGACAGCTGTCTTGATTACAAGGGGAAGTATTTTGAATGCATCCCAATTGGCGCGGGGAGGTGGTAGCAGCAGAACTATATTGAGACCTGTGGGGGCTCGATCGCCACATCCAGGTTTAAAACATTTTGCTTAAATTGTACAAAACTGTGACCATTATTGATTTAATTAGCATATTATCGACTTCATGTCCATTGCTTAAGTTTTAATGTACTTATTTAGTATTCATAACATTGACTACTTGTAATTTTATTGTTTTGTTTATGGAATTGAGAAAATATTCACTTAGAAGATTGGATATTTAGTTTTGTTTATACAACACTCAAAAACTCTTCAAAGCGAAGCCGTGCAATTGACTTGAGCAAAGTTAATTTAGATACTAGACTATGTCAAAATATCTTTTCATATCATTCTAATGACAGGGACGGGAATTAGAAGAGTGTCTCCAAAATGTCAACATATTAGCCACAATTTTCCTCAAAATGATAGTTTTGCATTCATGCCCTAGTTTAATCTTGCTTGGCACAATATAAGAAAACTCGTCTAGGACAATCTTAAAATTTTATGTAATTATATATATCTTTCGATCGCACTATTCAGTAGTACACAAGATTTTGTGTATATGTTGTTCGTTAGTAAAGTTGATAGATTTAAGCTAAGACTTGAACACCTGCGTACAAATTTCTGAAGCCGCCACTAAATATTCTCAATCTCTTTCATAGACAAACTATAAGTACAAGGGTGTTTTAGGTGGCTAAAGGAAAGGTAGCTAAAGGAAAGGAACTAAATAATTTCACATACATTTTGCTGTATTATACCAGAGTAGTTTTAATGTGGAACGTATTATACTGAAACACGAAAGTTTTTTACATAAAGATTACATTTGAGGAGAAACTATCCCTCTAGTTCGGTTCTCTTAAGGTCAAAATCCTCGTTCTGCCACTCGGAAGAATTCCCAGTTGCACAACTTCTTTACCAAATTGACTGGGAACTTTCAAATGGTATGATCAAGAGGAGCTGGACATGGCACATGCCTTTGGTGAAGGGACAAAGCCCGGATTTATGTAATAAAATAGACAGATGAGCTACGATATGAACACTTAACGTCTTAAAAAATCAAAATAAAAACTATGTAATAAACAATGTTTCTCACATATGCACGTAAAGTACCTAATAACAACAATTCTTTACCCAATCTCTCTATTAAAGTGAGCCATCTTGATTTTTTCTCGACGTTCTCGTGAAAAGCACTATTGATAGAATCAGCATCAAAACCTCTTGTAGTATCTTTCTCAATGTATGTGATTAAGAATTAAGCTATATCAAAAGCTCATCCCTCCATCATATTGCACAATTAAAATAATCAATCTTGAACTTTCGTACTTAAGTTGTTCAGAACATGATACAACTCTGAAATAGTGGTCAAATTTTCAAACTCATGATTCTTTGACACATTGACTTATAATTTTTCAATTTGAAATATCAAATCTAGTTTCTTCTGCTTTGTGAAGTTATAAGTATAAATTTTTAAACAGGCTGGAAAAACTATCTTCGACTTTAAATAATTTATAGTCATCTTGAGGATCTAAAAGATGTGCTGACGGTGATTTACTCCCTTGAGAATAAGTAAATATATGTATTTTTTTTATTCATCAACAAAGTTTTCATTCAGCAAAAAAAGAGTTTGGGTCAAAGTCAAAGTATGCGATTTATTTTACTCAATGTAGATCCTTATATATATAAGAAAAGAGTTTGCTAGATTATTTTTTTTTTGATATTTCACATAGGTCATTAAAACTGCCATTGGACTACTTATTTAGGTCCTTTTTTATGAAAAAAATTTCAAGGACTAAAAAGGCTAGAAATTTGAAAAACAGGGAAAAATCTTGTGGTGGCTGGATCACAATGTTTAGTAGTAAAACTAAACATTTCTTCAATAGTAATGCCATTTTTCAAATCGATGCAGTGGCCTCTACTTGTTATCCCCTGGCTTCATCCTTGCCTTGGTGTGACATGCAGAAGAAAAACAGATCTCAAAGCAAATCTTGTCCTAGTCAGTACCAGTTGAAGAAGAGATACACTTGTGGTTTTCCATTACTTTTGCTATGTATTTTCCTTTGTTTTTCTGCCTTCAATCATCTGAGACAAATATATCTTGCTCATTTGTTTTCTGTCAAGTCACCACTGTTGGTTCAATGGCCAAGTATTTTGAATTTCTCGTTCAATGCTTGGTTCAAGTCTCTAAAGCCACTTAGTGGGGCTAAACATACTTTTTCATGCCCGTAGCCCACAACACCTAGCTTCAGCTTCCAAATTGGTGCTTTGGGATCTCTAAAAAATAAGCATGTGCTGCTGATCTGCGTCTCTGTATTTTTTTTATCAGAAAACCTGATCCTTCATTTAGATTTGAGTTTTTCAAATGATTTTAGCAATCCAGTTGCTAAAATCAACACTGATTTTAGCAAATGAGTTTACCAGGTGCTATGATTTTAGGCAAAATCAACCATGATTTTAGCACCTGATGAACTCATTTGCTAAAATCAGGGTTGATTTTAGAAACCCAGTTGCTAATATCAAACGAAAAACTCAGCCTAACCTGAATAGACAACAGAATTATGATCACTTATCATTGACTAAAGAGATAAGCTATACACTTACCTATACACATACACGTCACTTGTGTTTAAAACGTGTTTTCAAGGGTCCACGCGAGAAATCATAAAAAATGACCGGGAAGGGCTTCTTCTGATAATTTTTTTCATAAAAACAACATATGTACAGTTTTATGAAAAACTGATCGGATAAAGCCCTTTCCAATCATTTTTTTTGATGATTTCTCGCCTTAAAAATACATTTTAAACCTATTGGATGGTTCGGATCATGAAAAATTTGATCGGGAAGGTGAGTCCCGGACGAGGTGTGGACGGAAGGGGTGTGGATGAGATCCTTGGTGTGTATATATGTGTGTGTGTGTGTGTGTATGTATGTATGTATGATAATGCCAAAAGTGTTTTTGTTAATGCCAAAACTTCAATGTATATATATGCGACTAAAGATAACTCAAGAACATTGGCAAACAATTAGGCTTGACAAAAGACCACATTAACCTTCCTGTAAAATTATTCAGGAAGCTGGTTTAGCTGTTGTGTACCAATGTACAAGTAAGGAACTGAAGTTGTTCTGTTGTGAAGAAGAAATCATTTTGAGCAGATAACCTATGTTTCTTGTGCTAAACAAGCTCTTTGGTAGGCTCTTTACTTTTCTTATTAAGGTCGTTGCCTTCTGCCAATAAAATGAAACAAAAAGGTAGTTGCTTTTCTGGCAACAGTATAAAAAAATTGGTAAAGCTTGGGATTTGATGTGAATTTGTAATTAAACTAGTTTCGAAGAAGTTTTTTTTGGGTAATTTGGAGCCGATGCCACCAACCGCAATATTAGATTAATTACTTTGCATAATTTTATGCTTGCGGGGAGAATGGTCCAAAGGATTTTATTGTGGTTAATTGTTTATTGGCCAAGGCCACCAATGTCCAATGAGAATCCAATAACATTTTATTCTTGTCTAAAATTGCCTTTTAGACTTTTAGTATATCCTGTGTTATCTTCCACATAATATTTCTTCTCCTGACTTTTAATAGCTAATATCTACCCGGATCAATACCAGTCATGATTTGGGCTGATAAGAGCATCCACATCAGGCGCAAAAATTTCAGACAACCAACCACCGATTCGCTTATGCAATTAGCTAGGGACTCAGATATGATTCTCGGACTTACAGTCCCGGTATACTTTTTTTTAGTTTAGCTAAAGTCATTGTCTTAATGCTCATTACATCAAGCTCTTTATTCTAACAAAAAAGTACGTAGTAATTTGTTGTGCCAGGCAGCCAATATTCAAGAGGTGAGCATTAATGATGAATAAAGGAAACTTGGTGTTTGTTTGGCGAAAAGACGATCGGTAAAAGAGGCGTGTAACTGTGGCATTTCTATTTTTCAACGAGCCATGGGCGAGGCTGATGCAACCATGATTTTGGACTTTTGAAACATTACCGAAAATGGTGGATTAATGAGCCCAGTGCTGATGTTCTAAGAGATTCTTTCCTTTTTCAGCCTAGACATGCTTTCGCCATCTTTCGATTTCTGCATTTTTTAAAACAAACGCGGAGAATAAACATCACACGCAATATAGTGTCTTAACTGTTAGGTCAAATCCTTTAATCTCAAATCTCATTAGGCAATCTCTAGTAGAATATTTGATTCTGTTAGTGAATGGAATCCTTTTATTCTCATTGGAAATGAATGTCAATAAAAGATATATAGTTTTAAGCTTAGGATGTGTTTGGATGACCGGAATCTTAAGTAAGAATAGGAATATGATTATCAGGAATCAAATTCCCGGGAATTTTCTTGGGTAGGAATAGGAATATGATTACTGAGAATTGAATTCCTAGGAATTTGATACCTGGAGGAATGACATTTCGGTGTTTGGATTAATTCAATAATCTTACGCGAGAAACAATTATTTTGGAAATTTATTAAAGTCAACGTTTCCTTTTCTTAATGAATGAGTCAGGAATCTGAAATTCCCATGGGGTAAGGGAGGGATCAGATTCCCACTCAGTATAGGAATGTGATTTCTGGTTGAATATGTCATTAG
Organism: Vaccinium vitis-idaea; assembly: GCA_963854785.1. Classification (NCBI taxonomy): domain Eukaryota; kingdom Viridiplantae; phylum Streptophyta; class Magnoliopsida; order Ericales; family Ericaceae; genus Vaccinium; species Vaccinium vitis-idaea. Next base: position 2,079,190 of record OY978217.1, read on the forward strand.
GAATCACATTCCTATTCCTATCTCTGCCAAACGTTGGAATCAGAAAAGCATGACATCATATTCCTGTTCCCGTCCGTTCCAAATGTTGGAATCATGGGTAGAAGGCATCACATTCCCATTCCCCCTTAAGATTTTTTTTGAACGGCAAAAGGAATTTTATTAATCAAATGTAGAAATACAAGAGATTAAAAGGACGAGCAAAAAACGGCATCACAACAAGAATATAAGATCCCAACAAGGTTGGCACCCTACACACTTGACATTCATATGCCACTCGACCAAGAGAGCAAGGTTGAGAAGAGATCAACCAAGCCCAAAGAAGAACCCCAAAAAAAAACTTGTCTGAGTCACAGATCAGAACCAATACATCAAAAAACATCAAACACCTTAAAAGATAATAAATCTTTCATTGAAACAGGCTTGTTCCAATTCAGCAGAGTTAAAACTTCCCCATCATATACTCGAGCGATGTTGCACTTCACAACTGACATCCTTCCAGTGAAGCACCTTGACTCAACTGTATTGATTGCTTTGAATTGTTGTTAGCTAGTAACAGCTTGAAAATACCCCAGCAAGGTAGCAGTTTTAGATGCGTCGGAAATAAAAAGCCTGAAAACCTAATCCATAGGAGCAGAAGCAGAGAATAGAAGAATCAGAGATTTCTAGGCTCAACTGGACTCCAGAAACTGATCTTGACCTAATATGGACACCAAAGAGCCCGACACAATTGAAATCCAAACGCATGAACCCAAGAAAAACCACCTCCAATGATACCCAAAGCACAAACCCCAAATATTAACCCCAAACAACCAAAATAGCTTAGGATTGACAAACAGCCCTCTCTTGATCTTGTGCTTCCATGACCATAATTCTGCTAATAACCTCGTCCTCGTCACCATCATATCCTAATCCCATGATTTTGTTGACGGACCAAATAGTTTGAGCCTCATTGAGTAGAATCCTGTTCTGTTTTCAATTCCACTAGTAGTTGCTGACATAGCAGCAGCTGCCACAGCAGATCTAAACAAAACACATTTTTACACAAGATTACTGTCATCCAAAACACAGCCTTAAGTTCATCCATGTTGGACGTCTATTTGGATTCCAGAGTTCAAATGACCATTGTGCAATGTCTTTCTGTGGTTGCTAGAACATTGTCTTGTTACACACAAAGAAGATGTTGCAAATCTTGGTTTGGCTGCCCAAGTTGGGGCCAACCAACCAAGTTTGATTTAATGCTCACGAAAAAAGTGTCATTTGGGCACGCACTACTAGAATAATAGATAAAGACCACATTAAAAATAAAAAAAAAGATCAAGTTTTACTAGAAGCGTGATAAAGAAATAGATAATAGATTTTTCATCACACGTGTTTAGTAAAACCCTAGTAAGTAATATTTTTTTACCACAAGTTTAGTAAAAGAGTGGTTTTTATTGCTCAATTTAACCACACTTCGTTTACAAACTTGATGGGATGCAATTGCTTATTTAATCACGCTTTGTTAAAAAATGTGGTAAAATTTTCTTTATTTATTTTAATCACGTTTTATTTACAAGCCTAATAGATGAGAGGTGCAACAAGATTTCAAAGCACATAAAAATGAAAAAATATATGTTGAAAAGGATCACGATTTTAACAAGAAAATGAGATCTTTTTTTTTTTTTTTTTTGGTGATCTTGGTTTTTTGGGTTTATGATCATGGGCAAAAGATCACTGGTAAAAACTGTAATCGTTTTGCCTTTTTGTAGTAGTGACGAAAATGTCCTGAGCCATTCCTTGCAAGGGTTGTGATTTACTGGAAAGTGAAGTGGTAAACACCATATACTCTCATGCATTTGGTTGGAGTTCAATCCTCACTGACTACAACTAACAATAATGACTTTCACTGAGAAAAATAAAGGATTGTGATTTAATGACTCTTAAGAGTTGCTCCTAATGGTTGTGATATATGTTTGCGATTCAACGGCTGCAAGTAGTAGCGGCCAAATAATGGCACTAGCACCATTGGACCACTTTTGCCAAATTTTGATCAAATAACACTCTAGCAAGCCAAATATGGCTTTGGCTATTAAAAAATAACAATAACCATTGGAGATGCTCTTAGTGTGCACGCCTTTCAATTTAGAAATCAAATATATAGAGACGCGTGAATGGACACAGAGAAAGCGTGAAATGCTTTTGCAACAACCGGCTAGGGGATTCAGAGAAAAACGAAAATATTGCGGTTTAGGTGAAAAGAAACACATCCTCTAGTAGTCGCAAATTTAAAATCTCTATTCATTTTTTTCAAATACTGACCTGTCGCGATCCCCAGAGATATTGTTGTGGGGAACTGTCAGGGGTAAGAAAGCCCTAGATGGAAGGGATTTTGGAGACAAAAATCTACAAAAACAACTCAAACTTTGATATTTTCATATTTTACTTGATAATGGTCACTAGGATTACACCATGTTGTCAAAATAGTTAACCAGATTTGTGATTTCCGGATCTGTTCGCAATTTTTATTTGTTCATAATAAGTTTTTTCTGATCAAGCTTTATCAGATGAGTTTTGTTTAGTTTTCGTTCTTTTTTTATGTGAATGATTGAACAAGAATCTATTAAAGTAAAACCAAGTCAATGTCTGTTCAGTACCTTCACATTTTTCAACTGAATCCTTGGCAAGATAACAATTCAAAAAATCTGGCCGAACTTCAAGGCTTCTGGAAATGGAAGAGAAGATGATGTTCTAGTGGATTCCCTTTTGAAATATCATTTGTCTAAAATTACACAGAATCTGTTATTAGCAATATACTCATCCCAATTTAGTGCTGCCAACATTTCATTCTGTGATTCACTACTTGATGCACGATTTCCCGGTAGGATAGCAAATGAAAAAGGAAGCGAAATTCAGATTGTTAGCTCAAGTTAGCCAATTTCAGGACATTTTCGCTGCTGGCCGGGAGAGAGCGGCTTTGACTGTAGCTTCTGCCCTACTTTGATTGAAACTCCCAGGTGGAATGAAGCAAGAGGAAATGGACATAAAAGAGGAATTTGGTGTGGCTGTGGGAAAAAAAAAAAAAAAAAAGGATCTCAAAGCGATTCATGTTCCTTACAAAACTTGTAGCATTTGAAGCATAGATGCACTTGTGTTCTTTAGTTTGTTACCTTTGCTTTCTGTCTTTTATTTTCATTTTTCTCTATTTGGAAATGTATGGGATTGATGTCCTTAAGGCCTACCCTTCATCAAGTTTTTCAGAAGAGGACACATAAAACTAGGTGATCAACTGGTCATTGAGGAAAAAAAAAAAACATTTCCGTACCACGACTACACAGAACAGGGCATCCTGTAGTGCAGTGCCGCACTACAAGATTGTAGTGCAATATCTGAGCCGTTGATCGCGCAATCAACGATATGTGACGCAACTGTATGATTTTATGAAAAATACTCCACCAAGTAGGATTCCTCTTGCAACTTCGCCTCTAAATTGAAGTGGAACCCAAGTATGATGGGCTTGGGCACTCATTTAAATCATGGGCTATGCGGAGAAGGTGATGAAATGCATTTGTCCAACATTTACCCACAAGCGCACTGCCTGGCCAGATCGAGTCTTGGGTTGGGCTTTGGGCCTTATCTTTTTATTGCCCTGAAAATGTTGGGCTTGGGCCGTAAGCATTTTGGGCTCCTAGACTACTGCGAAACTTAAACTCTCTGAGATTAATCCACCACGTTTGGAATTTATCATGATATGGTTGTATCGATGCAGTGATGCCTATGTACTTGAACAGTCTCACCATGCAAGTATAAGTTGGCTCCTCAGCTTCAAACTGAAACATCGATCAACACTTCAAAATATTCCAAGTTCTCTTTCTTTTCCTACCTTTTGATAGCTGCCCGGATTAAAAATCAGCCATGATTTGTGATGTTGAGAGATTTCTTTGTCTTTTAATTAAGCCATGCTTTCACAATCCTCCAATTCTTGCATTTTTTTTCACGGCCGGAAGTAGGAGAATGAACATCTCACACACACACACACACACACACAATAAGAGAGTGTCTTAACTTTCGGGTCAACCCCTCAAATCCCATTATGCAATCTCCATTTGAATACTTGTTCCGATATAATATTTGATTCTGCTGTTGAATGAAATTTTTTCTTCCATCATGGAAAGTAGATGTCAATTGAAGATAGTTTTAAAAGCTTAAATTTCTCTATGTTGCACGTGTATTTGGATTGTGGGGAATTTAGGTATAATCCTGTCCTCCTCACAGGCCCCAAAGGAGGTGGCTCTATGGATGGCAGAGAGAGGAGCAGAATGCCTGAACAAGACTATGACGAAGCCAAAACTCAACCAAAAAGTAAGCTGAAGGATTCAAACCCTTCCCAGCTGCAGTTGTGGAATTTGTGCCCAAAACACTTAAAGAACAAGAAGCACCATGGAGGTGTGTATCATAGTTTACATTAGGGAAAAGTCTAAGAATTCCATGGAGGTGTCTAGGAAAAGTCTAAGAACAAGAAGCACCATGGAGGTGTTTGGAATTAAATTTGGGGTCGATTGTGCGGGTGTCCCAGACTCCTCAGGTTGTAAATAGGGAGAATTGGGTTAGTGGAGTTAGAGAGTGAAATTTTGGTGGTGTTGCAGGATGGTTGGAAGAGGAAGTGACAGAGGCGCAAAGACTGATGAGGATATTTTTTAATGAGGTTTTAAGTCTTTTCATTTATTCCATTAACGGCATCCACAATTGCACTTTAGTAGATAGTACAAGGGATGCAAGTGTTCAAAAATGAAGTACAAGGGATGTCCTTGCAAATCGCTCACAGTACAGTACAGGGGTGTAAGTGCAAATTACCCATTATTTAACTAACGCTACTTTTACAAGATAAGATAAGATTTATGTGTTCAGTATTCTTCAGACATTACTTTAAAAACTCACTCATATCAAATCAATAATCAAATAGTCAATATCACACTCAGTTGAAAAGCACCACCAAACTCAGGCATCTTGACGTTAGCTAGCACAAATGACAGTGTCATCTGTATCAAACTCCAAGCTCAATTTGATATAAAAAAAAAATCCTCCAAGCTCAACATAAATTTGTGTAATCGACTTTAAGTTTCTTCAACAATCATCCCAAAAGAAAAACCCTTCTACTTACTTCCCTCTTTTTCCCTCATGGAGCTTCAATATCCCTCCTTCTCAATCCTCTTGACCTCATTCCTCTTTGTACTCTTTTTGCTGCAATTAGTTAAGAGATCCAAATCCAATAATAATTCAACTTCAAACCTCCCACCTGGGCCATGGAAGCTACCTCTCATTGGAAATTTGCACCAATTAGCCAGCTCTTTACCTCACCATGCCTTGAGAGACTTGGCCAAGAAATATGGGCCTCTGATGAGCCTTCGACTTGGTGAAGTTCTAACTATTGTTGTTTCTTCACCAGAAATGGCAACAGAAGTAATGAAGACACACGACATCATATTCGCTTCGAGGCCTCACATTATTGCAACAAGGATCTTGTCTTATGACTCTACTAACCTCGGATTCGCTCCATATGGTCCATACTGGAGACAACTGCGAAAAATATGCGTAACAGAGCTTTTGAGCCCTAAACGTGTCATGTCGTTCCGAACAATCAGACAAGAAGAGGTATCCAAGCTCATTAAATCTATCGCTTTGAATGCAGGATCACCCATCAACCTGACTCAAAACCTTTACTCGTTGGCATATGAAATTACTTCCAGGGCTGCCTTTGGAAAGAGATTCATTGATCAAGAAGTATTCATGTCAGTTGTGAAGGAATCTATAAAGTTGTCAAGCGGATTCAATTTCGCCGATCTTTATCCTAGGGTTGAATGGCTTCATAATGTAAGCGGAGTGAAGTCCAAACTTGAGAAATTACATGGAGAAGCAGACAAGATCATGGAAAACATGGTCAATGACCATAAAACGGGCAAGGCTACTAACAAGGGAAGTGAAGATGATGATCTGGTGGATGCTCTTTTAGAATATCATGAGTGTGGGCCAAGTGAATTTTCCTTGACCATGAACAACATCAAGGCAGTTATTCTGGTTAGTAGGGTTTACTTTCTTCTTCTTCTTTTTTTTTTGTAAAACTACAATTACGTAGAATAAACCTATTGCTGCCAAGACTGCATTCCGTTATTCATTACGTACGGGGAAAAGAAAAGAAAAGAAATTTAGAAAAGATTCTCTTCCATTGTTTAGTTTGGAGAGAAATAGGGGAGAAAATAACAAATTCAAGCTAAAGCCATAGTAATTTTTTCCTCCCATTTTCCTTCAATTTTCTTTTCCTTCCATTTCTCTCACTTTCCTCGAGTTCTAAGACAGTGATCTACTTAGCAAATCAAGAAAGTATGAAAGAAATTCTCGTTTTTAGCTCATCTTTGCCAATTTCAGGACATTTTCGCTGGTGGGAGCGAGACAACAGCCTCAACTGTAGATTGGGCTATGTCAGAAATGATGAAAAACCCAAAAATCACGAAGAAGGCACAAGATGAAGTGAGGCATGTTTTCGATGGCAAAGGTAACGTTGACGAAACAGGCCTTGAAGAATTGAAATACTTGAAGTTGGTTGTCAAAGAGACTCTTAGATTGCACCCGGCTGCTCCTTTATTACTTCCAAGAGTATGTGGGGAGAGATGTGAGATCAGCGGTTATGAGATCCCGGAGAAAGCTAAAGTCATAGTCAATGCATGGGCAATCGGAAGAGATCCGAACCATTGGGATGATGCTGAGAGCTTTATACCAGAGAGATTTCTTGACATTACAATTGATTACAAGGGGAATAACTTCGAATACATCCCCTTTGGAGCTGGAAGGAGGATATGCCCAGGCATGAATTTCGGCCTTGCAAATGTCGAATTCGAGCTTGCGCAACTTCTGTTCCAATTTGATTGGAAACTCCCTGATGGAATGAAGCAAGAGGAGTTGGACATGACTGAGGAATTTGGTGTGACTGTTAGAAGAAAAGAAGATCTCAAAGTGATTCCTGTTCCTTACAAAAACTGTACCGTTTGAAGCATATATGCACTTGTGTTCCGTAGGTTTTTTTTTTTTATTTTTTTATTTCTGTTTTTATCTATTTTAAGCATGTAAATTATAAGGGATTGATATCTTGTTTAACTGTTTTATGTCATTAAGGCTTTCCCTTCATCAAATTTTGCGGAACAGGAAACAGAAAACTTCGTGATCAGCTGATAAAATTTTGAATTATGGAGTAGAATTAGACAATGGCAGACAAAGTACGTTTTTTCCCCTTTTTTTTCTTTACATCCAAGAAGTTTCATTCGACAACCACGGCTTTTGAAGAAGTTTGAAGGGCCAAGAGCTGAGGTTGACATTATCTTTGTTTTTCCACGACGTACGTTATCTTGGAAAACTATTTCTTTTTCTGGTTCACCCTAATATAATTGATAAACCCACAAAGAGAAATGGAATTGAAATGGAAAATGTGATAGAACTCAAACAATTCTTGGGTACTATTAATGGCCTAATCGATTGCAGATTACAGTTAAGGGAAGAAATACAGAGACAGACAGAAGGAGAGGGAGAGAGAGAGAGAGAGAGAGAGAGAGAGAGAGAGAGAGAAAGGAAATAGTACAAAGAAAGACCCAATAAGTCACTATCTACCCCCTTCTCATCTAACTCTCCTCTTCTTATAAGCCAGGTTTTCCCTTCGAAAGTAACCAACTAATTTGCCACCTATATTGGGCTGGCGGAGCCTCTGTGCACATACAGGTTTAAAAAAAATTTTGAACGGCACATACAGGTTTAAAATAGTTTGCTAATATTATATTAATCCTCGTAATTTTGGTTTGACTTAGTAAAAAAGTTCAATTTCTTTTTAAAAAATTTCTCAATATCTTTGAGACAAAATATATTTATGAGTGTTAAAGTTGCTCAAAGAAAGACTAGGAATAATTTCCCCATGGTTGAAGTATAGATGCACTTTTGCTGTTTTCCTTTACTTTTACTTTCTGTTTTTTTGTTTCTCGGTCTTTAATCATCCGAGAAAAAGATATCTTGTTAATCTGGTCATTAAACCAACCCTTCAACATGTTTGGTCCAATGGCTTGGTTCAAGTCTCCAAAGCAACCTAGTGGTGCTAAACATACTCTTTCATACTTGTAGCACTCAGTGAGACTTTTGCTTCGGTGCCCGCCTTATAGGTGCAATGGGATCTCCCACAGATAGCTATGAGGTGCCGAGGCCGGTCACATTTCCTGACAAATATGTAGAGTCGCCTATCTGCATATCCATTTGTTTAATACAAGAAACATGAACCTTCATTTAGTTTAGCTGAATTGGAATTATAGGAAATCGAATTGTGATCACTGATCATTACTAGCTTCACCATAGACCACATTTTTTGTGGTCTTATTATGTTCTCTAGTTGCCCTTTCACAGCTTTGAATCCTTTTAATCTTCTTGGAGAATTGTTTTGGAAGCTGGGTTTTCTGTTGTACTACTTAATAAGTGAGATTTGATTTTCTATTATTTTTGCGAAGTAGATATCAATTTAGGTAAAGTTGTCAGCACATCCATTGGCTTGTCTTGTAGTACGTGGGTGATGTACCTTTTGGTTCTCTGTCACTTCAGTTTGCAGTCTTCTATCAAAGATCTGTACGTGGTGAGTTGCATTCATGTCCATCCTCCGTGATTGTCTTGACTGTATTGATGAGTTCTACTCCTTTGTATCCTTGGTAAGTTCAGCCTTCACGCTTGTTACTACCTCCAGCTTCCTTATACTCCCCATATCATCCCCCAGGCCGGTAGCACCAAGACTTCAAGAGAACTTCAATCAGCGTTAAGTTTCAAGTAGGACTGGTAACGAGTCGGTTTGGTTTGGTTTGGTTTGGGTTTTGTAATTACCATACCTAAATTTACTCAAATCCAAACGGATACCCGACAGGTGTGGCTGTTCGTGCACCATAACCAATCCGTACAAGATTTGGTTTTTATCTGAACCGCACCAAACCCCTATTATATTGATTCCATTGATGAACCTATGAAGGAAAAAAGCAATTCCCTCCGACCCTTTTTAAGTGTGTTACTTCGTAAATCTAACTTATTAAAAAGACATCATCATTACACCTTTCATATCAACTTGTACCTCTACTTTACAATTTTCATATCAAAATTATCCTCTACTTTTACCCATTAATTTTGCAAAAAGGCAAAATAATTCTAATTATACAAACTTTTATTCATCAACTTTTCAAAACACACATTTATTAAGGGACAATCCAAAATAGATTACTTGAAAATAAAAAAGAGACAGAGGGAATATATGCTAAAATTCCAAAAATTAACATGCCATAAGATATTACCATTAATCGTCTAACTTTCAACACAATAAATAAACTGTCCAAATTTCTCTGGAAGACTCTTGAGATTTTTGAGGAGTTTGAGAGGAATAAGGAAAGGAGAGGAAATGATGACTCACTAAAACTATGAAACTTAACAATGAAAATTATAGATTTCTTTATTTGTACATAAATATATGTAAGAGCCGGTTCCCCTACGCAATCAATAACACAAAATTTGACACAACAATAATTGGAGCCGTTCAATTTGTTAAAAATATGTTTTTGAAAGTACTCGTAAAAAATCAAATCATTTGGATATCAGTAAGAGTTTGACCGATTCGTTTAGTTCAAAATTATACATATGCAGTTTTTATAAAAAATATACTAGGATCAAGCCCTTCCCGGTATTTGTTTTGGCTGATTTATTGCAAGGACCCTTAAAAATACCTTTTAAACACATTAAACGGTTTAGATAATCAAAATTCGATCGGGATCTATGAAGTGTGAACGAAGTCCGCATTTAAGAGTTTGGATGAGAAGTTCAATGTTTGTGTGTATATATATAAGATAATATAAGATAAGATTTGTGTGTTCGGTATTTTTTCACACATTACTTTTAAAACTGATGATTGCTACGGGTACGGGTACAATTGCTACAGCCTACAGGTAAGTCGCTGCCGTCTCTTGTTTACTGCAAAATGGTAGTGCTGTCTCCAACAAGTGGTTCCTTACGGATACTTTATTTTGTTTAATCTGCTGCAGTACTTGTTTCTGCTGGTGTAAGTAATTTTTGGCCAAATTTTTTAGCTTTGCAATTTGTTTCAGATTAAAAAATAAAGTATTTTTGAGCATAAATTTTTATTTTTTTGCACCAAATTAAATTACTAATTGAGATCTTTAATTCGATGTGATTTTTTTTGAAAAATTGTGTACGAAAATATTTTATATTATTGGCTTGTTAAGTTGGCTTTGCAATTTCATTTGGATCAGAAAACAAAGTTCTTCCACGCATAATTTTTTTTATTTTTTCAACAAATTAAACTACTAATAGTGATCTTTAATTTTTTATATAATGCAGGCTATTTTATCCCCTTTCCATAAATAATACCACCGAAAATCATCCGGCATCCAATCGACCCCTTATGGGGACACGACAAAAACTAAAAATAAAATAATGTAAAAACTAGCTAAGGATCTATCAATACCAATTTTCTGAGAGGGAGTCTTCAAATTTGTAGGATTATAGGATTATTTTGCTAATTGCTAATAGTTAAAGGGTGGAAAGTAAAATATCTTATCTTCTGATAGTGACTTGTCCTTTTTGCCCTTTTGATATTGCTCTCTCCGTCTGGATTTGTTAATCCCTTTTTGAAATCCGTGTCATTGTTTATTACTTATATATTTCAATGTGTATATAAAAAAATACGCAATATAGATCTTGTTTTATAGATATCAATTAGTTCTACAATAAAGTTCATAAAATCATGAAAACCATAATAAATTGAGAGATATAAGCAATAAAAAAATGACTAAAATTTCAAAGGACTAAACATATTAGGAGGGGGAGTCTTGTGCACCCCAATGCACAGCACCGTGCTGTGCAGCCTTTTGGCGAGGCTGCGTCGGCATCTTTTTGACGATCGGAGACGTTCACCACGTAGAGCTCGTCGAGTACTATAAGTGTGCCAAAAATTAACTCGATGAATATCTTTAAGTGCCTCATCGGAACACAAATAACTTGAAAAAATAGTTTTGATCCCGTGTTTGTGTCCATTTGTGTTCTATTTTTTTTCAAGTTATTTGTGTTCCGATGAAGTACTTAAAGATATCCGATCGAGTTGATTTTTGGTACATGTGTAGTACTCGACGAACTCTACGCGGTGAACTTCTTCGATCATCGAAACGAGGCCGGCGCAGCCGCGCAATAGCTGCAAGGCACGATGTTGTGCATCCCATGATTGGCGCGTGTACACTACGCACAAGTGATTTCTAGCTTTAGCCTTCTTGTAATTACAAAATGGTAGTGCTGTCTCCAAGTGGTCCCTTAGGGGTATGTTATTGTGTTTAATCTGCGTAGTACTTCTATTGTTGGTGTAAGAGATCCGAACCACTGGGATGATGCTGATATCTTTATACCAGAGAGATTTCTTGACAGTACGGTTGATTACAAGGGGAATAACTTCGAATACATCCCATTTGGAGCAGGAAGGAGGATGTGCCCTGGTATGAATTACGCCCTTGCAAATGCTGAATGCGAGCTTGCACAACTTCTATTCCACTTTGATTGGAAACTCCCTGGTGGAATGAAGCCAGAGGAATTGGACATGACACAGGAATTTGGATTGACTGTGGGAAGAAAAGAGGATCTCAAACTGATTCCTGTTCCTTACAAAAGCTGTACCATTTGAAGCATAGAAACACTTGTTCTTTACTCTATCTTTTCTTTGACTTTTGCTTTCTGTTTTTACTTTTCTATACATGTAAGGAGTTGATATCTTGTTCAACAAATAAGAGGTTTTTCGTTGTAAATTGTGGACTAATCATACAGTAAAAACAGAAGACATTGTTGACCTCAACTATAGCTTTAATTAAGACATCAAGGAATGCATGTCAAACCTAACAAGTGAGCATGGACTTAGACAAGAATTTGCTTTTGGAGGTGTTGAATTTAAACAAAATATTTCACCTACTAATAAAAAAATTATTGTGGTTTAAAAGTTTTTGTGCTCATTTTTTTTAAAAGGCTAATCACAAAAATGGGTATATTGTAATGTAAAAACTATACTGCACATGAGAAACAAAATTTAACTTCATTCGATTCCAAGAAGCATGGAAAAATGATAAATGAATTATTTTATACAAACAAGGTGACCGGGCCTATTTCCTCACCCCTCGATTAATATTGGGGGACTAGTCCACCATCATCTAGCCCGGGGGAGGGTTGCAATTAAACCTGAGGCAAAGCCACGTATGTATGGACTGACTCCAAAAGAGTTGATACCAACTCGATAGTACTTTCGAACTTGTGACATTTCAAGAGAGCAAACTCTTAAGTTCCAAGCCTTGTTCACCAAGCCTATCCCATTAGGATTAATGACGAATGAATTATTGCTATTGCATTTCAACTCAAACGTCTCTATGTTGATCTGTCCATTGTTTGTAATGCATACAAGTATAGCTTAAAGATAGAAGAACATTGTAAACCACAACAGTAGCTTGATGACATGAAGCAACCAAACTAAACCAGTGTGAGAAACAAGGAAGAAAAAGTCAACCAAACTTGCACATAGTATTCGAGAGGGACAGACAGGGACTGAATCGAAGACGCGTAACGATGCATCTATTGCCAAAGCATAGTTTTCCGTTCACATCGTTTTCTCCTGCAAAATTACAACTGCAAGCAAAAATAGTACGTACCCCACACTTTCTCAGATTGAGAAATCCTTGAAAATAGAGTGTTTGAATGCTGAAAATTTTGTCTTGGTACGTAATTCTTTATCTATATGGCCAGGAGACTGCCTCAAGAACCGGTAAGCCAAACAGGAGCTTAAATGGACCCAAGGATTCACTAAACTCAAACTACATATCCATCATTGGAAATAGTAGTTTAATAGAGGTTGAAAAAGAAACAGCTCATCTTATCGGAGATCCACGAAAGCACATTTGATCAGGGATTTTACTAAACTTAGCGTAGTGTGGATTATTGAAAAAGAACCACTGTCGAACTTGTTAATTACATCTTGAATCGATGGAGGATTTTATGAATGCATGGAGGATTCTACTATGGATGGATTGTTTCAGTTATCTACGCCGAAGGGCACTATATATAGGCATTCCTGTGTTAATTATTGTGCCCCCCCTTCTGAACTCATTGATTTAGTCTATGAACTCCATGAGAGATCTCAAATACTTCAGTAAAACAGAACTGGAAAGCCATGTAGGTTAAAAGACAAATTTAGCAAATACATTTATAAGCTTCATAAGAAGCAACTCAACAACCATAATATTAAGATTCATGTTGCCCCACTTAACCCAACAAACTATCAATCATTTGATTCTGAAAATCAAGTTGATTCACAACATTATTGCAGTTTACCCATCTGCAAACCTAAACGGAATTGACTAAAACAGACTCTAAATAAAAGACGAGGTGAGGGAAACCGTGAAGGGTGAAAATAGGTGCGGCATGAGAGAAATGTTTAAACCTTGAGAACCAAAATATCTACTAAAATAGACGCGTAAGAGGGGCACCAATAATCAGCAGCGGATGCAAAATTTGTTACAAGTAGGGGCCAAATCACGTGTATTTTCATATTCATAATGAAATATGGAGGTCCGTAGAAAAGACGATATTGTACGCATGTGTGTAGCCACCGTTTAAGTTTATACACGCAACCTAATAAATGATTGATAACTTGAAATTTTGGGAATTTTACCCCACACAAAAGGAAATTTTAAGAATTTTTTTTCAGTCAAAGGGACTTGCCTGGGCTAATCCCATAGAATTTTTCTTATTTAACAAATAGTACACTAATACACCCTTGGAGTATTAGCACGTGAGGACACTTGGAGTCAGTCGTGCAAGGGCCGGGTCCCCCTTGCACCCCCTTCGGACTGCCCCTGCCAATAATACACTAATACATGAATAGCTTATAGGGAAGGGTAATCTCACATTTTGAGTAACCCTCTAACTATGAGGGTTCCTTTCGTCTGTTGTTAATTTTACACATAAAATCAACATAATCAACATTTGACAATTAGAAGAGACATGTCTTTGACAAATGCCGAAATATGTATATTTAGGCCCTCGGTTGGGATGAAACCTATTATGTCGGAAAAACCAAGAGAGAGATTTCTGAAGTTTTGGTCCGGGCGGTCCGGACGGAAAGTGCAGAAAGCTGTCTGCAAGTTTTTGGTCTAGTTCTGAAGTTGCAGAAATTTTGGTCCGGACGGTGGTCAAGTCCGTCCGGAAGGTCGGCACGGAAAAAATGCGCGTTTTTGCGTTTTTTAGGGTTTCTGATGTATTGTGTCGCCTTACTCTATAAAAGGGACACTTAGGGCAGCCCCCATTGTAACTTTGATTATTATTCATCATAGTGAAACACCCCAGCACCCCGTGGAGTACGATTAAGCAATCAGCTTAAGTCGGAACCACGTAAAATCTCTGTGTCTTGTTCTTTCTTGCTTCTCATTGTTTTCTGTTCTTGGTTTGTTCTTCGATTGTGTGTGTTTGTCTGTGGGTTTAAAGAGCGTGTTTGACTGTGGGTTTAAAGAGCGTGAATCCATAACAACTGGTATCAGAGCTCCGGGTTAGGAGGTCGAGGGTTTACACAATGGCCGAAGACAAAGTCAAGATCGAAAAGTTCAATGGTACGAACTATGCGTTTTGGAAGATGCAGATGGAGGATATTCTGTATCTCCCCATCGATGACAAGAAGCCAGACAAGATGAAGCAAGCGGATTGGGATGTTCTGGTTCGCAAAGCCCTAGGGACTGTGCGACTAAGCCTTACGCCGTCAGTTGCGTCAAACATTGCCAAAAGAAAAGATTACAGCAGATTTGTTCAAAGCCCTAGAAAAGATGCACGAAAAGCCTTCTGCAGTGAACAAGATTGGACATGTGATGCTTGTTTGGTCTCTCTTGTGTTTTTATAGGTTGTTCGAGCTCATAGTCCAAGATTTGGATAAAAACAAGAGTTACAGAAGTTAAAGAGTTAAAAATGCAAAGATTTTGAAGGGAGGATTCTTAATTTGTTATTAGACAAAGCCCAACGAATATGTTGTTCACATGGGAGTTTTTGGCCGGGGGAGACTTTTAACTGCAATTGATGTTGGCTGACTATGGGAGCTTTTGGCCGTAGGAAGGCTTCTAAGGTGGAATTGATGCGACTTTTAACGTGGAATTGATGTTCACCTACTATGGGATTTTTTGGCCATAGGAGGCTTTTAACGTGGAATTGATGTTCACCTACTATGGGATTTTTTGGCCATAGGAGGCTTTTAACGTGGAATTGATGTTCACTGACTATGGGAGTTCGTAAGAGACTTTCACGAGGCAGCGGCATTCGAGCTGTACAAGAAGTTTCCGTTCTTTGACGATGGAGATTACTAAGCATTATGTCATTCTCTCTTTCTCATGGGCAACTAATCATCCCTCCTAGGGTGTAGATGGAGGATTTTTCGTCGAAGTAATCTCTTTTTGCAAACATATTGGGGAAGTACTCTCGTTTTCAAATTATTTGTAAAACTACTTCATTGTGCAATTTTAAAATGCGCTACCCTCATGAACGTCAATGGAAATTGAGCTAAGTGTGCCGCGCTGGCACACCGCCCCGGATTATGCCACGCAAGCAGAAAGCGCACTTTGGAATTGCTCTTTCTCACTAAAAGCTCGATTTGGAATTGCTCTTTCTCAAGTAGAAGCTCAATTTGGAATTGCACTTTCACATAGAATTTTTCTTTTCTTTTTCCATTTATATATTTTATTTTTTTTAAATTAACACACTTAATTTTTGCCCAAGATGAATGCGATCGACATTGGTTTTTTTTTTTGGTCCAACACACTTTTGGACGGTTCAGATGGTCGTTGCACCATCTCCCCTTCCCCTTTGGAGCCTGTGAAAGAAATTTTGGACGAACCTAAGGGCTTTTAGGTCCTCTCACATGGGACCTACAAGCAGAAGGCGCGATTTGGAATTACACGCCATTTCAATAATTTTTTTGGCCAAATGTAGTCTGTAAAAGGCAAGGGCCATACCATAAAGCGCATTTTCAGATTGTGTTGTATAATATTGGCAAAGAAAGCGCTCTTTGAAATACCACTATAATAATAAGGATCCAATAAATTTTTCAATTCAAGTAGAGGTAATTAAATATTCATCCACCATTTAGACACCACGTAGATTTTCATCCTCCTTACTTTAAGGGGTTATGTTATTTGACAGTGTCAGTTACTTATTTTTAGGGACTAAAGGGGTGTTCCACTAAGACAGTTTTTTTAAAAAACTAGCTTTTTACGGTTTTTTATGTGATGTATTGTGAGAGAATGACCTGTCTCGGTTTTTGGAAAAAACAGTTTTTTGTTAGTGGAACACCCCCTAAGGAATTTTTGAAATGATGTTAGTTCTTTTAAGGACTTACTGAAATTTTGATTGATCCTTTGAAATGGTGAATGATTCTTTTTCCGAAATAAAACTCCATGCTCCTTGATCCGTTCAAAGTAGCAAGCAAATCACTCTTCGTGCAAACTACGAAGGAGTATTGAGGGATCCAAGGCCGAACTATGATCCATAGCCCTCGTGATTAGCTTTTTTTTTTATTAGCTTTTTTTTTTATTAGCTTTTTTTTATTGCATTTTTATCACTTTACACACACAGCACAGCGTGGTTATTTTCTGGTGTAAAGTCGAGGAAAAGCGCCGCTATATGTTGTTGTATTGCATAATCGGCTGAATGGTTCAAAACAGCGGTTGATGTTTAGATTGTCGGCCTACATATGTCAATATGTCGGCCGCTAAAAGGTCAACAGCAGAACCTTCTGCTTTGTTTCTTTCTATCCCTGTGCATGTATTTACCACTTGCATCACCCATAACTATTTAAAGGCTAATAAACAAGTATAAGTTCAAAACAAGACAAATGGATAACGTAGCTCTGTTCAAAACAAGACCCGACAGAGAGAGGTGCCTACCACCTTCATCTCACCGTACTTTTGGCTCCTGAATCTACAACTTTGGTCGGGCATCCACACCTTTGCCAATTATCATGGTTAAAAATGTTTCAGAACCATGCTAAATTAATACTTGTTACATTGAATCATTGTAGAATACTTGTTCACAACCTATTACAACTAGTAGTCTAGTATGGTAAAAAAACACACATAAAATATGGTAACTGTGAACGATTTGTTAAATCATGTAAAAATACATGTCCACAATTATAAGTCATTTAGGGTTTTAGGTTTTACAATTTTGGGGTTTAAAGGTTGTATAGTTTCGAGCTTGAGGGCTAAGGGTTTTAGGGTTCAAGATTTAGGGATTAGAGTTTAGGATTTTATGATTATAGGATTTAGGGTTTAGTATTTTAGGTTTTAAGGCTTTATTGTTTAGGGTTTAGGGTTTTTATTTAGTGTTCAGGGTTTGGGGTTTTACGATTTAGGGTTTATGGTTTAGTGTTTAGGGTTTAGCATTTAGGGTTTAGGGTTTTACGATTTAGGGTTTAGAGAGAAATATATATATATATATGTATTGGTATATGATATGATGATGCCATGCTCTCTCAAGAAGGAAAAAGAGGGAGTTCTGTGATGGGAAAAACGTGGTGCCTATGATTTTTCTATTCTACTGCATGTTGTTATTACAAATAACGTTATATATGTATGTACGTATCTATATAGTCTAGGTAAAATAACCTTGGTTTGGATTAGTCACAATTGTTAGGTTAGGTCTAACATTAGGCTAGTTGCTCTAGTCAAAATTAATGTATTGGTCAAAATGAATTTTAGGTTAGGCAACCAAATTCAAAATTGGGTTACAAAATGAAAAATCTAATTAGGATAATTATTGTATTTAATATATCACAAATTTAAATTTTAAAAAAAACTGGGATATTACAGCAACTCTACATATTTTTTGTTACAATTTATTGGAATCGTATATCTATCGTTTAGCCATGGATGAACTATGGTACAGCTTTAAAATGAATGACTTGAGAGGACCTACAAGCTCTTAGGTTTGTCCAACATTTCTTTCACAGGCCATCCAAAGCAGAAGGGGAAGGGAGATGGTGCAACCACCCTCTCAACTATTCAAAATTGTGTTGGACGAGCAGAACCAAAAAAATAGGAGTAGTTCAAACCAAAAGTTGATCACATTCATCTTGGGCAAAAATTAAGTGTGTTAATCACAAAAAAAAGCACAAATGAAAAAAAAAAAAACTTTATATGAAAGAGCAATTTCAAGTCCAGCTTTCTGTGAGAAACAACAAATCCAAATCGAGCTTTCTACTTGAGAAAGAGCAATTCCAAATAGAGCTTTCAGTGAGAAAGATCAATTCCAAATTGCGCTTTCTGCTTGCTTGGCATATTGTGGGGCGGTGTGCAAGCGCGGCATACTTAGCGCAATTTCCATTGACATTCATGAGGGTACTTCCCCAATATGTTTCCAAAAAGAGATTACTTCGACGAAACAGCTAGGGCTTCTAACTGTTAGCGAATTATTGTCATTTTGGTAATTGATTTCCTAAATTAAAAAAATTATTTGGTTGCGAAGTTAGGGTGGATTCGAAACCCTAAGACTCTTTCCAAATTATTTAATTCGTCATCTTTCTTGTTTTTAATTATTTAGATAACTGCAACTTAGCCTTTAATCCCTAAGGACGATACTCGAAATACTTACCACTATTCATCTGAGTAGAGTAATTGTTTCATTTTATTAATTATTTTTGGTGCAAAAAACGACCTATCAGTCTTTGGATTAATTTGAAATGGTCAACGTTAACGTAAGGTCAAGTAATCAACCCAAAATGGGCAATACTTTCATATGAGAGGTCAAACAACTTACAAAAACACTTGCATAAGAGGAAACTTAATTCGAAGTTTGTGACAACATCTGATGAACAAAAAAGGACATGGAAAGGGGGGAAGAAAAGAATTTAGGAGTACAATGGAAATGATGAATTGCGACAGTAAAACTGCTCATGAATTGGAGCATTCCTAAGCAATTGCTATGAATTGGATTTTCTGTAAGGCAAGTTTTCACTGTCATTGTAACATTGTGTATCAAACAATTAGTGGGCAAAATCATAAACAAGGACTACATTCATAAGTTTG
Organism: Vaccinium vitis-idaea; assembly: GCA_963854785.1. NCBI lineage: Eukaryota > Viridiplantae > Streptophyta > Magnoliopsida > Ericales > Ericaceae > Vaccinium > Vaccinium vitis-idaea. The sequence continues at coordinate 2,098,326 of OY978217.1, forward strand.
CATGAGAGATCTGTTGCCTTCATCGTAAAACAAACTGGGAAACTTAAAAAGAAAATTAATGGTGAAATTATAGCAAGAATAACCGTCTAACCTCTGAAATGGGCGTGAAGCAAAAATGCCGCGCTCGCAAAAAATGGAAGTACAAACGCATCAGAAGGACGTTATTCCACCTACAGGATTCCTCCAACTCACCTGGATCCCCAAATTCAAATAAATCCAATTTTGTCCTTTATAATATATGTATATATAAAGGTGTAGTTTATCTGGTGTCATTTTTACATGAAAACCCATGGGATTGGTGTTTAATGTGTTGTTTATATCCTCATTTAATGCGTCGTTCTTCATTGATTGTGATTTGAAGTTTGATAAGTCCGCTGCTTGCTAAATTTATTTGATATCTATTGAGTCTACGTACGCTGATTCAAAACATCCTAGATCACACAGACAATAGGAATGAGAACATGACATATTCTGTTTGTCTATGATTTTCCAGGTGTAATTTTCATGGTTCATGAATTGAAAACGAGAGCCTAGCTGTAGCTATTTTATGGTAACTCTCTCTCTCTAATCGCACACGGATTCGCTGTAGCTATTTTTGGCCGTGTTTAATATCTTCCTTTGCTTAACCCAATCACGTAAACATAAGTTGTAAGTTGGAACTTTGAGGGCCCATTGGGCAGCATTGTAATTTTTTGGACATATTTTTATGGCATGGAATCGAATATGAGTTTTGAAACCAAAGTGTAAGCTTTCGTCATTTCTGATTGGTTACCTTTATACCACTCTTTTTTTTTTTTTCCAAATCAATTTCCGATATCCAAATTGTTCTTTTTTAATTTAGTTATCAGGAAGGCAATCGTTTGAAGTGTTTTTAGTCATTTGGAGTGCGTAATGCGTCATTCTCTATGTAGCTCACTTCCTGTTTGACAAAAGGTTTAAATTGAGAGGCTGATATTCTTAGTCGAATTTGAAAATCGTTACTTGAAATTCTTATTCGATCGAGCAAATTCTCCCCCATTGCTTCTATTTACTTGAAACCCTAAGAGAAACAATGTAGTTGAGTTCCTTTTCAACCAATCCACCATGAAGGGAACCAAATCTGATATCATTCCAAGTTCCAACATGGCTGATTTCAAATGATCTCGCGTGTGCATCAATTTGGGTAATTTTTCGAGTATAACCTTTCTGGGATGTTTTGTGAAGTGGTTAGTATATTGCTTTTGTGCTATATGTTCATTGTTTTGTTTTTCCATTACTTTATTTGATCACCCATCTGGATAGTTTGCCAACACCAGATTCATAGCGAATAATTACCTTAAAAATCTTAAATACCTGTTGGGTACTCGAGAAAATTGCATATTCTTATCCTTAGTGTAATTTTTTTTTCCAGATACACCTTGGAACTAATTTGCCTCTTTTCTTATTGTTTAGGTCAACTAAAAAGAAGATCAATTGGTATCACTTTTGAATCTGTTGCAAGATAATTCTAAGGGATGAGCAACTTCTTGGCGTGTCTGCAAGAGAGTGTCAATTTTCAACTCCGTTGCGTTTTGCAAGGTTATATTTTTGTACCTAGCCAGTTATGGGTTGTTTATGTTCATGAGCTTAATTATGTCCCATTTAAAGTGTGAGGTGGAGCTAATATGGGCATTCTGAGTCCCGTTGTACTTATATAATGATAGACTTATTAGAATTTTAATGAATTTGTTTGAGTCAGAAATGTATTTCTTTGGTTGTTGGCTTCGAAACAGGAGGGAAAGGAGTTAGTGAACGTTAAAAAAAAAAAAAAGGAATTCTACTAGGAATCCTGCTTGGTTTCATTGGGCGTTGTAGAGTGTTTTTTACTTGAATTGTTTGCTGAAATTGGTAAGATGATATATATTTGAAGCGTTTTCAGAAAGAAGAAAAACCAGAAGTAGAGTTTGTTTGAGACAAAAGTTAAAATGGAATATGATACTACTTCATTTAGATTGTGTTCCATCGTACAAGGCGAAGATGATGTTTTAATTGTGTAGCCAATTTATTTGGGCATTTAATGTCATTAGTTGTGAATTGAAACTATATTATGTTTACTTTGGCCTACAAAGTTAGCTTGCTTATTTTTTTGCATTTGTTAGTTTTGCATCGATTGTTTGAGTATTATTGGTTCGTCTCGGCGAGAGGAATCCAAAAAGGTAAAAGATTATGACTATAACTCTCAATTTTTTGAATAAGATCGAAAAAAGTGTAAAAAACTGACTTTTTGGCTTATTTTTGTTTTTATTCAAAAAAATTTATGATTACATCATAATTTTTTACTTTTTTGATTCATCTCGCCGCGACGAACTAATAATACACAAAAAGTTGATGCAAAACTAAAAAAAAATCAAATAAAGACGAAAAAATAAGCAAGCTAACTTTGTAGGCCAAAACACACCTTAGGCGTGCATAGAGGTCGTAGGAGACTTTTAACGGGGAATTGATGATCACTGACTACGGGAGTTCGTAGGAGAGTTTCACAAGGCAGCGGCATTCGAGCTGTACAAGAAGTTTCCGTTCTTTGACGATGGAGATTACTACAACATTATCCTATTTTCTCTTTCTCATGGGCAACTAATCATCCCTCTTAGAGTGTAGGTTAAACCTCTAACCATGCAACTTTGATTTTATATTGATTTCGGATTTTGATTAGCGGAATGACGGTTGTATAACTTTGAGTTTTATTTTTATGATTCAATCTTATCTTTCCTATCTAGTGTTCTGTGTTTATTTTCCGTCATTGCAAATACGTGCAATTTTCTTGGCGCATGGAATCGCAAACATATTTGCTAAAGGTACTAATACTTTTATCAATAATTGCACAAACTCTTTCATATGAGATAGTGTTAAACGTGCACCCACTGGACCACTGGTGCATTTGTTAGGTGTCACCACCTTCTGTGAGGTAGGGACAGAATTAGAAATTAGAATTACCAAGACAAATTTTTCAGCATCCAAACACTCTGGCTCCGTTCGTTTGCTTATTTTGGACAATAATTCTGAAAATTTCTCAAAAACATGGCTTTGAACACTTCTCATTTTCAAGGATTTCTCAATCTGAGAAAGTGTGGGGTACTTACTATTTTTGCTTGCAGTTGTAATTTTGCAGGAGAAAACGATGTGAACGGAAAACTATGCTTTGGCAATAGATGCATCGTTACGCGTCTTCGATTCAGTCCCTGTCTGTCCCTCTCGAATACTATGTGCAAGTTTGGTTGACTTTTTCTTCCTTGTTTCTCACACTGGTTTAGTTGTTTTTTTCCTCCTAGTCTGAAAATTGACAAAAAATCAGAACTTAGGTTATAAATTTGCTTTTGACAAAAACAACAATACTGTAGAAGTGATAATATTGATATGTTTTTACATTTGGTTAAAACAAATTTCAAGTGGTGGAAAAGTTAACAGAACATGAGTGAGCTAACATGGTAAAATATTGTTTTTACACAAATCATAGTAAGATATTGAAGTAAAAATTCTTATTTCATTCAAATTATACTCTTACGGATATATCTTTTTAAATTGGAGTTGATATTATGAATCGTGATAATCATAATGCATTTTTACTGTGGTTATATTTTGATTGTAAATTTTTTTAAGTAGTTCAAGCTAAAATACCATGTAACCTTGATTTTTTTTTCCTGACTTGTATGTCAATTTTATTTCTTTTTGACTTAATAGTAAGTGGGCAACCAAATTTGAGGCCGGGCTTGGGCAACCCAAATATCGGGGCTGGCTCTGACTCTACATAAAAGACGAGGTGAGGGAAACCGTGAAGGGTGAAAATAGGTGCGGCATGAGATCGAGAAATGTTTAAATCTTGAGAACCAAAATATCTACTAAAATAGATGCGTAAGAGGGGCACCAATAGTCAGCAGCGGATGCAAAATTTGTTACAAGTAGGGGCCAAATCACATGTATTTTCATATTCATAATGAAATATGGAGTATATTTTATAAGTATATATACATCGCTACTTGCGAGGTCTGAAGAAAAGACGATATTGTACGCATGTGCGTAGCCACCGTTTAATTTAATACACGGAACCTAAAAAATGATTGATAACTTGAAATTTGGGAATTTTACCCCACACACAAAAGGAAATTCTAAGAATTTTTTTCAGTCAAGAGACTTGCCTGGGCCAATCCCATAGATTTTTGCTTAATTAACCTGAAAATAGTACGTGAGGATACTTGGAGTTGTGCAAGGGGCAGGTCCCCCTTGCACCCCCTTCGGACCGCCCCTACCAATAATACACTAATACATGAATAGCTTATAGGGAAGGGTAATCTCACATTTTGAGTAACCCTCCAACGATGAGGGTTCCTTTCATCTGTTGTTAATTTTACACATATAATCAACATAATCAGCATTTGACAATTAGAAGAGACATGTCTTTGACAAATGCCGAAATATGTATATTTAGGCCCTCTAAATTATACTTCTCACTCATATTTATTGGATATGTGATGCTTGTTTGGTCTCTCTTGTGTTTTTATAGGTTGTTCGAGCTCATAGTCCAAGATTTGGATAAAAACGAGTTACAAGAAGTTAAGAGTTAAAAATGCAAAGAGTTTCAAGGGAGGATTGTTAATTTGTTACTCCGTATTATACAAAGCCCAAAGAATATGCTGTTCAAATGGGAGATTTTGGCCGTGGGAGACTTTTAACTGCAATTGATGTTGGCTGACTATGGGAGCTTTTGGCCGTAGGAAGGCTTCTAACGTGGAAATTGATGTTCACTCAATGTGGAATTGATGTTCACCTACCATGGGATTTTTTTGGCCATAGGAGGCTTTTAACGTGGAATTGATGTTCACTGACCATGGGAGTTCGTAGGAGACTTTCACAAGAAGTTTCGGCCGTTCTTTGACGATGGAGATTACTAAGCATTATGTCATTCTCTCTTTCTCATGGGCAACTAATCATCGGTGTTCCACTAACAAAAAATTATTTTTTCCAAACACCGAGACAGGTCATTCTCTTACAACACATCACATAAAAAACCAGTTAATTCAAAAAACTGGATTAGTGGAACACCCCCACAGGTAGATGAAGGATTTTTCGTCGAAGTAATCTCTTTCTGCAAACATATTGGGGAAGTACTCTCGTTTTCAAATTATTTGTAAAACTACTTCATTGTGCAATTTTAAAATGCGCTACCCTCATGAACGTCAATGGAAATTGAGCTGAGTGTGCCGTGTTGGCACACCGCCTCAGAATATGCCACGCAATCAGAAAGCGCACTTTGGAATTGCTCTTTCTCACTGAAAGCGCGATTTGGAATTGCTCTTTCTCAAGTAGAAAGCTCGATTTGGAATTGCTCTTTCTCATTAGAAGCTCAATTTGGAATTGCACTTTCACATAGAGTTTTTTTTTCCTTTTTCCATTTGTATTTTTTTATTTTTTTAAATTAACACACTTAATTTTTGCCCAGGATGAATGCGATCGACATTGGTTTTTTTTTTTTTTTGTCCAACACACTTTTGGACGGTTGAGATGGTCGTTGCACCATCTCCCCTTCCCCTTCCGCTTTGGAGCCTGTGAAAGAAATGTTGGACGAACCTAAGGGCTTTAAGGTCATCTCACATGGGAGCAAAAAGCGCGATTTGGAATTGCACGCCATATCAATAATTTTTTCGGCCAAATGTAGTCTGTAAAAGGCAAAGGCCATACTAGAAAGCGCATTTTCAGATTGTGCTATATAATATAGGCAAAGAAAGCGCTCTTTGAAATTGCGCTATAATAATAAGGATCCAATAAGTTTTTCATATCAAGTAGAGGTAATTAAATATTCATCCACCTTTTAGACACCACGTAGATTTTCATCCTCCTTACTTTAAGGGGTTATGTTATTTGAGTGTCAGTTACTTATTTTTAAGGACTAAGGAATTTTTGAAATGATGTTAGTTACTTCTTTTTAAGGACTACTGACATTTTGATTGATCTTTTCAAATGGTGAATGGTTCTTTTTTCTGAAATAAAACTCCACCCTCCTCGATCCGTTCAAAGTAGCAAGCAAATCACTCTTCGTGCAAACTACGGAGGAGTATTGAGGGATCCAAGGCCGAACTACGATCCATAGCCCTCGTGATTAGCTTTTTTTTATTGCATTTTTGTCACTTCACACACACAGCACAGCGTGTTTATTTTCTGGTGTAAAGTCGAGGAAAAGCGGCCGCTATATGTTGTTGTATTGCATAATCGGTTGAAAGGTTCAAAACAGCAGTTGATGTTTAGATTGTCAATATGTCGGCCGCTAAAAGGTTCAACAACAGAACCTTCTGCTTTGTTTCTTTCTATCCCTGTGCATGTATTTACCACTTTCATCACCCATAACTATTTAAAGGCTAATAAACAAGTACAAGTTAAAAAAAAGACAAATGGATAACGGAGCTCTGTTCAAAACAAGACCCGACAGAGAGAGGTACCTAACACCTTCACCTCACCGTACTTTTGGCTCCTGAATCTACAACTTTGGTCGGGCATCCACACTTCTGCCAATTATCATGGTTAAAAAATGTAATAGAACCATGCTAAATTAATACTTGTTACATTGAATCATTGTAGAATACTTGTTCACAACCTATTACAACTAGTATGGTAAAAAAACACACATAAAATATGGTAACTGTGAACGATTTGTTAAATCATGTAAAAATACATGTCCGCAATTATAAGTCATTTAGGGTTCTAGGGTTTACAATTTTGGGGTTTAAGGGTTGTATAGTTTCGAGCTTGAGGGCTAAGGGTTTTAGGGTTCAAGGTTTAGGGATTAGAGTTTAGCATTTTATGATTATAGGGTTTAGGGTTTAGTATTTTAGGGTTTTACGTTTTAAGGCTTTATTGTTTGGGGTTTAGGGTTTTAGTATTTAGTGTTTAGGGTTTAGGGTTTTACGATTTAGGGTTTATGGTTTAGTTTTTAGGGTTTAGCATTTTGGGTTTAGGGTTTTACGATTTAGGGTTTTGGGGTTTTAGTTGTATAGGGATGAGGTGAGTGGAAGAATGTGATAATAACTTGCACATGGGTTATTTTGTGCATGAGAAATATATATGTATTGGTATATGATATGATGATGCCATGCTCTCCGAGAAAAGCAAAAAGGAAAAAGAGGGAGTTTTGTGATGGGAAAAGCATGGTGCCTATGATTTTTCTATTCTGCATGTTGTTATAACAAAATAACGTTATATATGTATGTACGTATCTATATAGTCTAGGTAAAATAACCATGGTTTGGATTAGTCACAAGGGTCCGTTTTTGGGAAGCACGTAGTAAAGGGGTCTTTACTTCAATAAGGACATCAACTTTTTCCTTAATGCCAAGAGGACAAATCATCTACACATACCAGAAATGCCCCCACTAGCCAATGAAAGTGCCTAAACCCCCAAACCTAATGAAAGTGCATAAACCTAAACTATATGGTACCCTATGTAAGTGCCTAAAACCCTAAGGTACCCTAAGAAAGTGTCTAAACCACTAAAACCCTATAATTGGAAAGTGCACCCTAAACCTAAACCCTAGTGTACCCTATGAAAGTGCCTAAACAACTAAAACCCTATAATTGGAAAGTGCACCCTAAAACCTAAACCCTAGGACACCCTATGAAAGTGCCTAAAACACTAGGGTACCCTATGAAAGTGCCTAAACAACTAAAACCCTATAATTGGAAAGTGCACCCTAAGTGCCTAAATCCAAAATGCCTAAACTCATTATACCCTACCCCAAAGAGCCTAAAATTGAATCTCAAAATTGAACCCAATTAATTTTGTCCCACACATGAGAGAGAAAGTCCCAGAATTGAAACCAATTAATTTGTCCCAGACTCACACGCATGGAGAGAGAGAGAGAGAGAGAGAGAGAGAGAGAGAGGTGATGAGAACTCTTGGGTATTGTAAGTGACTGGTTTGAAAGTGACGGGTAATCTGCTATAGTGAAAGTGATTGCTTGGCTAGTCGCTTTCAATGGTAGCAGAAATATGAAATTCCTCACACGCGGCTTTATTGTTTCATTAAGGGTATTTTTGTCTAGTATTGTCCTTGAGCCATCAAATATTTCTTATCAATGTATTGGATGCCTTAAAATAAGTTAAGCTGGACTAAACACCATTTAAAGCCCCAAACTTGGCCTTTAGACCAATTTTCTGTAGTCACGATTGCTAGGTTAGGTCTAACATTAGGCTAGTTGCTCTAGTCAAAATTAATGTATTGGTCAAAATGAATTTTAGGTTAGGCAACCAAATTCAAAATTGGGTTACAAAAGGAAAAATCTAATTAGGATAATTATAGTATTTAATATATCACAAATTTAAATTTTTAAAAAAACTGGGATATTACAGCAACTCTACATATTTTTTGTTACAATTTATTGGAATCGTATATCTATCGTTTAGCCAAGGATGAACTATGGTACAACTTTAAAATAAATGACTTGAGAGGGAGGACCTACAAGCTCTTAGGTTTGTCCGACATTTCTTTCACAGGCCATCCAAAGCAGAAGGGGAAGGGAGATGGTGCAGCCACCCTCTCAACTGTTCAAAACTGTGTTGGACGAGCAGAACCAAAAAAGTAGGAGTAATTCAAAACCAAAAGTTGATCACATTCATCCTGGGCAAAAATTAAGTGTGTTAATCATAAAAAAAGCACAAATGAAAAAAAAAAACAAAACAAAACTATAATATGAAAGAGCAATTACAAATCGTGCTTTCTACTTGAGAAAGAGCAATTCCAAATAGAGCCTTCAGTGAGAAAGAGCAATTCCAAATTGTGCTTTCTGCTTGCCTGGCATATTGTGGGGCGGTGTGCCAGTGCGACGTACTTAGCGCAATTTCCATTGACATTCATGAGGGTACTTCCCCAATATGTTTCCAAAAAGAGATTACTTTGACGAAACAGGCGTAGATGAAACCCTAACCATGTAACTTTGTTTTTATACTCCCTCCGTCCCTTTTTAAGTGTGTTATTTCGTAAATCCAACTTATTAAATAAATATTAACATTACACCTTTCACATCAACTTAATTTTACCTCTATTTTACACTTTTCGCATCAACTTTTACCTCTACTTTCCAAAATTATTCTCCACTTTTACCCATTAACTCTTTACCCACTAACTTTTCAAAAGGGCAAAATAATAATTGTACAAATTTTTACCCATTAACTTTTCAAAACACACACTTATTAAGGGACAACCCAAAATGGAAACGTCTACACTAAAAAAGGGACAAAGGGAGTATTGATTTCGGATTTTGATTATCAAAACGATGGTTAACTTTGAGTCTTATTTTTATGATTCAATCTTATTTTTTCTATTTAGTGTTACGTGTATGTTTTCTGTTATTACAAATACGTAGTTATGTGGCGCATGGAATTGCGAATTAGGATAGTCTATGCCTAGGGAAGACGAGTCGTGTCTAGATTAACTGGTTTTAAAATCGAAGACGATTCGTGCCAACCGAAGATAGGTTATGCCCGATTCTCAATTGCATGCTATTCTATTGGTGATATCAGTAGGGCTTCTAACTTTTAGCGAATTATTGTCATTTTGGTAATTGATTTCCTAAATTAAAAAAATTATTTGGTTGTGAAGTTAGGGTGGATTCGAAACCCTAAGACTCTTTCCAAATTATTTAATTCGCCATCTTTCTTGTTTTATTATTTAGATAATTTTAGAACTCAAACTTGTATCACTTTTTCTTGGATTAATTCAGATATAGATTGAAATAACTGCAACTTAGCCTTTAATCCCTAAGGACGATACTCGAAATACTTACCACTATTCATCTGAGTAGAGTAATCGTTTCATTTTATTAATTATTTTTGGTGCGAAAAACGACCTATCAGTCTTTGGATTATTTAGAAATGGTCAACGTTAACGTAAGGTTAAGTTTCATCTCAAAATACAGGACTGAACCAAAACTACCAAAATCTAGACGCGAGCAACTGTAACAGCACACCGGCTCACATGCCCAAAAGACACGTACTGCCAAGGCAGACCAACACAAGGTCGGCGTAGAGTCCGCCATCAATTTAGTAGTAGAGAATCCCGAAAAACGGACACCCAGCTCAACCCATTAGCAGAACAATACAAATGAAATCAACAAAAGCACCCGTAAGGGGTAGATCCCACGAAGGGGATAGCAAAAAAACAACAAAAAGGACAGAAGAAAACTAACTACTAACTCACTCCGGTCAGTCCTGCCGCCAGAAAACGCCGCCTCGAAACTAGTGGCTTATTCGCCGGAGGGGAGCCGAGCCACCCTTACAACACTACTCCATCAGATCTGGCCCAAAACCCATCAAGGGTGGAGGGTATGAGGCGGAGGTGGAGAAAGGAAGGGGAAAAGAAGGATTGAGATGGCGGAGAGGGTGGAGCTGTGATGGTAGAGATGGAAGAAGGGTTGAAATGGATGGGTTAAGGAAACAGAGAAACGGACGTGTGGAGGAGAGGTGGCGGGCTGAGGAGGAGGGGGGGTGGAGTTGGGGGCGGCAGCCCCACCCCCCAAATGAGAAACCCTAACTGGAGAAAAGTAGAGAGAAGGAGGAGTGTTTTAGAGAGATGAATTGCCTTGCCTTGATAAAAAAATTAAAAAAAAAAACGTAAGGTCAAGTAATCCACCCAAAATAGGCAATACTTTCATATGAGAGGTCAAACAACTTACAAAAACACTTGCATAAGAGGAAACTTTGAAGTTTGTGACAACATCTGATGAACAAAAAGGGACATGGAAAGGGGGGAAGAAAAGAATTTAGGAGTACAATGGAAATGATGAATTGCGACAGTAAAACTACTCATGAATTAGAGCATTCCCAAGCAATTGCCATGAGTTGGATTTTCTGTAAGGCAAGTTTTCACTGTCATTGTAACGTTGTATCAAACAATTAGTGGGCAAAATCATAAGAAAGGACTCCATTCATAAGTTTGCATGAGAGATCTGTTGCCTTCATTATAAAACAAACTGGGAAACTTAAAAAGAAAATTAATGGTGAAATTAGAGCAAGAATAACCGTCTAACCTCTGAAATGGACGTGAAGCAAAAATGCCGCGCTCGCAAAAAATGGAAGTACAAACGCATCAGAAGGATGTTATTCCACCTACAGGATTCCTCCAACTCACCTGGATCCCCAAATTCAAATAAATCCAATTTGTCTTTTATAATATATATATATATCCGTGTAATAAGCTTTTGATATTCAGCAACCCTACTTAAAAAATAATCGCAAAAATCCAAACATTTATCTATCCAGCCATGAGGTAGATCCGCAGCTATTCCTCCAATACGAAAATAATTATGCATCATTCGCATACCGGTGGCAGCTTCGAATAAGTCATATATTAATTTTCTTTCGCGAAAAATATAGAAGAAGGGAGTTTGTGTCCCAATATCGGCCATAAAAGGTCCAAGCCATAATAAATGAGAAGTTGTGGACGGTCGACCTCCACGCCGGTTGGATGGTTTGAAAATAGAGTCGCCACCCGGGTTTTTGGAAAATGGTTTAGGACCCGAGAAACCGTTTTGAAAAGGATTGAGAAAATGATTTAGAAAACGGTTTGGAAACCAGAGATTCGTTTTGGATTCGGGAGCCAGGTTACGAGCGGGGAAGGGTTTTAATGCACCCCGCTCGCCTGATTAAAAATCGGTCTTTACTAAATATTTGTGGGATTTTTCGAAGATATTTTAATGCCGAACTTTATTCAAATAAACAGTTTATCAAACAAAGCAGATGATAATAATGAAAATAAGCAATATGCAAATCAAATAATCCAGATAACACACCAAGGGTTCAAACTGTTTTGTAAAGGAAATGTTTCAAAATTTCAAATTTTGCAAAAGTGTGTCGTGCGGCACACTAGGTGTACCGTGCAGTACATAAAGTGTGCCGTGCGGCACTGTTCATCAGTCCAACGGTCAAATTTTCAAAAGAGTGCCGTACAACACTCCAACTGTGCCGTGCGGTACATGGGGAGGGCCGTGCGGCACTGTTTCCTTCACAAATAGTTCAAACTTTGGTTTTTTGACATGATTGAATAGAAGCACATACAAGGTATGAAAACTTGATCAAAACTAATTACTTTGAACTAGAAAATGATATGTTTGAATAGAAATTGTTCCTCCTCATTAGATTGCTCCATACGACGCGTAAGGTTCACCGTACGACGCGTAAGGTTCACCGTACGACGCAACCGGGAGGTCACGAATCAAACTGATTTTTGATGTAACATGGGTATACCAAATGTAGAGATGATATGGAAGACCATTCCACACTTGGTACCCCTCCCCTCAGGATACCAAAGCTAAGAAGTTTGGCGAAACGGGGATCGTACCTTCGGTTGCAAACTCTCGGAATGAAACGCTTTCTTGAACCTCTGATTACGGCTTGGACCTCCTCTGGACTCCAACTTCACTCTGGTACAGCAGCAGGGATGATTGATTACATGGAATTAAATGGATTTGTAATGGTGAACTCGCGGTTTCGAATAAAAAACAGGGGATTTGGTTTTTCGAACGGGGTTTTTTGGGTGAAGCTTGAAGAGTGATTCTGGAGATGGAAAATGAAAGTAATAGAGGATTTTGGAGATGAGTAAGGTTGTGGGTAGGATTTTGGAGATGAGTAAGGTTGTGGGTAGGATTTAAGAGAGGTTAGCCATGGTTCTTCCCTCTTCTTTTTCCGGACATGGTTCGGCATTTATAGCCGAGATGAGCGTATCCTCCAAGCAAGTGTGTCGGCCAAGAAAAATGATTGTGGGCTACTCCTTCTAGCCTTTTTCTTCTCCAAGAAACCATTATTGAAGCTGGGTAATGAATGTCAACAAAAGGAGCTGCTGGAGCTTCTGCAGAAAGTCGGTTTACGCATGACAGTGCCGTACGGCACAGTACGACACACAAACTGTACCGTACGGTACACCAACTGTGCCGTACGGCACACTTCCACCGCCAATATCCAAAAAGCATGCCGTGCGTGATTGTTGAAGCTTCGTGCGTGAGAGATGAGTGTTGTGCGGCACTATTGACTTTGTTGACTTGAAGAGTTTCAATCCGAAAGGCTTTCCGGGCGTTTCTTTTCATCATTGGGGACAAAAATATATACGGGAGTCTCATTTTGGGGTGTCTACAGAAGTTATACGACTCAATTCCAAGATAATTACTCTGATATAGCTCGCCCGTTTAGGTACTTGAATATTTCCCAATTGCTCTGGTGCATTTATGGTTATGGCTTCTGTAAACATAGTAGCTAAATAATCCCAACGTGTTACATAAGGCAAATATTGTATAATTGTTCGGTTTTCTGCAATTTTTTCCATCCCTCTATGAAAAGAGTCGCTATCATTTTCAAAATCATCCCCAACCTGGATCCTCCATTTTTTCTGTTTTTTGTAACTGGACATAGATCTAATCCAAACGGGTTCAAGTCTTTCATATTTACCAAAACATATATGATTCCCTAGATAACATACGCCCTTCATTCTTATCGTTTCTTCTTTATAAATAGATAGAACCATCAGAGGGTCTCCTTTTTTTTAAGTTTTAGGAGTAGTGCCAGTACTCCTGCTTGTTTATAAAAATAATGAGTTATTTATTTCTCAATAAATACAAAATTGCAGTATTGTCAAGTCGACGATCTAGCCAGAATCCTTTTTCCATGTATTCGAATTCTGTCTATTATATTCTATTTTTTTTATTTCGAATATTTTTTCTATTTCTTTCTATAGGGAAATTCGCAGATAGATTATCGATCTGACGCAGTGGAATGAATAGCCACTGTCTATTTTTCCTCCTTTCTTATAAGTGGAATCGTTTTCTATACGATATATATTAACTCGATTATCTCAGTCATTTTTTTGATGACTTTTTTTTTGTTCGATTCGCTGCCATTCCAGTCGAATAAGTGAAATAGAGAATAAGTGAAATAGATAAATGTTGACCTATTTCACTTATTTTCATTTTCATCTTCGTCATCAGATTCAAAAAAGTTCTTTCTTACCCAAATGATTATGATCAATATGAATTCCAACAACTTCATGAAGAAAATCATGAAGAAAATGTGCCCAACTAACCAACCAGCCAAACTACTTCTTACAAATAAGATCTTCTTTTCGTTGTCGTTATTATAGCGAGAGAGACAAAAGTTGACTAATCCGGGGATCATTGAATCAGGTTCAAGGTACGGGTTGCATAATTGCACAAAGAAATTAATAATAAATTCCAATTAAAGGCGGAGCACGTACTTTCTTTTAGTGATAAGATCGTGAGGATCCAAAAAGCGCCTGTTGCGCAAAGTTTTTCGACTAGTCCAGAAGAATTGAACGAAGAATGATCCTAGAAATAGCATAATGATGCTATGAGGTTGAACCAATCCTTCATGGAGCGGCCTATTGTAGATCGGTGTGAACATCACGAACTGTCCCGTAACAAAACCAGTCATTGCTGCTACCCGTCTCTGGTTGTCTTTTATGAAGAACTGTTTGTCTTTTATGAAGAAACTGGCTACAACGAAGAAATAGCCGAGACCTACGGTGGCTGTGGTCATAAATCCACAAAAGAGTCCATCTCCAATCACTGAATTGAGTATTTTGTTCACTAGCAAGAGTAAAAATTCTTTCATTTTCATAGGAATCCTCCTTTTTCTTTTTATTGAATCAAGTTTTATGAGTAGCGCCACTCTTACTTGTTTAGAAAAAGAAAACGGATCCACAAAAATTAATAATATTATTAATATATATATATAAATAAATAATGGCAGTATTGTCAAGCGGACGATCTAGCCAGAATCTTTTTTCCATGTATTCGAATTCTGTCTATTCTATCTATTATATTCTATTTATTTCGAATATTTTTTCTATTTCTTTCTATACGAAAATTCGCAGATAAATTATCGATCTGACGCAGTGGAATGAATAGCCACTGTCTATTTTTCCTCCTTTCTCATAAGTGGAATCGTTTTCTATACGATATATATTAACTCGATTATCTCAATCATTTTTTTGATGACTTTTTTTTGTTCGATTCGCTGCCATTCCAGTCGAATAAGTGAAATAGATCAACCTTTATCTATTTCACTTATTTATTAATTTATTATCTATTTCACTTATTTAATTTAATTTCACTTATTTATTATCTATTTCACTTATTTAATTTAATTGAACTTACGATTCAAAAAAGTTCTTTCTTACCCAAATGATTATGATCTCTATGAATTCCAACAACTTCATCAATAAAATCATGAAGAAAATCATGAAGAAAATCATGAAGAAAATGTGCCCAATTAACCAACCAGCCAAACTACTTATTACAAATACAATCTTCTTTTCGTTGTCGTTGTTATAGCGAGAGAGACAAAAGTTGACTAATCCGGGGATCATTGAATCGGAATTGTGGATTTTGTTCAATAGGTTAAGGAATTGCACAAACAATGCTTGCATTTTCATCGCCAATCGCCTTAGAAAAATAAGGAAATAGATCTGGGCAAGCATGATAACCAGCTCGCTTTCTTTCTTTCGTAGCAAAAATACATAACATAGCAGAATCATTATTACGAGACCAAAAATGAGTACCATGACTAGGAATTTGCTTTGGATCATAGGAATCCTCCTTATTGAATCAAGTTTTATGAGTAGCGCCACTCCTACTTGGTACAAAAACATATATAGTATAGGTGCATAAAAATGGGACTTTTTTTCGAACTTTGGGAGTTCTATGCTGTAATTAAAGGATTTTGGGTGTGAACCAAATCGCCCCATTTTCGCTTTACCTATTACCCTCAACTGTAAACCCTATAAACAGTAGCGACATAAATCATTTGCCATCCTCGTCCCAAATTGCCATCCCAAATCTTGTCCCACCGCAGTCGACAACCCACCATCCCAAATCGGCCTCAACCACCACCATCATGTTTCCGACACCGTTCTGAATAGGTCCCGACGACTTGCTTTATTGTTCAAAAAATTGCTAGTCAGGTACACTAGCAATGTATAATGTAGAGTGAAAGCGGTTCGGTTTCGGTCGGTTCGGTCTGATTTGTAATGAAACCGAATCGGTTCGGTTTATGATGTTGGGGGACCGATCCCGACCGTTTTGAAATCGGTTTCGGTTCGGTTCGGAGTGGTGTCGGTTTTTCGGTTTTTTCAAAATGGGCCAACTTAGCCCAATATAAAATTTCAATTGGGCCAACCAAAAAATAAAGAACCTATTGTTCCGGGGCGTCGGTTTTTTTTTTTTTTTGTTGTCAATCGTTAAAACTTTATTGCATACAGAAAACTAAGAGTCCAAAAAGACTTCCTGTAGGACCCAAGTTGGAAAATCACCAACTTGAGTAACAGGACAATCAATACTTAGGGCATACTTGGCTAAAGCATTAGCCACCCTATTACAATTGCGAGAAACAAAATTAAAAGACAAAGATGAAATCAAATCAACAAAAATAAGAGTATCCTGGATGACGATTTCCAAGTTAGCACTGGTAGCATTAGTTCCCTGTAGCATCTTGATCACTCTTTGAGCATCGCCTTCCAAAACGTACTTGGAGCCTCCAATCTCAAAAATAGTCTTCGCCGCTAATCGAAAACCCAAAGCTTCCACCATTTCTGGTGAATGGGCTTTCGGAATGGGAATAGCATCCATTCGCAACAGATAATTCCCTTGGTCATTCCTCCATGCCAACCCCACTCCTCCTCTATCCGTTTCCTTCAAAAAAGCTCCATCTACATTCACCTTAATCAAAGTCGGTTTTTTTTTCACCCCTAGTATAATGGCAAGAAAAATGGGACTGTTCACTCCACGTGAGCGGCAGCGGCAAGCCTTGGCTTAGGATCATGGTAAGATCAAAGAGCTAGGACACAATTTTTATTCTATTGTTCACGGTTTTGGCTATCAAATATCATGCTAAGCCTTGGCTCACAACTTTTTTTTTTTTTTTTCTATTAGTTCTTGTCTTTGAAAATAAAAGGAAAAAAGGTTTGTTCATTTTAGCTCCGTTAATGTCTTCTTATTGTATTTGTGTTTTTTTTTTTTTAAACAGTCAATTCATATCATGAAAAGTCATCCGGCAAAGATTACATCACTGAATACAGGAATGAACCAAAACTACCAAAATCTAAGACTCGAGCTGCTGAACAAGCACACAGGCTTCCAAGCTCATAGATACACCCGCTGAAGCAGACCCGCACTAGGTGTCAGCACAGAATCCGTCCTCGATCTAGTAGTAGAGAATCCAAAAGGGACACTCAACTCAAGCCATTAAGCATAAAAACGCGGATGAAATCTTGAACAAATACACAAAATCTTGTATTACCTTTTCACATGCCCATGGCCATGATGGAAGATACCAGAAGTCATTGGGCGGTGATTGGCAAAATTGACGTGTTAAACGTACACCCACTGGACCACTCGGGCATTTGTTAGGTGCCACTCCTTCTGTGAGGTAGGAATAGAACTGCCAGAAATTTTAGTACGGCGGTTAGGTTGACTTTAGGCGTGCGTAGAGGCCGTAGGAGACTTTTAACGTGGAATTGATGTTCACTGACTATGGGAGTTCGTAGGAGAGTTTCACAAGGCAGCGGCATTTGAACGACGATGGAGATTACTACAGCATTATCCCATTCTCTCATTCTCATGGGCAACTAATCATTCCTCTTAGGGTGTAAATGAAACCTCTAATCAAGTAACTTTGTTTTTATATTAATTTCGGATTTTGATTATCGAAACGACGTCTGTATAACTTTGAGTTTTATTTTTATAATTCAATCTTATCTTTCCTATCTAGTGTTCTATGTTTATTTTCTGTCATTGCAAATACATAATTATGCAATTTTCTTGGCGCATGGAATCACGAACATATTTGCTATAGGTACTAATTAATACTTTTATCAATAATTGCACAAACTCTTTCATATGGGATAGTGTTAAACGTGCACCCACTGGACCACTAGTGCATTTGTTAGGTGTCACCTCCTGTGAGGTAGGGGTAGAATTGTCTGAAATTTTAGTATTGGCTGAAATTTTAGTATGGGCTTAGGTTGACTTATTCGGAGAAGCGGACCGGCTGGGAAATGGCCCCAAATGTAAAACTCTACCTATGAGATAAGATAAGATTTGTGTGTTCAGTATTAATTCTTCACACATTACCTTTGAAACCGACTCATATCAAACCAATAATCAAATAGTAAAATATAACACTCAATTGAAAAGCACCACCAAGCTCTAAGGAACCATAAAAGAAATAATCAAATAGTCAAATGACAGTGACATCTGTGTTAAACTCCAATAACCCCGGCCTCAATATAAATTTCTGTAATCGACTTTAAGTTTTTTCAACAATCATCCCAAAAGAAAAAACCCTTCTATTAACTTCTCTCTTTTTTCCTCATGGAGCTTCAATATCCCTCCTTCTTAATCCTCTTTACCTCATTCCTCTTTGTACTCTTTTTGCTGCAATTAGTTAAGAGATCCAAATCCAAAAATATCTCAACTTCAAACCTCCCACCTGGGCCATGGAAGCTACCTCTCATTGGAAATTTGCACCAATTAGCCAGCTCTTTACCTCACCATAACTTGAGAGACTTGGCCAAGAAATATGGGCCTCTAATGAGCCTTCAACTCGGTGAAGTTCTAACTATTGTTGTTTCTTCACCAGAAATGGCAACAGAAGTGATGAAGACACACGACATCATATTCGCTTCGAGGCCTCACATTATTGCGACAAGGATCATGTCTTATGACTCTACTAACATAGCCTTCTCTCCATATGGTCCGTACTGGAGACAACTGCGGAAAATAAGCGCAACAGAGCTTTTAAGCCCCAAACGTGTCTTGTCGTTCCGAACAATCAGACAAGAAGAGCTATCGAAGCTCATTAAATCTATTGCTTTGAATGCTGGATCACCCGTCAACCTCACTCAAAAACTTTACTCGTTGGCATATGAAATTACTTCCAGGGCTGCCTTTGGGAAGAGATTCAACGATCAAGAAGTATTCATATCAATTGTGAAGGAAGTTATAAAGGTGGCAGGCGGATTCAATGTCGCCGATTTTTATCCTAGTAGTGAATGGCTTCATAACGTTAGTGGAGTGAAGTCCAAACTAGAAAAAATTCACAGAGAAGCAGATAGGATCATGGGAATCATGGTCAATGAACATAGAACGCGCAAGGCTAATGACAAGGGAAGAGAAGATGACGATCTGTTGGATGCTCTTTTGGAATATCATGAGCGTGGGCCAAATGAATTTTCCTTGACTGTCAACAACATCAAGGCAGTTATGCTGGTTAGTAAAGGTTTACTTTTCTTTAGGAAGTTTACAATTATATATAATCATTGTGTGTTTTGTTGTTAGCACTATATTCACCGTCCGTGGACCACAATTTAGTACTCCCTCCGTCCTATTTTCATAGTCTTATTTTCGTAGTCTCATTTGGGAATCCTAACTTTTTAAAGAAACATAAATATTGCTCTAAAAGTATTTCACTTTATGATTATTTCCTTAACTCCAAGAAGCATTCAACTAATGTACTTTTGTGGAATCCAAGAGTTGACCTTTCATATTTGATTGATGTAAATAGTACTTCTTCATTTAAACATGAGGGTAAGAATGAAATTTTACCAAGATTATGGGACGTCCCAATGGAGTATGGGACCATCAAATTGGAACGGAGGGAGTATAAGCCTCGTGCTGCCAACACTGCATTCATTGATTCACTGCTTTTGCTGTTTCTCTTAGCTTTTTGTCTTTAAACTGTAAACAAAAGTCAGGTCGTTTCTCTTATTTTGCTTTTTGGGCTTTTAATGTGAAGAGAGACTTTGGGCAAAAGGCCAAAAAGCCCCAAAAGCTCAAAAAGCTGATAAGAGAAACAACACCTTAGTCTAGCAATGAAAAAAAAGGAAGCAAATTTCAAACTGTTAGCCTGCCAATTTCAGGACATTTTCGGTGGTGGGAGCGATACAACGGCTGCAACCGTAGAATGGGCTATGTCGGAAATAATAAAAAACCCAAAGATCATGAAGAAGGCACAAGATGAAGTGAGGCGTGTTTTCGACAGCAAAGGTAACGTGGACGAAACAGGCCTTGAAGAATTGAAGTACTTAAAACTGATTATCAAAGAGACTCTTAGATTTCATCCACCTATTCCTTTACTACTCCCACGAGTATGTGGAGAGAGATGTGAGATTAACGGTTATGAGATCCCAGAGAAAGCTAAAGTCATGATCAATGCTTGGGCAATCGGAAGAGATCCGAACCACTGGGATGATGCTGAGAGCTTTATACCAGAGAGATTTCTTGACAGTACAATTGATTACAAGGGGAATAACTTCGAATACATCCCATTTGGAGCAGGAAGGAGGATATGCCCAGGTATGAATTACGGCCTTGCAAATGTTGAATTCGAGCTTGCACAACTTCTGTTCCACTTTGATTGGAAACTCCCTGGTGGAATGAAGCCAGAGGAATTGGACATGACAGAGGAATTCGGTGTGGTTGTGGGAAGAAAAGAAGATCTCAAAGTGATTCCAATTCCTTACAAAAGCTGTACCATTTGAAGCATAGAAACACTTACTCGTTCTCTGTTTTTATTTATCTAAACGTGTAAGGAGTTGATATCTTATTATGTCATGAAACGCTTCATCGAGTTTTGATGAATCAATAAACAGAAAAGTTGGTAAGAATTAATACAGAGTGAATATGAAATCGTGTTTCCTTTTTTGTGTCATATGCACTTAGAATTTTAGTTTTTCTTCCTGTCCAATATATGTTCTCGAAGGTCTTCGTTTTTGTGTAAAACTTTCCTTCAATGATCTTACAATGAACAAGAGTTTTTTCGTTGTAAACTACTATCATGTAGTAAAAACAGAAGACATCGACACATCGTTGATATCAACTATAGCTTAAAGACATCAAGCAATGCTTACCAGACCTAACAAGTGTGAGTACTGAGCAGGGACTTAGACAAGAATTTGCTTTTCGAGGTGTCGTAATTCAACAAAACGTTTCACCTATGAATAAAATGTTATTGTGGTTAAAAAGTTTTTGCGCTCATTTTTAATTAAAGTCAAATCGCAAAGAGGGGTATGTTATAATGTAAAACTATATAGCACATGAAAAACAAAATCTAGCTTCATTTGATTCCAAGAAGCATGGAAAAATTGACAAGAGAATTATTTTTTATAAACGAGGTGTCCGAGCCAACATCATCTACTGACAAAGCATAGTTTTCAGTTCACATTGTTTGCTCCTGCAAAAGACTTGGTAAATCTTTCCTTCCACAAACGAAGACAAAATAATTTACACAAAGGCGGCCACCACACGGGAGGATCTTATTGCAAACATACCATACATATATATGAGTTGATTATAAAAGCAAATTTTACATCAGCTAGGTTTAACTGAAAGTGTACAACTTTTCGGTACATCTTGCCTTGAACCATAAACTGACCCATGACACCCATCACTACAAAAAAACAGAAGAACCAAATACAAAAAACAGAAGAACCAAACCAACCAAAAGGGTGTTAATCCTAGCTGCAAAATGCACTGCCTGATTTTCATCATCGTCGAAGATCAGGGACTAGCGGAGGACAACAAAGATATGAGGATACTGGATTATTTGCCTACTTCTCAACACTTGAACTCGACCTTGTACTGTACTCTGCGACGAGCTGTGAAAATGAAGATGACTTATTCTCAAGCAACTTTGCGGGAGAATCATATTCCTGAATAATTCCTGCAAAAAGAAGGAAAAATAAATTAAAAAAATTAAGAAGTTACAGATTGACCATCTAATTTGGTGAAAGGTTATTAAGGTGGCACTAACCATTATCTAAAAGCAGAACCATGTCGCTATCAATAACAGATGTGATCCTATGCGCAATGGTTAACACGGTACAATTGGAGAAATGTTGCTTCAGCGTTTGCTGTATAAGATTGTCAGTAGCTGTATCCACTGAAGCCGTGGCTTCGTCGAGCACCAAGACCTTGCTTTTCTTGAGTAGCACCCGGCCGAGGCAAACCAACTGCCGCTGACCCATACTCCAATTCTCCCCATTCTCTGTAACTGCAGGAAGGTGAGAAAAAAAAAAAAGTGAGGGCTAAGAGCTTGTAATCGGTAATGCTGGACATTGCGAATTTTTTTTGTGGGCGGGGTCCAAAATGCAATTAGACAGCATTGCATTCATCCCATTGGAGCATGCCCCTCATTCAGAACGAAAAGCATTTTAGACTCTGAAAACTTCAAGGTCAACTTTGTCTTCCAATAAAGAGTTATTTTTCCGTTTTGAGTGTGTTAGAATAGTGGATGAAGAAAACCTGCTGAATCAAGCTTGCCTTCCTTCTTCCTGACTTCATCTCCAAGTTGGCACTTATCAAGAGCCTAAAGAAACGTAACAGGGTATTCAAAATTTCATCCAAGCACAAAAAAGCTCGTACTTATCCAGATATGATACCTCGAAATTAAATGCAAAAGAGAAACCCTTGCCCCTATCTTAGTGCCAAAAACAGCATAAATATAAAAGAAATCAACCCACCTCCCAAATCTGTTCATCAGTGTACTCTTCAAGTGGGTCCAAGTTGCTTCGCACCGTCCCCTCAAACATGGTTGGATCTTGAGGAATGATGCTTAATCTAGATCGCAAATCATGGAGTCCGATCGAAGATATGTTGATACCGTCTATCTGAATTTGACCTGCAGCAGGATCAACAATGCGGAAGAGCGTCTGTATGAGGGTTGATTTACCACTGCCTGTCCTCCCAACAATACCTGTCTTCATTCCTCCACGGAAAGTGCATGTAATGCCTCGCAGCACAAGTGGCATCTGTGGGGCGTATCGGACCTATCAAAAAACTCCCACATACTTGTAAATTTTAGGCATGAAGGCTGTCTTTGGATGTTCGACCTGTAGAGGACTATGTAACTGGACTCTACTAAATAAATGAAGTGCCTGTATCAAACGCTTGACTAAGTGCACCGGTTATGTGTCACATTTTGTTGGACACTTAGGAATCAGTTTCATAATTAGAGTTTACCGAAGAACTATGAGGCAAAGTATGGTGTATTGCATCAAAAACTCTGCGACATCTCATAAATGCCATTTACGGAAGGAAATAAAAGTAAATACGTTCTGGAACAATAACATGTAGCTGATATCATATAAGTGGACGGTAAATAAAAGGAATGACAAGATTTTTGCATCTCAGACAAACCCATGATACAGACAAAAACTTAGAAGATCGGACTTTGGAATCATACCTGCAGATCTTGCATGACAATTTCTCCATGTGCTGGCCAGTGACCATCTGGTCTATTTTCTTCTATAACAAGAGGAGGCTCACTTGGGATAGTAGTGTATTGAAATATTCTTTCTACTGATATGATTTTATTCTCCATATCGCAAAGATTCCAAATAACCCACGCCTGTAACATGTTCAGATTAAGCCCGTACGTAACTGCTAACCCTGCAATACCTACAAATACAAAAACAGAAGACAGGTCATCAAACTTTTGACCACTTTCCAGGGTGCAAAAGTAAAATAATCAAATGACCAAGAAAACCAAAAACTCCTTACTTGGATCAATTGTTCCAGTTGGAATGGAAATCAAGAAAACTAAAGAGAAGGCAAATGTAATAGAAGATAACATATCCAAGCGGAAGCAAAGCCACTCCATCGCACCAGCAGTGTAAAACTTTGGCCGAGACCGCCCATCTATCAGTTTCATATTCAAATCCTTGAATCGCGCTTCCTGATCAAAGCTCCTAATGGTAGTGGATCCTGACATGGTTTCAGCAAAATGTTGTATAACTGGAGCTTTGCATACACCTCCCAATCGTGCTAGTTCTCGCGCTGTCGGTATGTAATATTGCTGCAACAAAGTAGAAGAATCGTAACATTTGTGATTGTGTAGCTCTGAAAATCAGACTCATACAAATTATCACGGTAAGAGTCGGTAAAAGAAACCACCACTATCTACACAAAAAGAACTGCTCCATAAGATATGAAACCACTAAAACTAGAAAATCCAATAGAGTCAAGAGACTATTATGGTTTGCCAATTCTTTATGTATTTTTCGAATTCTGTAATTTTTTTTCTGTATATCATCTTTTGTTATATATACGATCATCAACATTTTACTGAACAAAGAATAAAAGACGTACATGATTGTAAGTTTAGAAGAGAAATAGACCAAGTTACTCAAACAGCATAATGCTTAAACAAAATTGAAGTTTCCCTTGCTGAAATGTGTGGGAAAAAGCTGATTGTGAAATTAATGTTGGGAGAGTTCACTAGCATTGCTGATTGGTAAGAATTTACAATACCTACCTGTAACCAAATGCAGGTGGCAATCACGGGGATAAATACGATGAAGACCTGCCATGCAACCTGTGACATTACCGCAATAATACCAAGTAGCTGTATCATTGAGAATGCAAACGCCCCAACAGTATTTGGAATGTTCAAATCCACTGCACTTTGGTCCGTAGAGGCCTGAAAGCAGAAAACACAATGATTAACCAAAACTCAATATTCATCTAACCATGCAAAATCACCAATAGTGAAGGCAAGAAGAAATATTAAGATGACAACAGTGGCAGCTTTTAGACGGAAAACACTCACCCTATTTAAGATTCGTCCACTTGGGGTGGAATCAAAAAATGACATGGGAGCACGAAAAATGCACAAATGCATTTTATTGAAGAGTATCGTAGCAGTCTTATACCCAGCAGTTACCAAAAACAAGGCTCTAGAAAGAATGCAGAAAGAACTTCCAATTGCCAGAGCCACATAGACGATTAGGAGAGTAGAACCCTCGACCGGGGGTTTCACATCCTTGGACACTGGAGTGGCCCAAGCCATCCAATAGTTGCTTCCTATTTGAAGTACCTGGAATGAAACATGTGACAACAATATGAAAGGCACAAGAGCTCCTCCGTACGCTGTTGTTATGTATTTCCAGTAGATCGAAAGACCAACTCTTCCTTTCTCCCTTTCTTCTTCTTGAACAAGCTGTCCTTTTTGTCCAGCTATATCATCTGCTTTACCATTTTGGCTGCATGCAGCTTCCACTTTCTTCACAGACTTCTGAACACCACATGTGCTACCACTCTCATCGTCGATGATTGATTTTTCTGATGTTGAGTCTGCCAGTGTGGAATCAAGCGCTGATAAAGCTTCCCTGTGCGCGCCAACAAGTTCCATAAAGTCGCTCCCTGAATTGAGGATGTCATTGTATTTCCCAGCTTGAGTAATCCTTCCATCTTTCATGACCTAATGACAAATGAAAAATATCCCACAATGTCTCGAATTAAACCACTGGAGCTCTACCTACTATATTTATAGAAATCAGTTACAGTGATTCTGAATTGATCTCACTTCAAGAAATGTTAATCTTTAGCGATATCAATTACAATCGATATGTCACGCATGGAAGAAAGGAGACATGAATATCTCACCAAAATGAGATCTGCAGCAGGTAAGAACTCAACTTGATGAGTAACATAAATCACGATTTTTGAACGCAAAAAGCCCAACAAGCATTCCTGTAAAAGCAAATTGCTTCAGTCAAAACCCATAGCATAAAGTGGCAACAAAATGCCCATTAAACTGACTAGGATAAAATTACAACAAAAAAAGGAGCACAAACAGATTTCATGGTCACCTTAAAGAGATGGCTTCCCGTATGAGCATCCACAGCACTAAACGGATCATCGAATAGGTAAATATCTGCATCTTGGTATAAAGCACGTGCAATCTGTATTCTCTGCTTCTGGCCCCCACTCAAATTGATTCCCCTCTCACCTATGACCGTCTGATCACCAAAGGACAGAATTTCCAGGTCTTTCTTCAAAGAACATGCTTCAAGGACCTTCTCATACCTTTCTCGGTCCATCTCCTCTCCAAATAGTATGTTCTCTTCAATCTTTCCACTCTGTATCCAGGGCGATTGAGCAACATATGCCTTCGTTCCACAAAGCTTAATAGTCCCTGATATTTTGGGCACTTCTCCCAATATACAGGAGAGTAAGCTCGACTTTCCTGATCCTACGGTGCCACAAACAGCAACCCTCATACCACAAGACACACTGATGTTTATATCTTTCAATGTTGGATTTGGAGAAGATACATCCCAAGAGAAATTCCCATCAACTACCTCAATTGCAGTGTCAGAACTACCCATCGGAAGCTTCTCCATGACATTACTTTGCAAGTCATCAAGACGGAGAAATGAGGTTATTCGGTCAAGGGACACTTTCGTTTGAGCTATCATTGAGATTGTATCGGGAAGATTATATATAGGCTCTTGAAGTATTCTAAATGTTGCTAGGGTGGATAAAATCTTCCCAGACTCAAGGGGGATTCCTAGAAGCATGCAAGCGCCAAAAGTGACCACGGACACGAATGTAGGAGCTCCCCAAAAGACAAAACTGGTCAAAGCAAACACGTAACCGAACTTTTTCAACCATCCCATTTCAGTTTTTCTAAGTTCTGTAACTTTTGATAAGAACTTCATCTCCCACGCCTGAAGCTTGAGGATCCTCATGTTCCTCAAGATTTCAGACGTTGCCTTCATCCTTTTATCCTTCGATTTCATTATC
Organism: Vaccinium vitis-idaea; assembly: GCA_963854785.1. Classification (NCBI taxonomy): domain Eukaryota; kingdom Viridiplantae; phylum Streptophyta; class Magnoliopsida; order Ericales; family Ericaceae; genus Vaccinium; species Vaccinium vitis-idaea. The sequence continues at coordinate 2,124,914 of OY978217.1, forward strand.
TTTTCCTGAAATTTCTCTTGCAAGCTCCCAAGCGGAACATTAGCCAACATCACTACCACAGTAGCGACTAATGCAGCAATGGAAGCAAGCCCAAGATTCTTGTACAAGATCACCAAGGCCAGGCCAACTTGGACTATGACCAGCCACACATCGTGCATGTACCAACCAAAGTCCCCAACCCTCTCAGCATCAACAGACATGAAATTAATGATTTCCCCACTTGTGTTATCCTGCTTTGATTGGCATGAAATGCTCAATCCTTTATTGTAAATCATGGCAACCAACACTGCCCTAGCCCTAATTCCGGCCTGTTGCACCCCAAAGAACCAGTGCCTCTGAGCCAAACACTCAATGAGCTTCGCCACAAAGAATGTTGAAACCAAGACATAACCTTGGTTTTCGAAGGCTCGTTTTCCGTTGAGGTATTGAACAAAGGAGTCAATGAGGTAGGGACCAACATAAGACGCTAGTGTGTATATTAGCGATAAGAAAGCCGTTAATAGAATTTCCCATCTTGTCGCGAAGAACAGTGCCTTCACAATCTTAAATGTGGTTATTCCACTTCCACTACTACTATCACGCTCTAGTTTACCTCTAAAAATAGGAAAGACCACTTTGACACTGTCAACACCGGCAAGTTGAGGAACATCGGCAAGGTCTAATACTTTCTTATGACCGGTACTAATCAAGGGACCCATCCAAGAGAAACTGACGATGCTAAGGAGACTAGCGTTGGAACGAGGGGCATCAATTTCACTAGACTTATTAGACTGTGTATCATTACTTGTACAAGTACCATTCAAAAGGGGTTCTTGAAGAAGGGTATCGTCACTTTCCTTCTTCCCCAAAAACCCCAGTAAACAAAAGAAAAACCCCATAACAGTCGAAATGATATCGGATACCAATAACCTATTTTGTAGAGATTGATCATTTTTCTTATAAAGTAAGTCTACAACAAGGAAACAACAAGACATGGAGAAGTAAAATCCCCACCAGACTCTCAATAAAATTGGGAACCTTGGCCCACCTGAATTAGACAAATGGGTGTGCAAATAAATAGAGATTGCTAACCAAGCAAGTGTTCTGAGTCCAAAATCCAAAAGGGTTACAATCTTTTCATCAGACCAACCATTTCTGTACCAAGAAAAGTAATTTAACAGCCAAAGAACGAGATTAAAAAGTGAAAGACCCCAGCAACAGAACAAAGCTTGATTGTAGAAGGAAAATCTAGTTTTCCTATAATTACTCTGTTTTGGCCCTTCACTGGGAGTTTTAATGATTTTGCTAAATGCCCATGAGATTAAGAGAGAAAATAACAAAACCAGGTGCAATGAACCAGAAAACCCATGTAGGAAAATGGGTTGGAGGAGGAAATTACTGGGTGTGTTCATGAGAGATGAATATGATTGAGAGAGAAAAATCGACATACCCATTCTCGATGATCTCTGAAAGTCCATCTTTTTGGAGCGATTGGCTTGTGGGAGAAATGGGTATGTCGGAATAAAAGAATGGGTTTTAGGCTAAAAGTATATATGGAAGTGAATATTAGGGGAGAGAAATTTCCCAGGAGAGAGAGAGTCAAAGTTTGTTTGACAAAATGGGGATTCCGTGGCCATCGGAATACGTGGTGCGCAAGGCTCAGCTTACGGACAGAAGCAGGAAATGCCAAGGTAAGTGGGATGGGGCGCCAAAGGGATGGCTTGCATCTCTTAAAAGAGGGACAGAGAGAGAGAGAGAGAGAGAGAGAGAGACAAAATAGCAGGGACAGAATTAAAATATTTTGACACTTTAATATAAAAGAGAAGGGTAAAGTAAAAATTTAATGAACTTTGAGGTTTGAATTGGACAAATATTTTGAGACAACAAAAGGGAAATATTAGACAAACAAAGTGGGACGGAAGCAAAGACGGAACCAGTAAAGGGCTATGGCCCCGCGTTGTTTTGGGATCTTTTTTTTAATTTCATTATGAATACTTCAAGTTTATATGACCAATTAGGAAGTACTTTTAGGAATTGGAAAGTTCAAAGGACATCTTCAAGAATAGAGCTTACCCAATTTGAGTTCAAACGATATTTTCAAGAATGGAACTTAATCATTTTGAGTATAATATCGTTCGGCATCCGGAATTCGAACAATTACGAAGTATATTCAGGCTATATTAATAGTTGATTGAGGCTAGAACACCATCATACTACTTAGTTTTTTACATAATAGTTGTACTTGTGCTTATTCTTCATAATTCGGCCCCTCGTTTACGAAATCCTAATTTCATCCCTGCACGGGAGGAATATAAAAGGACATGTACTTTTTAATTTGATGTATTTTGGTGCGTTTTCCCAAAGTTAAAACTAAGAACCTGGAAAATGGTGCTCGCGACGGACGTACTCTAATAATAACAGAGAAAATGACAGGAAAAATAGTCAAAGTTTCAAAGGAGAATATGAATAAAAATACAACCTTTTATCAATCCAATGATTTTCTATGGGTATAGTTGAATAGGAAGGAAAACAGACAACGACTTCCCCTAAATTTAGGCCAAACAAAACACTCCAGTAGTAAGAATCTTATCAGTAGACAAATTGCCAATCCAAATTCCCATGTGCTTTTTGAGATTTGTGTGCTGAGCAAGGAAAGAAAAAAAACAGGAGTTGCCATCTTTTGTTTAAGGATAGAGTCAGATGGGGAACAAGCGGTAGCGACCCCCACCACATTTTTTTAAAATACAATTATTATATATAAAATAAAAAATAATTCCTAAATTATATAAATTTATCACCACTAAGTTTCTAAATTATATATTTATTTTCGCTACCACAAAGATAAAATCTTGCCTCCATCCCTGCTTTTGTTGAATCCAAATTTTTATTTTAAAACTTGGGAGTGTGATGCATGTTTGCTTTGGTGATTTGAAATAATCAAGTTCCGTAACAAGATCAACTACACAAGCACACACAACAAAAAGTGAATCGTGACCCTAGATTTTTCATTTTTTATTTTTTGCCAAGTAATCATGACCCCAGATTTCTTACGATATTATTCTCCAATATGGCTCTAAATGGAATTCTTTAGTACCTTTGGTAATGATCTGAACCATTCATTTTATAATTCTGGATAGGTATTTTATCCATAAAAAAAATATGGGTTAATTTAATATGAATATCCATAAAAATGAACCTTATTTGTTTTAAAAAAAATGAATGGTCTGAATTTAAACGTCCATTTTATTTACTCATTAACCCACACACACTCGCATATTTTGTGGGAAGCACACGCGCTCCACCATGCAGTCACATTTATTATATATGGGATCAAATTTCAAATCAGTGGGGTTGCGTGACTGCATTTCCCACTATGTCCTGTGCCCCATGCCCACTGTTGCCCTCGTCCAGCCTCCCCCCTAGGGTTGCCCAGTGGATAGTGTTGGGCGGATCAAAACCAAACCGCTCGTTCCAGTTTGTCATTTATGGATTTACCCCATTTCGTAATAGTCTGTAAGTGTTGTCCGGTTTGGTCAATTCGGTTGCGATTTTGGGGGTTTGGGCAGTTCATATATAGAGTAGAATCCATCTACACCATACCTCGGGTAGGTTCGCGGGTGGTTCGGTTTGGGTGGTTCGACACTCACTTCGACTAACCCGTTGGGTGCCCTACCACCCCGAACCACCATGGTAGCCACGCGGCAGGACATCTACCACCTTCAATCAGTGTTCTAAAAGCCAGCCTCAGTTCCTGCGCTGGGCGGTAGTCCAACGCCTAGATTAGGTGGCCAACTAGTCGACGTCTAGTCCCCACCTAAGCTTTAGGTAGCCGATAAGTCGGCACTCGGCGCCCCTTTTTTCACATAACTAGCATCTAGCAATTTTTATAACATTACCTCCGGTCCTTCTCAGTCAGGACTGTCCCCAATGTTCAGTTTGTCCAAGTCCGACCACAAGCTTGCTTGTCCACTTATATTAAGTCATAAAAAATAAAAAGATGTTAAACTGAAAAAAAAAAATCAAGGTTAATTACATTGTGTTTTCAACTTGAATTACATCAAAAAAATCCAACTATAACCCCGCTTATAGTGTTTTATCATAAGCACGATCCGATTCAAAGAAAACAATTTTTTCTTGTATTTTTTGAAGCAAATTCTTCTTGATTTTTACTATATCTGAGAAGGGTATGCTTCCCTTTCTCTCGATAATCAGTTCTCCCCAAGTATGTTGGAACGGAGGAGAGTTTCACATTCTTGGACTAAAAAATCAAGGTAGGGACCCGAGAACCTAAAGAACCAAGAAAAGTACCTCCGTCTGTCTCTCAAATCTGGCTACGTATAGAAAAATGACTCTTTGAAAAATATCGATTCACAGAATGAAAAGTCCCGATAATTAATCCTTGGATTTTGCCAAAAACAACTGCACCGTTGCATGGTTTCTGTGTGAAGAGCAAGGTTGTGTTTCAAACTATCACTTTCGGAGAAAAATGTGTAGTTATGTGTTCTGTACTAAAACTCAGAATCTAGACTTTGATATAATTGGAATTTTGATTTTCTGGCATTGCCATTACCCATTGGATTCAAAAGCAAGTACTTTGTTTATTTTCATTAAGTAACTTAAAGTAAAGAAAGTAAATAGAATATGGTATCTACTTAAGTTTATTTATAGAAAATAAGGTTCGAGATAAGAAACTGAAATTTTTTTTTTTTTTGTTGGCTTCAAAAAAAAAAACATTTGTTGCCCCAGCCCCCCTTTCTCTCTCCAATTTTCTGTATACAAAACACATTCTGTAGACACTCTATAGAATCTGTACATACTGTAGATACATAGGACTTACAGTTACAATCAGATCCAGCTACATTGCCGATATAAAATAAAATTTAAAAAAAAAAAGGCAGATTATGGTATAATAACTAAATATATTGCAGTCTGGTTAGGGTTATGGTTCGGATTTCAGTGCAATTAACCGAAACCGAAAACTGAACCAGCCAATTATTTCAAATTAAAAACCAAAACCGAACCTGCAGTTAAAAAATTTGGGTATTGGGTAACAGATTGAGCCTCTCAATCGGTTCGGTTTAGGTGGAATAGCCATCCCTATGCGTATTGATACTCTATATCTTGGAAATGGACAACCGTCCATATCCGTGCCATACGTCTTGGAAATGGAAGACCAGTTCACTCAATAGACTCTTCTAGAAAATGTGTAGTCCATCGGTCGAGAAATCGATTGCAAAACTATGCTGTATGAGCAAACCAAGACAATGTAATTCTCAGTTGATTACAACACCAAATGTTACATAAGCTAGAATCAGCTGAACGTGTACAACATTTCAGTAGATTTTGCCTTGAACACGGTTACCGCCTAAAACAGAGGAGCCATACCACACAAAAGGGTGTCCAATCCTAACTACAAAATGCATGCACTGCCTGATTTTTATCATCGTCGAAGATCAGAGAATAACGCCGGCAACAAAGATCTGAGGATATTCTATTATTTGGCTACTTCTCAACACTTGAACTCGACCTTGTACTGTATTCTGCGACGAGCTTCGAAAATGAAGAAGATTTGTTCTGGAGCAACTTTGTGGGAGAATCATATTCGTCAATAGTGGATGAAGAAAACCTGCTGAATCAAGCTTGCCTTCCTTCTTCCTGACCTAATCTCCAAGTTGGCACTTATCAAGAGCCTAAAGAAAAGTAACAGGTATTCAAAATTTCATCCAAACACGAAAAGCACGTATTTTTCCAGAAATCAAATGCAAGAGAGAAACCCTTGTCCCTATCTTAGTGCCAAAACAGAGTAATCAATAAAACGAAATCAACCCACCTCCCAAATGTGTTCATCGGTGTACTCTTCAAGTGGGTCCAAGTTGCTTCGCACAGTCCCCTCAAACATGGTAGGATCCTGAGGAATGATGCTTAATCTTGATCGTAAATCATGGAGTCCGATCGAGGAAATGTTGATACCATCTATCTGAATTTCACCAGCAGCAGGTTCAACAATGCGGAAGAGTGTCTGTATGAGGGTTGATTTACCACTGCCTGTCCTCCCTACAATTCCTGTCTTCATTCCTCCACGGAAAGTGCATGTAAGGCCTCGCAACACCAGTGGCATGTGTGGGGCATAGCGGACCTACATTCATACATTGTGACAATTCAGAGAAAAAGGCTGAATTTATTACTAAATAATAATTAGATTACAATGTTAACACAAGCTTAAATAGGAAAAAAAAAAAAAAAAACCTAGAAATCTATGCCTCAAATAGATATTTTCACAAAACGATTTTATGCCTAAAATAGAAGATACAACAAGTGTACATTCACACCCCACTCAAACTCAGGATGCGAGAGCAGAGAGCATCGAGAGTTTGCCAAAGAGCATGCCAAAACGAGCAGTAGTGTGGGTCTTCATAATGAAGTCCGCAGGCTCCAAACCAAATAGTGCAAATAGGAGCTGAAACGTTTCCAAATGGTGCTGTAACGAACTAAGTAGTGCTGATGAATACTTAACCAAACAGTACAACAACAGACCAAATAGAGTCCGGAACTAAATGCATGGTGCTGCAAGAGATCAAACTATGCTAAACAGATGTAAATTGGGGCTGCCAAAGATACCAGGAAGTCATCGGAGGTCCTCAGTGTAAAGGAGGACGGGATGGCTCATAAAGGTCACCGGAGGTCTAGCGTGGGCTATTTGAGGTCGGTAAAGGCTGGATATGTTGTTCGAACTATTTTCGTGGCCCTGAGTGTCCAAAGCGAGTGCCAAAATACCATGAAAAATTTTCAGATCTGGTTCGAAAGTTGCCTAATAATACCAGGATAGGTTTTCAAAGAAGAGATGAAGAAACTGTATTACATAAGAGTGCTCAGCGGACGGCGGCGAGGCATAGGCCGCCCCCCGGAAAGCGAATATCACATATGTACAGGAATAATAACATATAGTGGAGCATATGTCACATAGGTGGGCAGCAAATAATGTTTGAATTTTGAATCTTTTCATCTTCCTTTTAGTTACTCTCCAAAAATCATGATACATACAAAACTTAAGAAGATCAGAGCTTTTGTGCTATACCTGCAGATCTTGGATAACAACATCTCCCTGTGATGGCCAGGCACCATCGGGCCTATTTTCTTCTATAACAAGAGGAGGCTCACTTGGCATAGCAGCATATTGAAGTATTCTTTCTACTGATATGATTTTGTTCTCCATATTGCAAAGTTTCCAAATAACCTCCGCCTGAAACATGTTCAGATTAAGCCCATAGATCACTGCTAACCCTGCAATACCTGCAAATGAAGAAACAAAAGACAGATCATCAACATTCAGTACACTTTTCAGGGTGCAAAAGTAAAATAGTTGATAACTAAGAAAACAAAAAACTCCTTACTTGGATCAATTTTTCCCTTTGGAATGGAGATCAAGAAAACCAAAGAGAAGGCAAATATAATAGAAGATAACATATCCAAGCGGAAGCAAAGCCACTCCATCGCACCAGCAGTGTAAAAATTTGGTCGAGAATGCCCATCTATCAGTTTCATATTCAACTCCTTGAATCGCGATTCCTGATCAAAGCTCCTAATGGTAGTGGATCCGGACATGGTTTCAGCAAGATGTTGTATGACTGGAGCTTTGCATACACCACCCAATCGTGCTAGTTCTCGAGCTGACGGTATGTAAAATTGCTGCAACAAAGTAGAAGAATACTAACATTGCAGCATATAACATTTGTGATTGTGTATTTGTGCAGCTCTGAAAATCAGACTTGTTCAATTTATCAAGGTAAGAGTTGGTAAAAGAAACCACCACTATCTACACAAAAGAGAATTACGTAATATGAACACTAATCTAGAACATCCAAGAGGTTTGCCAATTCTTTCTGTATATTTTTTTTTTTTCCGAAGGCTACATTCCAGTATATCATCTTTCGTTATCTGGTCATCAACATTTTACTCAACAAAAAATAAAAGAACGTGTTTGAAAGTTTTGAAGAGAAATAGACTAAGTTTCTCAAATAAATAATGCTTAAAGGAAATTGAAGTTTTCCTTTCTGAAATGTGTGGGAAAAAGCTAATTCTGAAATTAATGTTGTGAGACTTCACGAGCATCGCGGATAGGTAAGAATGTATAATAACTACCTGTAACCAAATGCAGGAGGCAATCACGGGGATAAATACGATGAAGACCTGCCATGCAACCATGGACATTACCACAATAATACCCAGCAGCTGTATCATTGAGAATGCACAAGCCCCAACGGCATATGGCATGTTCAAATCGACTACACTTTGGTCAGTAGATGCCTAGAAGAGGAAAACACTCAGATTAACCAAATAGATTCATAACAATTATTAGGATGACAACAGTGGCAGCAATTACAATTAAGAAACACTCACCCTATTTAAGATTCGTCCACTTGGGGTGGAATCAAAAAACAACATGGGAGCACGGAAAATGCATAAATGCATTTTCTTGAAGAGTATAGTGGCAGTCTTAAATCCAGCAGTGGTCACAAACAACGTCCTAGAAAGAATGCAGAAAGAACTTCCAATTGCCAGAGCCACATAGACAATTATGAGGGTAGAACCCTGGACCGGAGGTTTCACATCCTTCGACTCTGGAGTAGCCCAAGCCATCCAATAGTTGCTTCCTATTTTGAGCACCTGAAATAAAACTTGTGACAACAATATGAAAGGTACAAGAGCTCCTCCATATGCTGTTGTTATGTATTTCCAGTAGACCGAAAGACCAACTCTTCCTTTCTCCCTTTCTTCTTCTTGAACAAGCTGTCCTTTTTGTCCAACTATATTTTCTGTTCCATTTTGGCAGTTTGCAGCTTCCTCTTTCTTGACACACTTCTGAACACCACCAGTGTTACCATTGTCCTCGTCAAAGGTTGGTTTTTCTGATAGTGCGCACCCACAAGTTCCATAAAGTCACTCCCACAATTAATGATATCATTGTATTTCCCAGCTTGGGTAATCCTTCAATCTTTCATGACCTTATGACAAAGGAAAAACATCCCACAAGGTCTTGAATTAAACCACTGGAATTCTTTCTACTTCATTTACAACAATCTATAAAAGCGATTATTATATTAATCTTACTTTTTTAAGGCCAAAAAAACTTCTTCTTCTTTTTTGGTATGGTGAGCAATGATGTAATCCTTGATCAAAAAAAAAATTATTTCCTAGAAATATCAATTAATAGAAATTTCAAAGACATAGAACCCTAGAAGAAACAAGACATGAATAGCTCACCAAAATGAGATCTGCAGCAGGTAAGAACTCCACTTGATGAGTAACATAAATCACAGTTTTTGAACCCAAAAGGCTCAATAAGCATTCCTGTATAAGCAAAATGCTTCTGTGAAAACCCGCAGCATAAATTAACATCCGAGTACCAATTAAGCTAACTAGTATCAAATTACATAAATAAATAAAGGAGCACAAAACGGATTTCATAGTCACCTTAAAGAGATGACTTCCCGTGTGAGCATCCACAGCACTAAACGGATCGTCGAATAGGTAAATATCAGCGTCTTGGTATAAAGCACGTGCAATCTGTATTCTCTGCTTCTGGCCCCCACTCAAATTGATTCCCCTCTCACCTATGACCGTCTGATCACCAAAGGATAGAATTTCCAGGTCTTTCTTCAAAGAACATGCTTCAAGGACCTTCTCATACCTTTCTCGGTCCATCTCCTCTCCAAACAGTATATTCTCTTCAATCTTTCCACTCTGTATCCAGGCTGACTGAGCAACATATGCCTTTGTTCCACAAAGATTAATAGTCCCTGATATTTTGGGCACTCCTCCCAAGATACAGGAGAGTAAGCTCGACTTTCCTGATCCAACGGTGCCACAAACAGCAACCCTCATACCACGAGACACGCTGATGTTTATGTCTTTCAAGGTTGGATTAGGGGTAGATACATCCCAGGAGAAATTACCACAAACTACCTCAATTGCAGTTGCAAAGCTACCTCTAGGAAGCTTCTCTATAACATCACTTTGCAAGTCATCAAGGCAGAGAAATGAGGCTATCCGGTCAAGGGAAACTTTTGTTTGAGCTATCATTGAGATTGTATCGGGGAGATTATAGATAGGCATTTGAAGTATTGTAAAGGTTGCTAGGGCTGATAAAATCTTCCCAGACTCAAGGGGAATTCCTAGAAGCATACAGGCACCAAAAGTGGCCACGGACACAAATGTAGGTGATCCCCAGAAGACAAAAACGCTAAAAGCAAGCGTGTAACCCCATTTTCTCAACCATCCTGTTTCCGTGTTCCTAATTTCGGTAACTTTTGACAAAAACTTCATCTCCCATGCCTGGAGCTTGAGGATCCTCATGTTCCTCAAGATTTCAGACGTCACCTTCATCCTTTTATCCTTTGATTTCATTATCTTTTCCTGAAACTTCTCTAGCAACCTCCCAAGTGGAACATTTGCCAACATCACTACCACGGTCGCGACTAATGCAGCAATGGAAGCAAGCCCAAGATTCTTGTACAAGATCACCAAGGCCAGGCCAACTTGGACTATGACCAGCCACACATCGTGCGTGTACCAACCAAAGTCCCCAACCCTCTGGGCATCAACAGACATGAAATTAATGATTTCCCCACTCGTTTTATCCTGCTTTGATTGGCACGAAATACTCAATCCTTTGTTGTAAATCATGGCAACCAACACTCCCCTAGCCCTAATTCCGGCCTGTTGCACCCCAAAGGCCCAATGCCTCTGAGCCAAACACTCAATGAGCTTCGCCACAAAGAACGTGGAAACCAATACGTACCCTTGGTTTTTCAAGGCTCTATTTCCGTTGAGGTATTGAACAAAGGATTCAATGAGGTAGGGACCAACATAAGACGCTAGTGTGCCTACTAGCGATAAGAAAGCCGTTAATAGAATTTCCCATCTTGTCACGAAGAGCAGTGCCTTCACAAGCTTAAATGTGGTTATTCTACTTCCACTACCTCTATCAAACTCCAGCTTACTTCTAAAAATTGGAAAGGCCCCTTCGACACTGTCAATGCCAGCAAGTTGAGGAACATCATCAAGGTCTAATGTTTTCCTATAACCGGCACCAATCAAAGGACCCATCCAAGAGAAAGTAAGTTTGCTAAGAAGACTAGCATTGGGACATGGGGCAACAATTTCACCCCCACTGGACTTATTTGACTGCGTAGCATTCCTTGTACTAGTACCATTCAAAAGGGGTTCTTGAAGAAGGGTATCTTCATTTTCCTTCTTCCCCAAAAACCCCAGTAGACAGAAGAAAAAGCCCATAACAGTGGAAATGATATCAGATAACAATAACTGAGTTTGTAGAGATTGGTCATTTTTATTATAAAGGAAGTCTACAACAAGGAAACAACAAGACATGGAGAAGTAAAATCCCCACCAGACTCTCAATAAAATTGGGAACCTTGGTTCACCGGAATTCGAGAAATGGGTGTACAAATAAACAGAGATTGCTAACCAAGCAAGTGTTCTGAGTCCAAAATCCAAAAGGGTTACAATCTTTTCATCAGACCAACCATTTCTGTAGCAAGAAAAGTAGTTTAATAACCAAAGACCGAGATTAAATATAGAAAGTCCCCAACAACTAAACAGAGCTTGATTGTAGTACGAAAATCTAGTATTCCTATTATTACTCCGTTTTGGCCCTTCACTGGGAGTATTCATGATTTTCCTGCATGCCCATGAGATTAAGAGAAGAAGTAACAAAACCAGGTGCAATGAACCAGAAAACCCATGGAGGAAAATGGGTTGGAGGAGGAAATTACTCGGTGTGGACATGAGTGATGAATATGAGTGAGAGACAAAAGACGACATACCCATCTTTGATGATTTCAGAAAGTCCATCTTTGTGGAGCGTTTGGATTGTGGGAGACAATTGGGTATGTCTGAATCCGAACGGTTTTTAGGATAAAATGACCGATTGAACAATATTGTCGGTACATATGTACATTTGGATACTATGGTGTTGAGTATAGGAGAGAGAGTGTAAAGTTTGTTTGACTGATGTAGAGAGGGAAGAGGAGAGATAGTGAAGAGGGGATTCCATGGCCGTCGGATAACGTAGTGCGCAAGACTCAGCTGACGGAAGAGGAGTAGGAAATGCAAAAGACTATTGGGTTATTGAGCAGAAGACAGTTAAAAAAATGAAATAAAATAAGGTATATTCTTCGGATGTAAAATTATTTGACAACTACCGCCCCACCAATGATCCGCGGGTAAAAAATAATTATTTGGTAAATACCAAATTTGAGAGGATGTCATTAGCACGATTCGAATATGTGACCTATTGGCCACCCAAATCTTATGGGAGTGAGCAAAGAGCCACTAGACTACCACACCATCTTGGGCTGCAAAATTTAATCAATATGAAAAAGTGTATAATTATTAGTTAGAAAAACGAGAGAGAATAGAGAGCGGAGAGGGTGATTATTAAAAAAATAAAATTGTTTTTTGTATAATTCTAAAAATTATTTTCTCTATCTTAGAGAGTTAGATCTTTTTAGAAGAACAGATGATAAGATGATAATTCAAGAAAAGAGAGAGCTAGGGTAGCGAGAAAGCACTTTTCTCTTACGTTTTCTTCATTTCACGGCAACCCTCCCCCTTCCCCTCCAGCCGACCCACCCCACCCCATCCTTTCTCCTTCTCCCATCCTCTCCTCTATTTATGGGTTGAGACCTTCTCTCGGTGTGAGATGAGATCTAACCGTCACCTATTTGTGGTAGATTGGACCTCATTGTGCGGGCTCCAATTTCTTCAGCTACAGTGGAGATGGCGATGGCAGTATTCATACCGGGTTTTTCCAGCACCACTTCCATGAGAGAGGATGATTTTCAACACCTGAACTTCTTTTTTGGCAGCTTTTATTTTTTTCGTTTGTGTCTCTATTTAGATCTAGTCTTGTGTTCTTTTTTCCTCACTATAGGAATTTTTGCCATTACTAGTATTTTTCAAGTGCTGGAAAAGCCACTAAATATGCCGGAAAAGTGTATTCATCTATACAGGTGTCAGTTATACTACAAATGTCGGGAAATCATCACAAACGCCAGCAATACTCGACACTATTTGTGGCATTCTCACAAATGCCAAGAAAAGCCTATTGCCTTATAAACAAAAACAAAAAAACGTGGCGCTTGCATGGCACCCATGTGGCTCCCCGCGTGGCGGCCATGTGGCACCTACGTGTCGCTTCAGTGACACCCATGTGGCGCTCGCGTGGCGCCCACACGGCAAGCAATATTGAGGAGAAAGGCTTACCTCAAGATTCAAACTCGTGACCTTTGCCCCTCGCACACGTGAGCTTACCATATGGCGCTCGCATGGCGCCCACAATGCACAATGAAATATATGTATATTATACGGTAGAATTTTTTTAAAAAAATTAGAATTTTACTGGCATTTGGTAAAAGTACTTTTGCCAGCATTAACAAAAACGCCGGTAATGTTTTAGCGGGAAATTCGACTTTTGCCGGCATTATTTTAAACAGATGCCGGTAAAAGTTACGTTTTCCGGCATTTCATAAACCGCCGGTAATAACAATAAATGAGATTTATAATATAGTGCAAAACATTGTACATGCAAGTATTTCACCCCAATTTTAAACATTATACAGAAAATTGAGAAAGGTATTTTCTTTTTTGATTTTAAACTTAAACGGCTTCCCCTAGTGAACTAAACTTGCAGGACAGAGATAGTAATCAATCATCAAGAAGCTAGAAAAATGGTACTTTGGCGACATTACATGAGGATAAAATGTCAAAAAAGATTGTGAAAATTAGAAAAGAAAATACAAATAAAGTTTGGCAGTAGACCGCGTGAGGTGTAGTCCGGGGATTTGTAGCCCCATTTCGGGTCAATTTGATGATTGGGCTCGTTCAGTTGTAGACTGCATAGAGCCATTTTCAGCCCCATTTCGGGTCAATTTTGAATTGGAGTCGTTCAGTTGTAGAGCTTGTCAAGTGAAATGATGACGCAAAAACTAGTAATATTGATAGAATAGTAATCAACACTTGATCCAAGTACACTTCACTTATAAAAATAATTTGGGCAATCTGAATTATGATTTCAAGAACCCATTTTTTAAGATAAATTTGCTCCCCGGTATTCAATTAATCACAATATTTAACATGGTTGTTCTACTCAACTGACTATATAATATGATGATTCTAACAATTTTCCATAATCTAGTTGCTAATCCAAATTCCTATGTGATTTTTTTAGATAGTGTGCTGGGCAGGGAAAGTAAAAAATTGGGTTCGTAATTGTTGACTGTAAATTCTGAACAATAATTGGATGAATCAATCAAACACGGATCAACATTAAAATAAATTGATTGCTACAAAATATATCCTACACATATCTCCCAAACATTACACCCATTGCAAAATTCATTTTGCACATTTCTACCAAACACTTTATAGATTCAATACTACCTTTTGACCATAATCCAAAAAGTCAAAAATACAGATTGCAAAACGCAAAGGAGAATGATTTTGGCACTCTACTCTCTTATAATGGCACTCCAAAATTTGTGTTTTAGTGCAAAAAAATATGCACAACACAAGTATTAGAAAATAAATTTTGGAGTACCATTATAAGAAAGTGGAGTGCCAAATATCTAATGTAAAAAGCAAAAAATAGAGGTTCCCAAACACCCTCGTTAACTACTTAAAAATAGAAACACCTAATCGTATATCTTACATAAATAAAAGGGCTACCCAGTATATAAGGCTTGGGAAAAGTTAGATGTTTGCAATACTATTCATGCAAACAAAGGCTATTTTCATGAGTCAAACCTAACAAGTAACCGTCATTATTATTTGCAAATGCATTCCACCGTGACAGGGATCTTTATATAACCTCTCTTTTTCTCACTAACAAGTAACAATCATTTTCCTTTTGTCAAAAATGATTCTTAAAATTTCATGACCATTACAATTGATTCTCGCTTTGTATCATCTGATAAGTCCGGTACCGTTACACCGCGATCCCTTGTCCCGATACCGTTATTTAAAACATTGGTATGGGTTTGATCCTGAATACCATTCTGCCACGACAGAATTTTTAGCTACAGCTTCTCTTTCTTTCCTTGCACAAACTAACAGCAGCCAATTCACCCAAAGAGGACCACCACACGGTGGAATTTATTGCCATAACATAATAACATGAGTGACTACAATACCAAATCTAAAATGAACCTCTTCAACTGGAAGTATTGCACAATATTTTCAGTATCTTGCCTAGAACGATAAATTGACCCACGACACCGATTAAGTGTAATAATATATCAAGAATATCAAATCAAAAAGATGTTCAACCCTAGCTGAAAAATGAACAGCCAGATTTTCATCATCATCGAAGATCTGAGGATGTTCAATTATTTGCCTACTACTGAAAACTAGAACTCGACCTTGAACTGTACTCTGCGACGAGCTTTGAAAATGAAGACGACTTATTCTCAAGCAACTTTGTGGGAGAATCGTGTTCCTCAATAAGTCCTACACCATGAAGGAAAAAAGGATAATTTAGAACATTTTGAGATTGACATTCTTAATTTGGAGAAAGATGATTAAGGTGACACTAACCATTATCCAACAGCAGAACCATATCGCTATCAACAACAGTCGTAATCCTATGCGCAATGGTTAACACTGTACAATCAGAGAAATGTTGCTTAAGCGTTTGCTGTATAAGATTGTCAGTAGCTGTATCCACGGACGCAGTGGCTTCATCGAGCACCAAGACCTTGCTTTTCTTGAGTAGCACCCGGCCTAGGCAAACCAGTTGCCGCTGACCCATACTCCAATTGTCCCCATTCTCTGTAACTGCAGGAAGGGAAAAAAAAAAGTCAGCTACGAACTAGTTAACAATAATGCTGTACGTCGCGAATTTTTTTTCCTCAAAAATGCATTGGGACAACATTGCATTCATCTTGCTGGAGCATGAACCCCATTCCGAATGAAAAGCATTTTGGTCTCTGAAAACATCAAGGTCTATTTTGTCTTCGATAAAAAGTTATTTTTTCTCCTTTGATTGTGCCGGAATAGTGGACGAAGAAAACCTGCTGAATCAAGCTTGCCTTCCTTCTTCCTGACTTCATCTCCAAGTTGGCACTTATCAAGAGCCTAAAGAAAAGTAACAGGTATTCATAATTTCATCCAAACACGAGAAGCACATATTTTTCCAGAAATCAAAAATGGAGGAGAGAAACCCTTGTCCCTATATCTGTGCCAAAACAGCAAAATCATAAAACGAAATAAACCCACCTCCCAAATTTGTTCATCAGTGTACTCTTCAAGTGGGTCCAAGTTGCTTCGCACAGTCCCCTCAAACATGGTTGGATCCTGAGGAATGATGCTTAATCTTGATCGTAAATCATGGAGTCCGATCAAGGAAATGTTGATACCATCTATCTGAATTTGACCAGCAGCAGGCTCAACAATGCGGAAGAGTGCCTGTATGAGGGTTGTTTTACCACTGCCCGTCCTCCCCACAATTCCTGTCCTCATTCCTCCACGGAAAGTGCATGTAAGGCCTCGCAACACGAGTGGCATGTGTGGGGCGTAGCGGACCTACGTGCATACATGTCAACATAAAAAAAAATTCCATATGCATGTAGATCATTGACCATTAATGCTGTCTTTGGATGTCCGAAATGTGGATGGCTATGTTAAAGGACTCCTCTGAATAACAAAAGCACCGGTATAATATACTTGAGTAAGTATATTGGATATGCGTCTCACATTTAGTTGGACACTTAGAAATCACATTTATTAATTCGAATTTTTCAAAGAATTATGCGTAACAATATAGTATATTGCATTAAATACTCTGTGACATCTTGTAAACGACGTTCACGGAAGGAAATAAAAGTTGATACGTTAGGGAATAATATGTAGCAGAGTACTTATCACATAGGTCACCAGCAAATAATGTTTGAATTTTTCCATCTTTTTGACTTCCTTTTAGTTACTCTCCACAAATCACAATTCATACAAAACCTAAGAACGGAACTTCTGTACCATACCTGCAGATCTTGGATAACAACTTCTCCGTGTGAGGGCCAGTCACCATCGGGTCTATTTTCTTCTATAACAAGAGGAGGCTCACTTGGTACAGCAGTATATTGAAATATTCTTTCAACTGATATGATATTGTTCTCCATATTGCAAAGATTCCAAATAACAACCGCCTGAAACATATTCAGACTAAGCCCATAGGTAACTGCTAACCCAGCAATACCTGCAAATGAAGAAACAAAAGACAGATCATCAAACTTTAGAACACTTTTCAGGGTGCAAAAGTAAAATAGTCAACAAAGAAGAAAACCAAAAACTCCTTACTTGGATCAATTGTTCCCGTTGGAATTGAGATCAAGAAAACCAAAGAGAACGCAAATGTGATAGACGATAACATATCCAAGCGGAAGCAAAGCCACTCCATTGCACCAGCAGTGTAAAAATTTGGCCGAGAATACCCATCTATCAGTTTCATACTCAACTCCTTGAATCGCGCTTCCTGATCAAAGCTCCTAATGGTAGTGGATCCAGACATGGTTTCAGCAAAATGTTGAATAACTGGAGCTTTGCATACACCACCCAATCGTGCTAGTTCTCGTGCTGACGGTATGTAATATTGCTGCAACAAAGTAAAAGAATATATAGTAACGTTCCAGCATATAACATTTGTATTGCGTACCTCTGAAAATCAGACTGATACAATATATTGAGGTAAGAATTGGTAAAAGAAACCACCACTATTTACACAAAAAAGAATATGAAACGACTAAACTATAACATCCAAGAGCCTTTTATGGTTTGCCAATTCTTTCAGTATGTTTTTTAGGAGGTTGCATTTGAATATTCATCTTTTGTCATCTAGAAGGTCATCACCGTTTTACTGAACAAAATATAAAATAAGTAAATGTTTGAAAGTTTAGAATAGAAATAGATTACGTTACTAAAACAGCATAATGCTTAAAGAAAATTGGAGTTTCCCTTGCTGAAATATGTGGGATAAAGCTGATTCTGAAATTAATGTTGTCAGACTTCACTAGCATCGCGGATCAGTAAGAATGTACAATAACTACCTGTAACAAAATGCAGGTGGCAATCACGGGGATAAATACGATGAAGACCTGCCACGCCACCATTGACATTACCGCAATAATACCCAGTAGCTGTATCATTGAGAATGCACACGCCCCAATGGCAAATGGAATGTTCAAATCGACTGCACTTTGGTCAGTAGATGCCTAAAAGTGGAAAAAACTCAGATTTAAGCAAAACATTATATTCATATAACCAAGCAAAATAATCAATAGTGAAGCAACAACAATGATTAGGATGACAACAGTGGCAGCAAGTACAATAAACACTCACCCTATTTAAGATTCGTCCACTTGGGGTGGAATCAAAAAACAACATGGGAGCACGGAAAATGCTCAAATGCATTTTGTTGAAGAGTGCAGTGGCAGTCTTATACCCAGCAGTAAACAGCAACGACGTCCTAGAAAGAATGCAGAAAGAACTTCCAACCGCCAGGGCCACATAGACGATTATGAGGGTAGAACCCTTGACTGGAGGTTTCACGTCCTTTGACTCTGGAGTAGCCCAAGCCATCCAATAGTTGCTTCCTATTTGAAGTACCTGAAATAAAACTTGTGACAACAATATGAAAGGCACAAGAGTTCCTCCATATGCTGTTGTTATGTATTTCCAGTAGACCGAAAGACCAACTCTTCCTTTCTCCCTTTCTTCTTCTTCAACAAGCTGTCCTTTTTGTCCAGCCATATCATCTGTTCCATTTTGGCCGTTTGCAGCTTCCTCTTTCTTCACGGACTTCTGAACACCACATGTGCTACCATTCTCCTCATCGAAAGTTGGTTTTTCTGATAGTGAGCCTGCAACGGTGGAATCTAGTGCTGATAAAGCTTCCTTGTGTGCACCCACAAGTTCCATAAAGTCGCTCCCTGAATTGAGGATGTCATTGTATTTCCCAGCTTGAGTAATCTTTCCATCTTTCATGACCTAATAATGACAAAGGAAAACCATCCCACAAGGTCTTGAATTAAACCACTCGAGTTCTATCTACTATATTTATAACAATCGATAATGGCAATTATTGAATTGATCTCGCTTTTTTAAGGGGGAAAATTTATTATTTTTCCTTTTTTTCTTTATGAGTAACGACATAATTCTTGAACAATTTTTTTTTTGGTAGCAATATCAATTAATAGAAATGTCAAAGACCAACTATACAAGAAACAAGACATGAATAGCTCACCAAAATGAGATCTGCAGCAGGTAAGAACTCCACTTGATGAGTAACATAAATCACAGTTTTTGAACCCAAAAGGCCCAGTAAGCATTCCTGTGTAAGCAAAATGTTTCAGTGAAAACCAGCAGCATAAAGTAACATCCAAGTACGAATTCAGAATAGAGTTTCCCTTGGTGACATAAGATCTAATTGTACAAAAAATCAAATTTGCGGACAAATTAAATAAAAAAATGAAGCACAAAACAGATTTCATAGTCACCTTAAAGAGATGGCTTCCTGTATGAGCATCCACAGCACTAAACGGATCGTCAAATAGGTAAATATCAGCGTCTTGGTATAAAGCGCGTGCAATCTGTATTCTCTGCTTCTGGCCCCCACTCAAGTTGATTCCCCTCTCACCTATGACTGTCTGATCACCGAAGGATAGAATTTCCAGATCTTTCTTCAAAGAACATGCTTCAAGGACCGTCTCGTATCTTTCTCGGTCCATCTCCTCTCCAAACAGAATATTCTCTTCAATCTTTCCACTCTGTATCCAGGGTGACTGAGCCACATATGCCTTTGTTCCACAAAGCTTAATAGTCCCTGATATTTTGGGGACTTCTCCCAAGATACAGGAGAGTAAGCTCGACTTTCCTGATCCAACGGTGCCACAAACAGCAACCCTCATACCACGATTCAGGCTGATGTTTATATTTTTTAATGTGGGATTAGGGGAAGATGCATCCCAAGAGAAATTCCCGTCAACTACCTCAATTGCAGTGTCACAACAACCTCTCGGAAGCTTCTCTATGACATCACTTTGCAAGTCGTCAAAACAGAGAAAAGAGGCTATTCGGTCAAGGGAAACTTTTGTTTGAGCCATCATTGAGATTGTATCTGGTAGACTATAGATAGGCAGTTGAAGTATTCTAAACGTCGCTAGGGCTGATAAAATCTTCCCAGATTCAAGGGGGATTCCTAGAAGCATACAGGTGCCAAAAGTGGCCACGGACACAAATGTAGGTGCTCCCCAGAAGACAAAAGTGGTCAAAGCAAATGTGTACCCGAATTTTCTCAACCATCCTGCTTCCGTGTCCCTAATTTCTTTAACTTTTGACAGAAACTTCATCTCCCAAGCCTGAAGCTTGAGGATCCTCATGTTCCTCAAGATTTCAGATGTCACCTTCATCCTTTTATCCTTTGATTTCATTATATTTTCCTGGAACTTCTCTTGCAACTTCCCAAGCGGAACATTTACCAACATCACTATCACGGTAGTGACTAATGCAGCAATGGAAGCAAGCCCAAGATTCTTGTACAAGATCACCAAGGCCAGGCCAACTTGGACTATGACCAGCCACACATCGTGCATGTACCAAACAAAGTCCCCAACCCTTTGGGCATCAACAGACATGAAATTAATGATTTCCCCACTCGTCTTATCCTGCTTTGATTGGCACGAAATGCTCAATCCTTTATTGTAAATCATGGCAACCAACACTCCCCTAGCCCTAATTCCGGCCTGTTGCACCCCAAAGAACCAGTGCCTCTGAGCCAAACACTCAATGAGCTTTGCCACAAAGAATGTGGAAACCAAGATGTACCCTTGGTTTTCGAAGGCTCGATTTCCATTGAGGAATTGAACAAACGAGTCAATGAGGTAGGGACCAACATAAGACGCTATTGTGTATATTAGCGATAAGAAAGCCGTTAATAGAATTTCCCATCTTGTCGTGTAGAACAGTGCCTTCACAATCTTAAATGTGGTTATTCTACTTCCACTACCACTATCAAACTCTAGCTTACTTCTAAAAATTGGAAAGGCCCCTTTGACACTGTCAATGCCCGCAAGTTGAGGAACATCGTCAAGGTCTAATGTTTTCCTATAACCGGCGCCAATCAAAGGACCCATCCAAGAGAAAGTAAGTTTGCTAAGAAGACTAGCATTGGAAAAAGGGGCAACAATTTCACCCCCACTAGACTTATTTGACTGCGTAGCATTCCTTGTACTAGTACCATTCAAAAGGGGTTCTTGAAGAAGGGTATCATCATTTCCCTTCTTCCCCAAAAACCCCAGTAAACAGAAGAAAAAGCCCATAACAGAGGAAATGATATCAGATACCAATAACTGAGTTGGTAGAGATTGATCATTTTTATTATAAAGGAAGTCTACAACAAGGAAACAACAAGACATGGAGAAGTAAAATCCCCACCAGACTCTCAATAAAATTGGGAACCTTGGTTCACCGGAATTCGAGAAATGGGTTTGCAAATAAACAGAGATTGCTAACCAAGCAAGTGTTCTGAGTCCAAAATCCAAAAGGGTTACAATCTTTTCATCAGACCAACCATTTCTGTAGCAAGAAAAGTAATTTAACAACCAAAGACCGAGATTAAATATAGAAAGTCCCCAACAACTGAACAGAGCTTGATTGTAGTAGGAAAATCTAGTATTCCTATTACTACTCCGTTTTGGAACTTCACAGGGAGTATTCATGATTTTCCTGCATACCCATGAGATTAATAGAAGAAGCAACAAAACCAGGTGCAATGAACCAGAAAACCCATGAAGGAAAATGGCTTGGAGGAGAAAATTACTGGGTGTGTACATGAGTGATGAATATGAGCGAGAGAGAAAAAACGACATACCCATCTTTGATGATTTCAGAAAGCCCAGCTTTCTGGAGCGCTTGGCTTGTGGGAGACAAATGGGTATGTCAGAATCCGATGGGTTTCGGGATCAAATGACCGAGTGAACGATATTGTGTGTGCATATATGCAATGGCGACGCTAGCATAGGGAGAGTGGGGTCCTCCGACCCCACAGCAGGAAAATTATCACCTACTATTATGCTTCATTTTTTGATGGACCAATAGTTTGACACCATAAAAGCTGGGGTATGAACCCACGAGACAAGGGATAAAAAAAAAAAAAAACCCACGAGACACGTTAGCACTTGACTATTGCAACACCAAATTACTTTTCCAGCACTCTAATCTGTCTCCCTACTCTTCTCTTTTCTCTCTCTCTCTCTCTCTCTCTCTCTCTCTCTCAATAAAGCACCGTGTAAAACTCAAAGTTCAAATAAGTATTGATTTGGGTCAGTTTTAATTTTTTTATGTGATCACTTTCATTTAGGGTGAGTTCTTGAATGAATTTTATCAAAATTTGATAAAATCAAGCCTTGATTTTATTCATTCGTGGAGAGAGTTGATAAAATCTTAGATTTTTGCATTAAAAAATCTAAGATTTTATCAACTCTCCAAAAATCTAAGATTTTATCAACTCTCTACGAATGGATAACATCAAGGCTTGATTTTATCAAATCTTGATAAAATCTAAATAAAATCCATTCAAGAACTCACCCTTAGTTAAAAAGTAACATTTTTATGATTTTTAAGTTAGGAAAAATAACTATCACAAAACAATATATGTATACTGCATACTCCATATATAAACCTTGAGAGTATTGCTAGGATCTTTTAATTTAGGATCCATTTAATTAAAGTCTATTGTACTTAGTTTTATGTTGACGAGACTACTGTAAATTGACAGAATAATAGCTATACAAGTACAACTGATATTTGAAACTTGATTTTTCTATAATATTATGACCCCACGTCCAAGAAATCCTGGAGTCGCCACTGCATATATGTATATATATTAACTATTATATGTATAGCCGTCGGATAGCGTAGTGCGCAAGACTCAGCTGACGGAGAGAATTGGGAAGGGCTGGCTGGTATATTTCCCTTTCGAAGAACCAAGATATGCGTGACCTGCGATTGGGAGAGAGAGAAACAAAGAGCCTAATTATCGATTGTACTGTGCATTAATGTGAATTGTAGATTTTTGGGAGCTCAGATCCCCTGTGCGGAAAAAACTTGTGCCTCTATGCCGAAGGGTTTTTCGGCCGTTGGATCACCTAGAAATATTAAAACATAAAAACAAAAATCACAATTCAATTGCCCGAAACCCCTCGGCACAGGGGTTTTGGGCAGAACGGATCTGGCTCCGATTTTTGGATTATATAAATCCAAAGTAGTTTATGGGGGTGTTTGGTCAACACTTTTTTCAAGTTTTCCGTTCTAAAAGAAAAATGATACATACACTCCCTGGAAGCCACTCTCTGCCACACCCTCTCTCACATGGGGTGTGGTCCCCACATCTGGGCCCCACACCCCATGTGATAGGGGTGCTCACGGTCCAGATCGGTCCGGATTGACATGAATCCAATCCTAATCCGCGAGTCACGGTTTTTTAAAAATACAATCCGTGTCTGATCCAAAAGTCTCACGGTTCGGTTCCAATCCGAACCGCGAGTCACGGATCGGTTCCGGATTAATCCGCGGATTTTCAACTTATGCGGAAAAAACAACAAACAAAGGCAGTAAGACACGGCTTGGGGGATGGTGCAGTGCACAAAATGCATTGCACCGTGTAGTGCACCATCCGACCGTCCATTTCGACAATGGACGGCTCGGATTTAATCCGAGCAGTGAATTGAATCCGATCGTCAATTGTTTGGATTAAATCCGAGCCGTCCATTGTCGAAATGGACTGCCGAATGATATGCACTGCACCGTGTAGTGCATTTTGTGCACTACAGGGACCCCTCGGCCATAAGACACTAGCAAGTAGCAAATGCACTAAATAGAAAGTTCAAAGTTGGAAATCCCAATAAAAAAACAACAAAGGCAGTAAAGTAGATAGTTATATAACTGAACAAACAAAGGCACAAACTTATATTACCACAAAAGATAGCAGATAGTTATTTCCGGTTCACTCTCAAAGACAATAGCAAATAGTTACTTCCAGTTCACTCACAAACAGAGAGTATATGTAGTAGCACTTATAACACTTTACCCTCCTAGATTTTATAGAGATAACAATATTCGCACCATAACTCCTACAACAATACAACCAAACCGTAAGTCTGCTAAATTAACAATATCTATATAACTATAATTATAAAAGTGATAAAATTATATATAATAAAAATCTCACGGTCCGGATCGGTTAATCCACGGTTTCAAAATCAAAATCCGTGTCCGATCCAAAAGTCACGATTTTTTATTTTTTTGAATCCGTGTCCGGACCATTAATCCACGGTTAAAATCCAAAAGGTACGGATCTGTTCGGTCTGGACCGGATTCACGGTTCACCGGTTTTTTTGAGCAGCCCTACCATGTGAGAGAGGGTGTGATTGGGAATGGCTCTCAGGGAGTGTATGTATCATTTTTCTTTTAAATTCTAGATATCTGGTCAATAATACCCCAAACTCATTCCCTCAAAACAGATTCTCAAATTTTCATTTTCTAGGACAGAAAGCAAAAAGAGTTCTGGAGCTCCTTTTCGGTTGTCTTTCTAATTCTCATTTTCTCCTCAATGCTCTACTCTTCATTTTATATCACTTGTGTGTTTAGGAGATGTGCACCAAATATATTTTGCAACAAAGTAATATTTGGACGATAATGTTAAAAATAAATTATTAATTTTTCTTGTACCCCGCTGCCCTTGATATTATAATATATTTATGAATAATCCTTTCAGATTCATAATTATTCTTAGATATTGTTAATTAAATATATAATTGTTTAATTCACTCCACAAAATTAGGTCCTTGATTATTTGAAAGTTTCCAATTTTTTTCTACCTGGGAAGTCTCAAATATTACTTTAAAAAAATTACAAGTAATATTACTTTAGAAAATATAATCATGACGGAAATAAAATTCTTACATAATTTTGACATAAACAGATACGCACGGCTGGGGTTGGATATAAATTGAGGAACCCCAAGAGTATCAAATAAAGGTAGGGGTCGTATAGTCTTTTTTATCAATAGGGAAAACCCAGAATATAAAATGAAAATGCAAAACTACCTCCAGGTCAAATTATCAAATGAGATTAAGTTATTTCCACCACCGGTTGAAACAAAAGTTTTCTCCAAATCGATTGCATTGCGCCATGGGTCTAAACTATGGTCTCAAATAGTAGAACATGGACATGCGCTTCGATTTGGAGGAAACTTTTGTTTCCACTGGTGGTGAAAATAATTTAAAGTCTTATCAAATTGTGTCTCTGTTAAGTGGGTTTTCAAAATGCATTCCGGAAATAGTCTCAAACAGCCATAATACGAAATAGAGAATCTAGAATACATAATGGGGTTGCCAAATGGCCACGAAATTGAAAAATACCAAGAGAAGCCAAGGCTGTTACTCTTTTCACATTAATTTTTATCTTTACTTTTCAAACTTATCCTCTACTTTTATCCAGTAACTCTTTGCTCATTAATTTTTCAAAATGGCAAAACAATAGTTGTACAAATTTTCTCTCATTAACTTTTCAAAATACACACTTAAAGGACATCTCAAAATAAATTCTCAACTATTAAAAAGTGACTGAGGGAGTAATAATCTACTAAGATAATTTCTACGACTTTTCTATATTAAAAGAATCTTATCAATAGATTTAAAAGAATCTTATCCATAGACTAGTTGCTAATCCAAATTCCAATGTGCTATTCTTAGAGTGTGTGCTGGGCAAGGAAAGTGAAAATTGGGTTAAAATGGTTGATTGTAAATTCTAACAAGAAAACAAATGGGCGAATCAATCAAAAACTAATCAAGTAAATTGATTTTTTTGGAGGGACATTAAAAAAAGTCTCCGTTATTTTTGTTGGACTCACTTTAAATCTAACACAAGAATTCGGTAAGAAATCGGTATCATCCGTCTAAACTCAATACGTTTGGACAGTCCCAATCAGCCCGGTAAGACTTGCCTAGTGCAGTCAACACGGTCGAAAAGTCACTTTGGGCAACTGGGAAGTGGGAATCTCGTTAAGTCGTTATCATGTTTCGGAAGTTTTAATATGGTCCTCAATTTCTCATTTCCCGGAATGTGGCCTTCCAAGTTCTGAGGTTACATGACTCTACTTGGAAGACAATTTTCTATTCACGTGTTTTGACTAACGGAGATTTTTTTCAGTGGTACTACTTCTTTATGATTTTGGTCCTTAATTAGTGGGATTCGATGGGATTCGATGTAGAAAAATTATCCTTGCTTTGTTTTCGCTCTGCAATGCCTAATTCAAGTGATAGACAGTAGACAGTATGACAATCATTCTTGAGTTCAAGTGATAGACAGTAGATGGTATAACAATCATTCTTTAGGTCTGTATGCCTAGGATCAAACCCAAGTAGGCTCCAATGTGCGTTTGTTGTTTTTTTAGAGCCCTGTTGCTCGGACATAATTGTGCACACAGATCGCTTTGTGGGACTCACTTTAAGGCCTCATATAAATGATTCGAGCCGTTCATTGATTTCAAAATAATATTTTGAGGGGACATGAGTAAAAACAGTTTAATCGGATACATTTGAGTGCTTGGTCCAATCTTTATGGCTTTGATTCAATGTTTAATAATCAGAAGATTGGATAAAGAACTTAGTGGTATTCGCTTGAGCTAATTTTTTATGGGTACAATTAAAAACATCTTTAAAAAATGATGTAATTAAATAATCATCCTTTTTTTGGCACCATGTAAGTTTTCATCCCGGTCGCTATCCGGAGTTATGTTTTCATCCTTTTTCATTGTGAAATACCTTTTGTACCCTTTTACCATGATATCTGGTATCTACATATACACGATCAGATTTTTCTTAATTTAGTGAGATTCAATAACTTCCTAATTTAGTGGGATTAATAACTTCCTAATTTAGTGGATTCAACCATTTATTAATTTAATGGGATTCAATCACATCCATTAAGGGAGATAACAAAAGAGATTTCAAATTCAAAAATTTGTTACTAATGAATGGTAAATTATGGATAATCAAGTAAAAAAAATTAAATTCGCATCAGTAAATATGGTAAAAATGACATACATGAGCAAAACAAGAAGTTTATAGTAAAAATAAATACCACCAAAGTAGAGATATACACAATCATATTTTTTCCTATTTTATAGTGGGATTCAATAACTTCCTAATTTAGTGGGATTCAACCATTTCTTAATTTAATGGGATTCAATCACATCCATTAGGGGAGATAACAAAAGAGATTTCAAATTCAAAAAATTGTTACTAATGAGTGGTAGAATTATGGATAATCGAGCAAAAAAAATTAAATTCACACTAGTAAATATGGTAAAAATGGCATACATGAGCCAAACACCAAGTTTATGGTAAAAATAAATATCATCATAGTAAAGATGGAATTTTTTTGAATAATCATGGTAAAAAAAGGCAAAGGTAATCTCTTATCCTTGTAATCTCTGTAACGTCATTTGCAAATGCCAACATGTTAACACCTTGAATCATGGTAAAAAAAAATGTCAAAAACCATGGTAAATAAGGAAGCCTTACTTAATGTTCGTGGTAAAAATTCTAGGATGCTATAGCCGCTGCACGGGCTTATATAGATAAGGAGTATGTACGCTCTCCTTATACATACTGCTTATCTACGTAGCCCACACAACGGCTCTCTTATAAAAGGCATACTAAAAAAAAAATCATCACATAAGGTTCTGATAAAAAATAAAAAGCAAACATGGTAAAAAGCAAAATAAACATGCTAAAAAAAATGGTAAAATTTAATGAGAAAACGTGGTAAACTTATAACTAGTCAAAAGACATGGTAAATATAATATCCTTTTAGACTCAAAATCACGCCTGACATTATCATCCTAAAATCACGCTTGTTAACAGAAAACCCAACCCGTAATTTGGATTCCACCCACTCTGGTCAAATAAATCCTCAATCGGCCTCTCGTCCTCGTCAACATCTCGCGATGATCCGTACATTCTTCAATAACTTCGGGATTTTTTCGTAAGTCTAGAGTAAAAATAAATACCACCACAGTAAAGATATACACATTCATATATTTTCCTAATTTAGTGGGATTCAACCATTTCTTAATTTAATGAGATTCAATCACATCCATTAGGGAGATAACAAAAGAGATTTCCCATATAATTTGTTACTAATGAGTGGTAAAATTATGGATAATCAAGAAAAAAAATTCACTAGTAAATATGGTAAAAATGGCATACATGAGCCACCAAGTATATGGTAAAAATAATACCACTAGAGTAAAGATGGAGAAATTTTGAATAATCATGGTAAAAAAGGCAAAGGTAAACAAATAACCGAGTAATTGTGGTAAAAAAATCAATTCAAACTCAATAAATATGGTAAAACTAGGAATAATCATGGTAAAAAAATGATATCTACATATACACAATCATTTTTTTTTTTTTGAATAGTCATGGCAAAAAAAGGCAAAGGTAAACCAACAACCGAGTAATCATGGTAAAAATCAATTTGAACTTAGTAAATATGGTAAAATTAGAAATAAACATGGTAAAAAATGACATACGGGAGCCATGATCCCACCTCGAGATAAACTAAAACGTTTATTGAATGGCACCATGTTCCAAAAATTAAAAAATGATATACGGGAGCCATTGTTCATTGAATGGCACCATGTTCTAATAAACAGAAATGTAAACATTTGACAGAGCCGGCGATGAAGGACGGTGGTGGGTGACGGCAATGAAAGTCGGTGTCGACGGTTCCTTACCACTGCCCTTCTCCTGAAATGAGAGCTACCATTAACATAAGACAAATCTTAATTGATTTGATTGATATCAAATATAGGGAGTAGACACCCAAGAAAACCTCGTATTGAATGACAAATTTAAAATGTAATTACCCAAAATAAAATAAAAAACATATTTACAATGCAGTCATCTACCAATTAAAACAAATGAGCAACATGTATAAGACTTATATATGGTTTCGAATGAGTTTTTTCATCCAGATATGCTCTCAAAACCATTGTATTGCAGATAAAATAAGAATTGTATTACAAGGAATCCAAAAAGATCTATGATTGGCATTTGTTGACGGCGAGTCAAGACGTCAACGAATGAAGATTTGTAGGACGATTTGAGACGACAAGGACAGATGATTTTGGGACGCCGATTTGGGATGGAGGATTGTCGACGGCGATTTGGGACCACGAGAGGTGAAGTTTTAGGACTGGAAATGGCTGATTATTTCTAGCATTACAGATTTCTATCTAGGGTATAAATTGGATGATAAGGTAAAGCGTAAATCTTGGGATTTTGTTTATAAATGAGTCGCGGACTAGGTCGTTCTCTTTAAGATGTTTTGCTGCTCCGCCTTCTCTTGTGCAAGCAAAATAGCATGCCGTCCTCAGAATAAAATAACCCAAACAGTCCTTTTTCTAGATCTTCCTTGCACAGAAGAAGACCAGCAAATGTAGAACACAATCTACCTTCTTGTTCTGGAAAACAGTGTTATGAAAGAATATTTTTTTTGTGTACAGGACTTTTTTTATAGCCAAAACTGTGAATGGAAACAAAATCAAATCAATCAGTAGAAGCACTTTTGCTGACCAAAAAAATTTAGAAGCACTATTCTTTTTGGGAATTGATATTGGCACTCCCCATTTTGATATTGGCACTCCCTTTTTTGTCTCTATTAGGTGAAGTTCCTAAACTAGCCTTATATTTTATAATTACATTTATCCCTTACTATCAAAATGACTGAAATAACCCTTTTATTTTACTAATGAGGGAACTCCACTAATCAAATAACTTAACGCAAATCAAACAACTTAACGCAAATTTGATGTCTACATATTCCACCAGTAGATGGGACCATTCACATAAAACACCGGATCCAGGGGTGCTGGAAATTAACCCCAGGAAACCACCCTGAAAATCGCCCAAAATGACGTCATTTTGAGCGCCAAAAGGGCAACAAAAAAAAAACAATCAAGAAGAAGACCAAAACAAGAGATTCAAATACACTTCAAACAAACATAACCAGTAGAGTCCGAATATGTTTTTTTTTTTTTATCAGGAAGAGTCCGGATTAATTTTTTTGATCAATTAAACGGTATACAGCATAATTTTTTTGGTAATTTGATCAAACATAACCAACAACTATGAAAGTAAACTTCACTTCACCAAATCAGTTGGTGGGGACCAAATTAATCCAATAAGGTGCAACAATGGTTAAACAAACATTCTACTTATTTCCACGAATAATAAGAAACTAGAATAATTGCCGATGCGAAATCGACTTGGATAAAAAACCCAAGATCTAAAAAACCCAAGATCTAGAATCTCAAGCATAAATGAGGAGAAATTACCGTAATCATTTGTAGAGTCGAATGCTTTGTACCTCTTTGATATTTCTTCAACATTGCTCGTGGCCGTGAGATTTATGATATCATTAAGCTCAGAGATATCTTCCTGTGTGAACTCCATTGTTGGTTGGAACTCTTAGATGCCTTCACCATCATCATCCATTGTTGAACGTGTAAATAAGAGAGTGATTTGGAAAGAGAATAGATGAATCGAAGGGGATAAAGAAGGAAATTTGTGACTGGTAGCAGATGAATCGAAAGGCCAATAGAAAAGAAGAAACTCTTGTTCTCTCTCTCTCTCTCTCTCTCTCTCTCTCTCTCTCTCTCTCTCTCTCTCTCTCTCTCTCTCTCTCTCTCTCTCTCTGCCAAGGAAAAAGAACAGAACGTCTTGGAATGTAGTTTTCTTTTTCTTTTTTTCCTTCTTTGTCCGTTGCATAAATAAAAGGGTTAATCTAGTCAATTTGATAGCAAAAGATAAAGCAATTATAAAGTGCAAGGGTAGTTTAGAAACTTCACCTGAAAGGAGGTGTCAATATCAAAATGGGGAGTGCAAATATCAATTTCCTTCTTTTTTGTTAATTACTATTAAAAAGAGAGTAGACAGAATTCCATTGGTCGAATTCAGGACCTTGCCATAGATTTTGACTTCATTCATACTACAAACAGATCAAGATTAAAAAAAAATATCAAACAGATACTTAAATTTATTTGGGACCTACAAGGAGCCGTATGAGGTGAAAATCTCATGTACGGTTCTGTACTAGAGATGGTGGTATCAATGATGTTTTTTGCAGTCAAAACTTGCAAAAATATTCTGAATTTTAATAAAAACATGCACAAGGCCCAAATTTGCACCCATGCGAGGTTTGCACACACCCGATTAATTGATTTCTAGACTAGGTTCCTAAATTGGCACGGGCCTTGGCCCATATACAGGAACATGCAATGCAAGACCTCACTTGGGTCTAGCCACATTCATAAGCCCATTAAAGAGTTCTGTAAGCCAATGGCCCTGTTCGGATTGGGGTTTTAGTTTTGTTGACATTATCATTTCTCTCATTTATTTCCACTCATTACACCTGTTTACATCATCAAAACAAAACTAAACTAAACTAAACTAAACTATACTACAAACCAAACACAACCATTGTAACTAAGCAACATGAGATAAAAGGTTTTATACCGATGTTTTAGAAACACATATCCCAACATTAGCTTTTGAAAAAAAACAAAATATCTCCAAATAGTTAAAGTCACTTTGGCGCCAGCGGGAAGTTCCCACTTTTTCATTTCTAGGAACTAGCCTAGAAAAGCTTACATTACTCGCATGACAATTTTCTCTTCACCTGTTTGACAAATGGGAGAATTATTTTAGTGGTAATAAATTAGTAGGTCCCTTTGAAAAGTAATTGGTCCAACCCTTGGAACCGAGGTAAGCTATTATGTGTGCTGGTAAAGATTCTTAGAGCACTACATGACAGTACTTCAAGAGAAAAATGTATTGTAAATGATGTGTCGCTAGTATTAAGAAATGGGCCCATACCACGCATTCTCTTTTGAAAAATATAAATAAATAAATAAATGTTTTAGATAATGCTACACTATATTTGTCAAAAAGTATTATCTCAATACTAAACATTACTACACCCATGTCTGGCTGAAATTAAAATTCCATGATGTGCCACGGCTGACGGACACAAAAGAGTATCATTAGACATTAGTCTTACCAAACGATTGTAGAGATTTAAATCTAAAATACAACTTTGGTGGTTTAGCACAAATTCTCCATCATGCCTGTTTTGCGCCCTTTTTTTCTTCCTAAAAATGACCAAAAGCCTACAACAAACATCAGGAACGGAGTCAAGATTTTTGTGTAGTAAGAGCGGGCTATGTATGTGGAGGAGGAGCGGGGTGTTATAATTTGATGATGTATATATTTTTTCAATGTAATAGCATGGTTTTTTCAAATTGTAGCAGGGCGACAGCCCCTACTAGCCACCTCCTAGCTCTATCCTTGGACTATATGCATCTCACACACAAGTGACACTCACAAAATGCTCACATCATTCCATGAACTCCACAAAAGATGTTAGTGCATGATATTATAATGATACAATGTGTGAGTCCACAATTGCTATCCCACACAAACACTCACATCTTTACAAAGTATGTAGAATCCACAAAAGATGTTAATGTATGATAAAATATAGTAATATGTAGTCTACTGCTCTCCCACACAACTGCTCTCCCACACAAACATGCACATCTTTGCAACGTATATAGAGTCCACAAAAAATGTTCGTGTATGATACAGTTTAACACGAGGTTCCCCTTCCAGCACTGCTTCCACGGCACGGGAAGCACGTCCTTATCAATTGAAGTGAAGCGGTAGAAACGAACACTCCCCCCTTCCTATTTTTCTACCAATAATACACCTATAAATCCTATCATTGTATTATGAACATGTCCCCTATGTGTCCGTGCCTCGATTTTTAGAAGACAAACGTGTCCCAGACTCCCAGTGTCTGTATTGTGTTGTGTTTGTGCCATTGTCTCTATCCGTGCTTGTTAGGCTCCAAGGGTCTACGTGAGAAAGAATGATGCAAGTTAAAATCAATACAAGGAATATGGCATCACGATTTTCTGGCTGATCATATTCCATTTGTTTGGTCACGACATCTTCCTTCCCGGCTTATTCAAGAGTCTTGATCCAATTGTAGCCTACGGGCTTCACTAGTAATAGAAATTGGGAAGGTCACCCCATGCCACAGATGCAAACAATTTGAGGAACACGTTTAGAAATTACACCAAGTGCCACAACAAGGGCAATGAAGGAGATAGCAAAGAAAACAGTCCCTATGAATTCCCAACTCAACCTAGAAAGAAAGCTCGCCCCCGGAATAGGTCTACAAAGCCCACAGAACTCAGATTGCCCTTGGAATTCATCTCCCTGGAATTGTCTTGGCACAAACTACCACTAATAAAAGACATCAGACACAGTACTGACAGAAGAGTTCCAAGCATGCTTTCTTGTCTTCACACTATTGGATTATAGTACTTGAGGTAATGTGTTACAGTCGTCAAATCAGGGCTCACACTTAAGCAACCAATGTGATAAATCATAAGGAGGCCCTCGTATGGAATGCTGGGGGAGTAATCACCCTTGAATTCAGTAATGTGCATAGTGTCAACGTAAAAGAGAATGTCAACACCAAAAGATGATACTACTAGCATGGGAGACCAACGACTTACTGGAAGCAAATAATTTAGCAAAGAGAAAATTAGAACCTGTATTCATGGAGTAAGAAGAAAAAGATAAGTGAGCTTTTGACCATGAACTGGCATTAGTAAGATGAATTCAAATTTATCATTGGTGTGGCAATATCTGGTAAGATGGTAAAGTAAATATACTGGCAATTGAGTGGAAACAATTACTACAATCTGGTAATTAATTAACATGAAGAGATAGAGAAGTGTGTTGACAAGAGATAATTCATTTCAAAATTGTTTCTTGTCTTAGATTGAATCATGTTTGGATGAAGGGAACAAATCTCCCTTCTCAAAATTCGTAATTACAAGAGATATTAGAGCAATATGTGCAAACACCAAAAGAGGGCCATCATGTGCATCAAGCACCTACTAATAGCAAAATATTCAACCTTTCGACGTTATGAAGTCCACTACTAGTTGAAAAGTTCTGCAAAAAGCACATTTGCACGTAGGGTGTTGTTCAAACAGGACATAGAGTTTCAATAAAGGGGTAAGCACAACCATTCACACCGTCATTAATTACTTCACCTGGCACAAGATCACGAAGCAAACCCAATGTCTTGCTCTTCATATTGTAGGTAATAACTTTTCCCGGAATTGCCACCACGAGTGTGAGATCTTCTTTCTTCTCATCCTTCACAACACACAACACATAAAACTTAGAGAATGTTTCCATCTCAGGAAATGCAGGTCCCATGGTTTTCAGATCAACCCAGTACTTCAAAATCAAACGGCAAGTGCGACCTTCCAACTCTAGGATTGTGCATCTCATAGTAGAGGACGAACGGGTCTGAATAAGAATCAAACCATCGCCACATTCTCCGAAATACTTGACACTTTTTTTAGAAATATTTGACCCTCTAGGGAGTGGCAATGCAATCATCTCCTCAGCATCAACTTCGAATCTCAACAGACCATCCTGAAGACTTAACCAATGAATTGCGCCATTCAAAAAGACACCACGACCATAGCATGTACCTGGTGGAAGAATCTTCTTCCAATTCCCACTCTCCGAGATGTACAAATCAATTTCTACACGCCAAGGATCACGAAGACTAGGATTGTAGCGACTGCCCACGACAACTTTGTAGTGAGGTGATTTTGACGGGTCAAAAGCCAAGCAAGCACCACGAAGAATAGGTGTTCGAATCGAAAGTTCACTAGGTTTAGGAAGTACTTTGTACTTCTGCGTGGTCACATTAGAAACAATGTAAATCGAATTGGGCTTATAACCAGTACCGAAAAACATCTCAAACAACAGTAAGCCGTTGCAGGAATGTATAATTTTAGGTTTAGATTCATTACCTTCAATTCCATCGATGAAGGAGAGAGAGGGTAAACCGTGGTTTCCGATGAGGGAGACGGATTGAAGACGGCTGTCGGAGTAGAAATACAGGCCTGACATTGACAAGCTACGGTTTCGGGTGGAGTGGTTTGTGGAGAACTGGGGTTGGGAGATGAGAGAGAGCCAATGCTTAGACACACACTTGAATCTGATTAGGGATTTCGCTGGCAAACGTACAAGGATTTCACTGATGAGGTCGACGTTGCTGGCAATCAAATCCGCCGCCGGTGATATTTCCGCCGGACTTCCTCCGCCGGAAATCGCATTTCGTCTTTTGTTTGATGATTTCCCGGCCATTGTTGCTTGCTTGATAGGTACGGAGAAGTGATTACAGTGGACATTTGGGAGAGAAAAGGACGACCTCGTGGAGAGGGAGAGAGGGGCGTGGCGTCAATTTGTTTTAGGGACAATTGCAATTACCTTCCTTATTTTTACCTTTAATACAGATTCCTCCCTTCCGTTTAGGAAATTACAGCTATCTCATTTAGAGTTGCATCACACTTTCCCCCCACCGCCCTTTAGTTGAGCCAGTCAACTTAGAGCAACTCCAACACATGCTCTTTTCTTTAAAATGAAGAGTGGAAGTGACATATTAAGGGAAGATTAGAGTCAAAATTAAATTTAAAGAGTGGATGGATCCCTCAAAACGGTACAACTTTTTGAAGAAAATGGGGCATAAATTACAAAATCTCCCCTTAATATGTCACTTCCACTCTTCATTTTAAAGAAAAGAACATGTGTTGAGTTTCTCTAAGGCTTGGTTTTCCATTTGATTTTATGAGAAATCCCATAAAATCAACCACTTCATAAAATCACTCTTGTTCCTATTAGATAAAATCCAAGTTTGATTAAATCTCCACCCAATGCATCATTTACCATTTTACCCTTCATTTTCTTTATCCCACCATACAACACAAATAAACATTTACGAATTCTCTTTCTCCCGTTCGAAATTAACCGTACACCCAAGTACTGCCCAGGAAAATTTCAAACCGGTGTTTTCACTTTGGAACCCAAATAACGTCTGTTTTTTAATTCTTTTGAACTTGCAATTTAGTATTTGAGGATGGGCCAAACAGTAAATTTACTTTCCTTTAAAGACTCATGTACAATACTTCTAGCTTTTATCAACTACTCTCTTTTATCAAATGAGCCGATGTTTTGCTAAAATCTGGGATTTTATCGGACGGAAAACCAAGCTTAACTAATTACTATGACCTTAGTAGTAACATTATCAAGAATATTGATTTTAACCCTTTCCTCCTTTCCCACCAATCTCTCTTTCCAGTCAAAACAAATATTTTTCATAAGCCTATTGCCTCTCCTAGTAAACCTCCATAACCACGCCACCATTAAAGACCACTAAAACTCTAGAAGCGCTGTCACCACGAACCACCTCGAATCAGTACAAATATAAATCGCACACCTTCGTCATTCTTGACCACAAAGTCATCCCCAATTATGTAATTTTTGGTCACTGTGTGAGGGTAACGGTGGGAACTTATTTTTTCCATTAGGTCTACGGAAGGGACAAGTCTTGAGAGGGCCGATAGTGCAAGTTTGTAAACAAAATGGGGGAATCTCTATTAAAGGCAAACCTCATGGGAGGTAAATGTAATTTTCCCTTTGTTTTATTATTTGGACTTTGGTGAGTGTTGTACTTCTTGATTTGTCGACAAAGAGAGCCTTGGTTTTTAGTAGCATTTTTCTTTAATTTTTTTTTTCCTGTTTCTGAGACTTTGATTTTGAAAAATTAGGGTGACTTTCCCAAACGATTTTATCAAACGAGGAATAAGAGAAATCTCTTCACCATTTGATTTATCAAGATTTCATAAAATCAAATCTATTGGAAACTAGGCCTAAATACATAAATATAAATGCAATTCTGTTTTGGTAGGTGATGAAACTTTATAACTTGTAGGGCGTGCTTGTTTTGGGGACTAGGGTGGGATTGGACTATTAATCTCCCATCTCTCCTAATCTCATATTTGTGTGGTTTTTAGTGTCGATTAGTATTGCGGGACTAGTAATTTGGAGGGATAAAACAATTTTGGGTGTGATAATAGTCATGCATTAGAGAAACTCCAGACTAGCAGTAAACTTAAAATTTCTTCTTGTTATAATTTTAGTAGGGAAAAAATTACTTTTTGTACCGACCTTAATAAAAAGAAGTTACGTTACATTTTATCATTTCGTACAATTTCTTAAATAACCTTGATAATAAATTTAATTTAGTTATACAACATTTTTGCAACCAAAAAAAGGTGAACTTTTTATATCAACATCTTAAAAAAAAAGAAAAAAAAGGCTTATTTGTTTGTCCATCTCTGATCTTTGCGCTATTTTTTCAATTGCTTATATCTTTTGATATCCTCAAAAATACAATTCGTAAAGTATTTGATAGTTATCGATCATTTCTACTATAAAAAAAATTAGAATTATAAAAATCATTATACTATAAATCGGAGTAAAAAGTATGGGAAATTGAACACAAACATCGAAAAATCCACAAAATTGAACCTCTTCTGTGACGGTTAGAGGTTGCTGAGCAGCTGAGGAACTCACAACCAAAGCCACAGTCCTTGCTCGCTTGCTCCACCAACCAGCAAAGCAAGAAAACATGGACTCCTCCTCTACTCGCTTTCACCTCTTCAAACGCCGCAAGGAACCCTAATACTTCATCTCTCTCTCTCTCTCTCTCTCTCTCTCTCTCTCTCTCTCTCTCTCTCTCTCTCTCTCTCTTCCTTCTCACTGTACATGCAAAAGCATTTGTATCCAATTCATATCTCACCAATTTCCATAAACTGCTCAAAACCCTCTCATGGATGCATCAGTTGAATCCTTTCTCAATCGGTCCACATTCTTCACTGCTCCAAAACGCTCTCTTCCCCTTCTCTCTCACCACCATAGTAAACTATCCGCAGCAAATTACCCTACAAATCTGCATTTCGCTTCTCGAATTCCAACCAATTGCATCCGTCCATTCATTCGCAATGAGTTCAGATTCAGAAAAAGTGTGATTTTTAACTTCAGAGCTTGTTCCAGATCCTCTGTAGCCAATGACAGTAGTCTTGGTGTTAAGGACTCGGTTACGAGTGTGAATTTAGGGTTTATAGAGGTATTGGTGAAGCGTGGGATTGTGTTAGCTGCTATTGTATGTGGGGTGGTTGTGATTGGTTGCCGAAGGGCTTTTGCGGCGGAGTTGGTAGCGAATAGTTCTTGGCCTAAAGTATTGCAGGTTCTTACGGTTTTCAGAGAGCAAGGTTTAATTTTGGCTGCGCTTTTGGGTCTGTCTGCCTTTTTCTCAATGGCTGAGACTTCAATTACCACGCTTTGGCCTTGGAAGGTACACTTTAACATACTCCCATCTGTTTTTTCTTTTCTTTTTTTCCCGATAATAGGATGTTAGTATGTTAGTAGAGTTAGATTAAGGCCAATGACATTCCATGACTTGAACGTGAAACCTCTGAGCATGCTCAGTAGTGCCACTCATGGGGTTTTAACCTGCGGCTCGGGGTCTTATTAGAATTTCGTTGGTGCAGTAATTGTTATGGGAAGGAGCTTGTGAGGTTTTGATTTTGAGCTAGGAACGAACTACTAAAGGGTCCAAAGTTACTTTTCAGGACATTTTTTACTTCTCGAAACAAAGAGTAATTAGGGAAGGAAATTCCTTGGTGAGGATTTGTTTTTAGCTTCATTCAGAATTAAGGGATATATGATTTACCATAGTTGCAGTGTAATGCCACTAGGAATCTGAAACTGAACAACACTAACACCGTTACACAACATGAGACTTACGTGGTTGCCAAAGAAATGGGTACATCCACTGGGAAGCGGATTTTGGTTGTTGCAATATCACTCAACACTCTTAGTTTCACAAACTAGCTTCAGAGAATTTGCATGGTTTGATTTTTTGCTTACACTAGCCTTTGTTCTTTTGACGCAAATTAGGGTGGAAATTTTCTGTGGGACTTTGTTATCTTCTAACTGCCATCTGGGCATCGGTGCTTTGCTGCATACCGAATGAAATTACCAGCAGCCTCCGAGATTCATATATGACCTAATAGGACTGGAGGCGTGTAATTGATTCTCAAAGTGAGTATAATAAGTTTTTGGCTAAAAAAGGGTTTATGATAGTGATGAAGGGGATACCTCATCTATCAAGAGTGTGAGCGATGGTGTTAACATTTTGCTGG
Organism: Vaccinium vitis-idaea; assembly: GCA_963854785.1. NCBI lineage: Eukaryota > Viridiplantae > Streptophyta > Magnoliopsida > Ericales > Ericaceae > Vaccinium > Vaccinium vitis-idaea. The sequence continues at coordinate 2,164,173 of OY978217.1, forward strand.
GTTCATAGTCCACAGCTTTCTACCTGGTCCTTTTTATGAGGATCTGTGAAGTGATATCTGATAAACCAGTTCCAATTTAGATACAATTGCAAATTTCATGTGGTGTTAGTTTTGATAAGACTATCTTTATGAGCAAAAGGGGACATTGAGTTGCTGAGGTGATGATGTAAGGGTTCCACATTCCTCTTCGGAGGTGATTGATTGTTAGTGTTAATAAAAGTTTAGGGTCTTGTTCGTTTCCCTGTTTAGTTTTAGTTTTAGTTTTGATGACATCATCATTTCCCTTATTTCTCTCTCTATCTGTCTCCACTCATTACACCTGCTGACATCATCAAAACTAAACTAAACTATCTAACCAAACACAGCCTAGGTAATTCTTTGTGGCAACTAACAAATCCTTAACAACTTTACAAGTCAAAATTACTTGCCTTTTACTCAACCACACCCAGCCTCCCAAACGATATTTACATAGTACCAACTAACTCACAAGATACAATAGCAACCTCTATGAACACCTAGCTAGCACTACAGTGAACAACCTCTAGCTCGAATGGAGATCTGCAACCAAAAAGGTTACAGGAGAATATACATTAGCAACATAATAAAAAGAAATGCGTAGACATTTTATATGGATCGAGGTTTAAACATCAAGCCTATACCAATTTTATGATATAACAACAAAACCCCCAAAGAAGACATCTCCATCATTGCAATAAACTTTCTCAACCCAAACTCATTTCAATGAAAGAATTGTAAGTAATCCCGAAGTATAATTTTAGAATCCTGAAGTATAATTTTAGGGTTTCAGTAATTGATATTTATCTCTTATGTTCAGGGTAGTTTAGTCCTTTTGTGTTATTAGGGTTTCGCTAAGGTTATCGTTATTTTTTATGTTCGGGATAGTTTAGTCTTTTCGTGTTATTAGGGTTTTGCTAAGGTTATTAGGGTTAGGCTTAGCCTATATTACCCCTTCATTAGTCTTGTAATCATTCAAGCTTTCTAATGCAATGAGATTGTTACGTTGTGTCTCTTCTCTCTTTTGCAATGCAACAACAGTAATCACATTTGCACCCCCGCTCTAAAGTAATAACATATAAGTTCATCAAATGTGCCAACGAGTCGTCTACCTCATGACCAGGAGATACGACAGTATCGTTACCTCATTCACAGACTCATATAGTGGCGGTGATGAGGGTCATTCTTTATAACCAATGGTAGGTGCTCACAAGTTACATTAATACTCAGCCATTAGGGTAAGCGGCAACCAAGCTCACTAGGCAAATGCCCACCAAGTTCGTCGATCCACCAAAAGCAAGCATCAACAAGTTTGCTCAACAACCTAATGCAAGCAACAACGAAGCTTGCAAACTAACATATTGGCACAAGAGATATAAAAATTCCCTTTCAACTCATAAAATATCATTTGATCCACCTTAGCCATGAATATCTCCAAAATATTATCAAAGCATAAGAAGAGTTTTCAAACAGTAATAACCACACGGCAAATTGAGCAATTAGAAAAGTAACATTTCAATTTATTATTGAAGTTGTACATTCCCACTTTTCAAAAAGACTCACTCCGTTATACTCTATCCTCTACGTGCCGGAGACATAACGGTGACCGTCCTTATGTTATCCTTGCTTAAAATGTAGATTATGCAACGTCCATAAGGCTCACATTCACCTCTCATGCTCAAATGCAAATAAAATGCTTGAATGTACATAAGACAATCCCACAGCCTTACAGTCCTTGAATTCATAGAATTAATGTACTTATTCGTTTGCCACGAGATTTTTATCACAAACTCTAGAGACATACAGAAACATCATATTAAACGTCCAGAAATTTCTGAGCCCGGTAGCTATTTTGAAATAGATAATATCAGACTTGAAGCTCACAGTAAATTCTGTAAAACAGTGGCCAACTTCAAACTGAAATATGCTATTTCACAGAAATAATTAAGGTACGTGGATTATATATTTTGAAAGCTCTATGTGTCTAGTTTCTAACAAAACAAGCGGATCGCAATTTTGAGTTTCCTAGGATGAGAGAGCTGTTTCCGTGATGTGCAGCAGTGCTGTCTGCATTTTTTCATCTAACAGCAGATTGTTTTTTCTAGTCATTTTGTGCTTTGAGTGAAGTTATGAAATTTTGACAAAAGATCAAGGACGTATATAGGTACCTGCATTTAAAGTCTCGTAAAAGTACGAGTTCGGGAACCATGTCTAAAAATTTGTCAAAACCGTGGCCTAGTTGATTTTACTAATCTCAATAGTGAACCCCTTAACTATCTTTGTCACGAATTTCTACAAAACAAGACCATAAACTTTTCTTCCCGATGGTAATAAACTAAGTTTAATTGTGTAAGAGTAGTTACATGAATCATGAATTTGAAATTATAATCAATAATTCTTACCTTAGATTATATTTTTCCCAAATCTACCCCCAACCACCACCACGAAGCTCTCTCTCTCTCGTTGCTGTAAAAGAAAGAGCCGCAAATCACTTATTTAGATAAGGATACAGTTAATTGAGGTGTCATGTATTTGGACTTCTATGTAAATTGGATAAAAAAACAAACCAAAACGGGATGATTCCCTAGCCTTCCACATCCTTCCACTTTTTGTTTTCTTCTTCTTTTTTTTCTTTTTCTGTACTTTTTGTTCCTCTAGGTGTCCTCCAAGACACTCGTACACGCGAGGTTTAATTCTACCTCTAGCATGTCCTTTCCCCAACATGCCCCAACCTATAATTATTCAAGACTTATTTTAATTTCTCTCTTAAACTCATATAATTGTTTTGATATGATTACCAATCTATCACCGGTAACAAAACACGTGATTTAAATAGAATGCCAGATGCCATATCAACTGAGTTGGACGTGAATGTTCGGGGCCTTACAGTCTTACACCTTTCGCGTCTTAAAACCTTCCTACATCAAAATCTTGTTGTTTTAATTAAGGTTTTTGAAGATAGAAGATGCATATGGGCTATCATTGGGTGCTTTTAGGTTCATACAATGCAGTCCATGTGGTCCTTATTAGATAAGTTTATGGGATGCTATTATCTTTTCATGCTCATACAAAAAAATGTTCTGGCCTTGGGAAGTTTCCAATCTTGTGTGCTCCTGCAGGCATTGCCATGTGGCGTGAATCTGTTCTTATATTTTATTTTATTGTTCGATAGACTTATTATTGTTTTTGTTGGATACTGCGGCATACCAGGTGCGTGAGCTGGCTGAAAAAGAGCCTGAGAATGGTGTCTTCAGAATGCTTCGCAGTGATGTTACTCGGTTCCTTACAACTATACTTATTGGCACAACGTACCGCCCTGCTTATGGTTCCAATAATATTGTATGTCGTTCTCTCTTGAATTTGAATAATGTGCCTTATTCATAGTTATTTTTTGTTTTCTCAGTGTGGTAAACATTGGAGCAACTGCACTTGTCACTGAGGCGGCAACAGCAATATTTGGTGAGGCTGGTATAAGTGCAGCAACTGGGGTGATGACTGTACGTCAAAGTTTCCTTTTATATTCATCGAAGAATCTAAAGAATTGAGACAGTTTGAACATAAACATTGTGAGATTCCAAGAACCAAATATGCTATCTAGTGCATCAGGCTGTGGAAGTTTATTGTCAAATGTTGAATCGTCATAGTTGCTATTGAATATGAATCATATAGTTTAGCATCATTGCTTGGCAGCTGCGGACACTATTTTAATAGTTGCACTAGAATTGCCATCTAAAGTTGCCCAGATTCTTCTTCCAAAAAACACATTTTGCTAGTTGTATGATATTGCTTGATTAAATTGGGCAGACTTGCCCCAGGCACCAAGTCAATCTGATGTTGAATGTCCCTCATTGGCGGAAGCTCGTTTGGCACGTCATCTGTAACCAGCTCCTCAAATTCCTCCAACAAGGGCTGTATCTTCTTAGGTACAACAACTGTAGCCATGCTCTTATCCTCTAACACCAACGATTTCACCACCATAGCATAAATCTGTTTAGACTCCTTAAAATCTGTCACAAAATCAGCTTCTGAACTGGCAACTGTTAGAAACGATGGTTGTTGCACCTTTGGCTTGACAGACACCTTTTGATTGGAAGGAACCATAACAACCTTACGGGCCTCCCAATTAAAAGAGTAGGTGTTGTCACGACCCTTGTACACCACGTCCACATCAAACTGCCAGGGTCTTCCTAACAGTACGTGGCTAGCATCCATCTCAATAACATCACAAGCAACCTCAGCTTTATAAAATTTTCCAATGGAAAGGGGAATTTTACAAACTTCGGTTACCTTTACTGTTGGGCCCTTCTTGATCCACCCAATGCTGTAAGGTGAAGGATGAGGCTCTGTCGGCAACTTCAGATGGTCCACCAGTCTTTTTGCCACAAAATTCCCGCAACTACCACTATCGACAATCAGGTCACACACCTTCTGGTTGATTGAACAGCTTGACCGAAAGATGTTGTGACGCTGAGTGTGATCTTCTGATTTTGGCGCAAACAGCACCCTTTGCACCACGCAATTGACTCGATCCCCATCTTCCTCTGCATAGTCAACTTCGTACTCTTCAGTCCAGTCACCCACTGCTCCATCAGCTTCTTCTTCTTCTTCCTCTGCCAAGGCCAACTTTCGATCTGGACAATTACTAGAACGGTGACCGGGCTTTTGACACCTGTAGCACTTCTCAGGCATGGGCTTGGCATAAGGATTCGGCGCCTTCACCGCCACGGTTCTGCTGGAACTACTTGCCTGATTGCCACCTCCAAATTTCGCTCCATCACCTTCGGCAGCCTTTGTTGAAACGTCGACTTCCCCCTAGATTCAGGAGGAATGGACGATTCTGTGGTGTTACGACGGTATCCTGAGTATGCTGGTTTGCGGTCACGCTCCAACCGCTCGGCCTTCAATGCTAGGTTGTAGGCTTCATCCACATCCCACACTGTCTGCAACCCAATCTGATCCCGTATCGATTGCTTCAATCCATTAAGGTACCTGGCTACTTTCTGTCCGTCCGACTCGTACAGATTATTACGATCTGCGAGTCGATTAAATTCTGCCGTGTAATCAAACACAGACTTGTTCCCCTGTTTGCAGTTTTGATAGGCATGAAAAAGGTATTGCTCGTAATCAGGGGGTAAAAACCTGTCCATCATGAGTTGTCTCATCCTGCGCCACGTTCGCACAGAATCCTTTCCTTGCCTTCGTCGCTTCGTCTGCAACTGGTCCCACCAAACTGCAGCGCCGCTTTTCAGTTTGTAAGCGACCACCTTGACCCTCTTTGAGTCTGGAATTCCCATCATGTCAAGGAATCGATCAACCTCCGAAAGCCAGTCCAAGAACCCTTCAATTTCGAGATTACCGCTGAACGTGGGAAGGTCCACCTTCACACGATATTCATCGAACAATTGTTGTGGACGTTCTTGTGGATGGTTTTCTATCGCTTCTCCTTCTGGTTCCGATTCTTCTTCACTATCTGCATGATTAGCCGGGCGTCTCCCGACCACAATTCGGTTATCGGGTTGGCGTTGGGCAACTCCCACCGCGCATTCCCGATCCTGGTTAAGAGGACGGCGTTGGGCAAATCCCACCGCGCGATTCTCTTCAACCTCTGCTGGTCCCTGGTTTTGGCGAAGCGTCAACTGCAGCTGTTGCAGCGTTTCTTGAATTGCCGTCAACTGAGTTTGTTGTGCTTCTACCGTCGCCCTTAGATCAGCAAGCCCCTGAGCAACGTCACGGGTTGTGTCTTCAACTTTGTTAGGTGCCATCGAGCCAGAAACGATCTTGCTCTGATACCACTTGACGCAGCGGAATTCACGAGAAACTAGTTGCGTACTAGTTCAAACGAAAATTGGTCTCGAATCCACGAGTGTTCTTGAATCCACAAGAGAAGAGAATAACTCTGGTTTATAATTGAGTAAAAGATAAATATGCCCATAGGCTACATCCTTATTTATACTAGTAGAAGTCCTAATTAAAAGGAAATTACTTAGAGTGGTGACCAAGCAAAACATTACTTGGAAACCTAGACTATTTGCTAAAAGGAAATAAAATAAAATCTAACCAAAATTAAACTAGGAATGTGCAAAACAGGCAGCACAAATAAAATCTTCTAAGAATACTCGTAAATAAAATTTGGGCCTATTCCGGGCTCGTCGATAAATTGCCGAATTTGGCAATTTTCAATTAAGAGTTGTTTGGGCCTCATAGGCTTCGACCGGTCCAATTGATCATAGAACTGGGCCGCTACTTGTTCTGCATCAAGTTCAAAGGACATCTTCAATAATGGAGCTTATTGTACCCATTTTGAGTTCAAACGACATTTTCAAAAATGGAGCTTCATCATTTTGAGTGTAATATTGTTCGGTATCCGGAATTCAAACAATTACGAAGTATTTTCAGGCTATATTAATAGTTGATTGAGGCTAGAACACCATCAAACTACTTAATTTTTACATAATGGTTGCACTTGCAACTGGGCTTACTCTTCAAAGTTCAGTCCCTTGTTTACGAAATCCTGATTTCATCCCTGCACGGGAGGAATATAAAAGGACATCTACTTTTTAATTTGATGTATTTTGGTGCGTTTTCCCAAAGTTAAAACTAAGAACCTGGAAAATGGTGCTCGCGACGGACGTACTCTAATAATAACAGAGAAAATGACAGGAAAAATAGTCAAAGTTTCAAAGGAGAATATGAATAAAAATACAACCTTTTATCAATCCAACGATTTTCTATGGGTATAGTTGAATAGGAAGGAAAACAGACAACGACTTCCCCTAAATTTAGGCCAAACAAAACACTCCGGTAGTAAGAATCTTATCAGTAGACAAATTGCCAATCCAAATTCCCATGTGCTTTTTGAGATTTGTGTGCCGAGCAAGGAAAGAAAAAAAAACAGGGGTTGCCATCTTTTGTTTAAGGATAGAGTCAGAGGGGGACAAACAGTGGCGGCCGTCACCACATTTTTTAAAAATGTAAGTATTACATAGAAAATAAAAAATAATTCTTGAATTATATAGATTCGCCACCACTAAGTTTTTAAATTATATTTATTTTCGCTACCACAAAGATAAAATCTTGTTTCCATCCCTGCTTTTGTTGAATCCAAATTTTTTTTTTTGCTCAGCTTGTTGAATCCAAATTTTTATTTTAAAACTTGGGAGTGTGATGCATGTTTGCTTTGGTGATTTCAAATAATCAAGTTCCGTAACAAGATCAACTACACAAGCACACACAACAAAAAGTGAATCGTGACCCTAGATTTTTCATTTTTTATTTTTTGCCAAGTAATCATGACCCCAGATTTCTTACGATATTATTCTCCAATATGGCTCTAAATGGAATTCTTTAGTACCTTTGGTAATGATCTGAACCATTCATTTTATAATTCTGGATAGGTATTTTATCCATAAAAAAAATATGGGTTAATTTAATATGAATATCCATAAAAATGAACCTTATTTGTTTAAAAAAAATTGAATGGTCTGAATTTAAACGTTCATTTTATTTACTCATTAACCCACACACACTTGCATATTTTGTGGGAAGCGCACACGCCCCAGCATACTCTCACATTTTTTTGTGGATCCACGCACATAGAAAGATGTGACCGTGCACGCACATAAAGTACTGGGGGTGTGAGATATGTGTGGTCATAGACATTTTTAGTCATTTTAATGAAGAAAAAAGTGGGTACACAACATCATGGTTGAGAATCTGTGGTAGACAAACAAGTGGCTGGTTGAATGGTACTCCCTCGAGCAACTATTTGGTGGAATTAAACATATTCTTTGGATTGATTAAAAAAAAAAAATACATACACTTTTTTGTCCATAACACGCAATGAAATTTTAGCTTCAACCTAGCATGGATTCAAGGAAATGCCATTGCAAATGGTTATGTAATGCTGAGACCAATACCTCTCAATGAAAATATATATATTATTTATTGTCCCGGAGCACCGAGCCCTTTTTCAACTACACACTATGATGGAATTCATATACTTTATCTTAGGCTCCACCGCAATGTAGGATGAAAAAGGGATCTGAGACAAAGTGACCGTACCCCAGGGTTCACTGAATACTTTTTCCAAAACTAGCTAGTGGCACACAAATGAAAAGTCACTTTGGGCTTCCACCTTGAAAAAAAATAAGTCACTTTGGGCTGGTGGGAATCTCCTTCGTATGTTCAGTATGTCCACCAATTATGAACCCTTTTTTTCTTCTTTCCATCCCATTTTCTCAATACAACGATTTAAGAAGAATTATTCTTATTATTCCAATCATCATCTTCTTCTTTTTTTAAATACCGAATGTCCGGATCAGCTTACGCACACTTCAACTAATTTCCAGAGGAGACTAATTAACACAGCAACTCATCGCCAAGGCCCCCCACTTAGTTACTTAAATCATGGTCCGCTTTCAGGGAGAATCGAACACTTACCATGTTACAAGCAAGCATTCGCTCGGACAACCCACAGGTGGGTCAATCATCATCTTCTTGCACTTTACTGCTGGCAACAGGGGCGGAACCAAGGGGGGTCAAGCGGGGTCACTTGACCCCACTGAGATGTCAAATTTTAATAGGATAGGTATAATATTTTTTAGATTTTGTATTTTTGCCCCTTGTATATGGTATTTTTTGCCCAACTACTTGCCCTCCTCCTTTAATATTTTTCCTTGTAACTCTAATTCTCTTCACCACTAATTGCCCTCCTTACCACACCCAATTGCGTCGTGTTGTTGTATATTGTCATAGATATGCAATTCCAAGAGCTAAATAATCATTTTAATGAGGTAAACACCGAGTTGCTTCTTTGTGTTGCATGTCTAAGTCCAAAAACTTCTCCGGTACTGAGCTTTTGGCACTTTCGGATCAACTTGAGAATTTCATCATTGATGAGCGGTCTAGTGTCAAGTTTTCAAACTTGAAAGAAATTGGCCGGTGATGGTTGAGACTCGAAAAGATATAAGGTATCCATTGGTTTTCAGGCTTTTGACTTTGGCTCTAGTTTTACCTGTTGCGACAGCTACAGTAGAAAGAGCATTTTCTGCCATAAAGATTGTGAAGAATCGACTCGTAACCGAATGGATGATCAATGGTTGCATGATAACTTGATTGTATATATTGAGAGGGAGATTTTCAATAGTATCACAAATGAGGCTATTATCCTATGATTTTAAAATATGAAAAATCGCCGGGGTCACTTGTAACTGTTGTTATAGGTTTTAAATCGATACTTGCTTAGCTACTTTTGTTGGCTTTTTGTGGTCGGTTGTGGACACGGTTATAGGTAGTATATCTAAGCTAATTTTTGTTTGGCATTTCAATGTATCTTTTGGGAGATCAATTGTAAATGAAATTACTATGTTATCAATAGAGATCTATTTTAACTCCTTTCTATTTCGCATTTTGGTGTTTCTTTTTGTTCTATTATTCTGCTTTAAGAATTTGACCCTACTGACATTTAGTTCTAGCTCCGCCCCTAACTGGCAACCAAGTTTAAACTGACCATTGTCACTCGTTATGCCCTCCATCAGGGGCGGAGCTAGGATATGTAGATAGTGAGGTCAAATATATATAGAGGTATACTTGGGTAAATTTTATTATATATGGGATCAAATTTCAAATCAGTGGGGTTGCGTGACTCCATTTCCCACTATGTCCTGTGCCCCATGCCCACTGTTGCCCTCGTCCAGCCTCCTACCTAGGGTTGCCCAGTGGATAGTGTTGGGAGGATCAAAACCAAACCGCTCGTTCCAGTTTGTCATTTACGGATTTACCCCATTTCGTAATAGTCTGTAAGTGTTGTCCAGTTTGGTCAATTCGGTTGCGGTTTGGGTGGTTTGGGCAGTTCATATATAGAGTAGAATCCATCTACACCATACCTCGGGTAGGTTCGCGGGTGGTTCGGTTTGGGTGGTTCGACACTCACTTCAACAAACCCGTTGGGTGTCCTACCACCCCAAACCACCATGGTAGCCACGCGGCAGGACATCTACCACCTTCAGTCAGTGTTCTAAAAGCCAACCTCAGTTCCTGCGCTGGGCGGTAGTCCAACGCCTAGATTATGTTGAAATATTTTAATAAAAATAAAACAATTACTCCTCAATTTAATTACCACTATTTATCTCTTTTACCGTTATAGAGTTTATTGTATATTAAACTATTTTCCGTTACAAAACTTATTGTAAATAAATATCATTTTAGTTACAAAAGTTAATAGCGGATTTATTATTTGCTATTATTATTATTAAGGAGTATTATACATTAACCTCTATATATATGGGATGTTAGTAAAATAGTGGAAGAGTAGAAAAGTATATGGAGAGGACACAAATAATGAAATAGAGTTTTAGAAGATTTTTATAATATTTTCTATAGAGTTGGGCAACTCGGTTCGTGACTCGTTCAAACCTCCCGGTGGTCGTGAACATCGGATGAGGAATGCTTGTGAGCCCATGGGTTTTATCTTGGGGCTAGTACACTCCGGTGGAACCTTCACGAGGGGAGGAATATTAGCCTTAAGACAGTGACTACACGACTCTCATTCTCACAGGCAATATCTTTCTTACTTATACTATTTTCATACTCTTAATTTACTTGTTGTATTTCTATATTCAATCATTCTTGTGATAAAATGATAATTTGTGAATAAGAATTCTAACAATTTAAGGCTAATAATCATCTCCCAGTGGATTAGGAAAATGGGAGGAGTGAAGTCATACATGATCCTGTAGCAATGTGAAGTCATGTTCACAAAACTCTTAATAAGAATTAGCGTGTGATGAGTAGTGATTTGGGTGTTTACCTAACAATGAGTCTGATGTGTTGGATGTATAGAATCCTATTCTTATATAGGATCCCGTGGTTTATTGTTTCTCTTTTTGGGGATTGTTTATCATAAACTGTTTTGGGTTTTTTGGTCTAGTTTAGATCCGTCGTCTACTACAAAAACAGTTTAGGGAAAAAAAAAAAAAAAAACACACTTTCTGCTTAGTGAATTTATATTTAGTCGTTTTAGAAAACCGTGATTTATTTCCAGAAATAATTTGTCTCCTCACGGAATTGGCTATTGATTCCGGAACACAAATATATTATTGATTTGGAGTAAGGATAAACAAGGTTGACTTTTGGGATAATTTGTCTTTGTTTGGAGTTAACCAAATATTTTACGGTTAGCAATTTTCAAAGGGCCAAAAGTCATGAATTGCTGCTCATTTATCGTCTGCGGTTTATAGCATTTAAAGTTCAAAACTGTTGCAAATTTGTGTAGTTGTTATTTCCTTCTTTCAAGTTAATTGACTCATTTTGAGGGATTTCCATACATACTCAGAGGTTATGACAGGTCTTCAAAATAATATAAATTGCATTATATACATGTCGGTTACAAACGTTTAAGGCATTTGATGTTTCATATAGGTTTAAAGCACTGGACCTCATACATATAACTTGCTTTTATAATAACTTTTTTTTTTGACAGAAAGTTCATAGATATATGATGCTCTACATTTGTCTAATATGTTGCTCAAACAAATGTTGAGAAGGAAATAAGGATTTTTGCTTTTAAAATAGCGTCTATTCATCTTGGAAAAATAAAACAGTTTAACATAGCAATGCTTTAAAACTGTTTAGCTAAAAAAAAAAAAAAAAACTGTTTTAGCATATTTAGCACACCTCTATTTTCCTATTACAAGAAAAGAAAAAAAAAATTACGGAATCTTAGAAAGGACAAGGTGATTGGCATACCAATCAATTGACGTTACTGCATTAAAACCATTAACATTCGTTTGAATTAGTATATCATTTATCCCTATGTATATGAACTTTGTGGATTGTTGAATTAAATTATTTAGCCATTGGTAAAGAAATTTACAGGATATGAGGGCTCAGGAAAAATTGAGGGATATTACCATACTCGTAGTTCCTGTTTACAAATGGTATAGCCTTGTAGGTAGCTTTATCATAAGTCAAAGTTTCATGTGAAGAAGGCAGAGTATGGGTTTGCGTTTTAAAATTGGTTCAGATCTCTTCCTTAAGTTTTGAAAAGTTTGACGAAGGAAAGAAAACCTATCTCGTTACTGAGTTGAAAGAGTACTTTATATGATATTCCGATTTATCAAAAAAAAAAAAAGAGTACTGTATATAAACTAAAATCAATGTCCAAAATGGTTAAGTATTACAATTTGAAAACGGTAGGCAATTGAATGTATTTATTTGAGTTAAATGTTGTAGCTTGATAAAAGAGGGTTTAACTTAAACTGATTAATTATTTTATAAGTTTGTCTTCAAATGAATACCAAAATGCTTTTGTGGTTTTGTTACTACATTTTCTTAATACTCTAGTAAGATCATGTAGTGATATCACATTTTTATAATTATTGCTCATATTTTGGTTATGATTCTCTGTATATGTGGCCTTTTTATGTCGTTAGGTTTCTTAAACATATATATGTAGTAAAAATTGCAAACATGTTATTCACATTGTGGCAGTCGGGCCATGAATTAAACTCTAGCTACATAATTGCCTTGTCCGTTTGGTTTACATATATATTCTTGAAGTCGGTATATGTGTCTTAATTCACATGAACACCAATTAGTTGATATATACTTTTCCGAAGGCTCTTGGTTCGGATAGTTATGTAATCAATTTTTAAATAATGGTCTCTACGAAAGGAAAAGTATGATAGAAACACTATCATGAGAAATAACTCATGTTTGTAGTTCTTTTGTTGGTCATTTTCTCGGTTGCAATATCTTAGTATTGGACTAATGAATGTTTTAACCAAGTAATAAATGCTTATGTTATTCTGTAACGATTTGTGAGCACATGTTTAAATTACTTTTGTACTGAGGTGGTATAATTTTCCTGGAGTTAACTATGAATTTTATTAGTTGATTGGTGTTTTGAAACTTGTGGGGGAAGGTCAAACTTAATTTTATTGTGTAAGTTTCAAAACTTGTAATGTGAATTTATTAAACATTAAAAGACGTAATCCTATGTGCAATGGTTAACACTGTACAATCGTAGAAATGATGCTTCAGTGTTTGCTGTATAAGATTGTCTGTAGCTGTATCCACTGATGCAGTGGCTTCGTCGAGCACCAAGACCTTGTTTTTCTTGAGTAGTATCCGGCCGAGGCAAACCAGCTGCCGCTGACCCATACTCCAATTCTCCCCATTCTCTGTAACTGCAGGAAGGGGGAAAAAAAAAGTCAGACTACGAACTTGTCAACAATAATGCTGCAAGTCGCGATTTTGTTTTTGTCCAAAAAGCAATGGGATAAAACTGCATTGGTCCCTTTGGAGCATGACCACATTCCGAATGAAAAGCATTTTAGTCTCGGAAAACTTCAAGGTCTACTTTGTCTTCCAATAAAAAAGTTATTTTTCCCCCTTTGATTGTGTCGGAATAGTGGATGAAGAAAACCTGCTGAATCAAGCTTGCCTTCCTTCTTCCTGACCTCATCTCCAAGTTGGCACTTATCAAGAGCCTAAAGAAAAGTAACAGGTATTCATAATTTCATCCAAACACGAAAAGCACGTATTTTTCCAGAAATCAAATGCAAGAGAGAAACCCTTGTCTCTATCTTGGTGCCAAAACAGAGTAATCAATAAAACGAAATCAACCCACCTCCCAAATGTGTCCATCGGTGTACTCTTCAAGTGGGTCCAAGTTGCTTCGCACAGTCCCCTCAAACATGGTAGGATCCTGAGGAATGATGCTTAATCTTGATCGTAAATCATGGAGTCCGATCGAGGAAATGTTGATACCATCTATCTGAATTTCACCAGCAGCAGGTTCAACAATGCGGAAGAGTGTCTGTATGAGGGTTGATTTACCACTGCCTGTCCTCCCTACAATTCCTGTCTTCATTCCTCCACGGAAAGTGCATGTAAGGCCTCGCAACACCAGTGGCATGTGTGGGGCATAGCGGACCTACATTCATACATTGTGACAATTCAGAGAAAAAGGCTGAATTTATTACTAAATAATAATTAGATTACAATGTTAACACAAGCTTAAATAGGAAAAAAAAAAAAAAAAAACCTAGAAATCTATGCGTCAAATAGATATTTTCACAAAACGATTTTATGCCTAAAATAGAAGATACAACGAGTGTACATTCACACCCCACTCAAACTCAGGATGCGAGAGCAGAGAGCATCGAGAGTTTGCCAAAGAGCATGCCAAGCATCGAGAGTTTGCCAAAGAGCATGCCAAAACGAGCAGTAGTGTGGGTCTTCATAATGAAGTCCGCAGGCTCCAAACCAAATAGTGCAAATAGGAGCTGAAACGTTTCCAAATGGTGCTGTAACGAACTAAGTAGTGCTGATGAATACTTAACCAAACAGTACAACGACAGACCAAATAGAGTCCGGAACTAAATGCATGGTGCTGCAAGAGATCAAACTATGCTAAACAGATGTAAATTGGGGCTGCCAAAGATACCAGGACGTCATCGGAGGTCCTCAGTGTAAAGGAGGACGGGATGGCTCATAAAGGTCACCGGAGGTCTAGCGTGGGCTATTTGAGGTCGGTAAAGGCTGGATATGTTGTTCGAACTATTTTCGTGGCCCTGAGTGTCCAAAGTGAGTGCCAAAATACCATGAAAAATTTTCAGATCTGGTTCGAAAGTTGCCTAATACCAGGATAGGTTTTCAAAGAAGAGATGAAGAAACTGTATTACATAAGAGTGCTCAGCGGACGGCGGCGAGGCATAGGCCGCCCCCCGGAAAGCGAATATCACATATGTACAGGAATAATAACATATAGTGGAGCATATGTCACATAGGTGGGCAGCAAATAATGTTTGAATTTTGAATCTTTTCATCTTCCTTTTAGTTACTCTCCAAAAATCATGATACATACAAAACTTAAGAAGATCAGAGCTTTTGTGCTATACCTGCAGATCTTGGATAACAACATCTCCCTGTGATGGCCAGGCACCATCGGGCCTATTTTCTTCTATAACAAGAGGAGGCTCACTTGGCATAGCAGCATATTGAAGTATTCTTTCTACTGATATGATTTTGTTCTCCATATTGCAAAGTTTCCAAATAACCTCCGCCTGAAACATGTTCAGATTAAGCCCATAGATCACTGCTAACCCTGCAATACCTGCAAATGAAGAAACAAAAGACAGATCATCAACATTCAGTACACTTTTCAGGGTGCAAAAGTAAAATAGTTGATAACTAAGAAAACAAAAAACTCCTTACTTGGATCAATTTTTCCCTTTGGAATGGAGATCAAGAAAACCAAAGAGAAGGCAAATATAATAGAAGATAACATATCCAAGCGGAAGCAAAGCCACTCCATCGCACCAGCAGTGTAAAAATTTGGTCGAGAATGCCCATCTATCAGTTTCATATTCAGCTCCTTGAATCGCGATTCCTGATCAAAGCTCCTAATGGTAGTGGATCCGGACATGGTTTCAGCAAGATGTTGTATGACTGGAGCTTTGCATACACCACCCAATCGTGCTAGTTCTCGAGCTGACGGTATGTAAAATTGCTGCAACAAAGTAGAAGAATACTAACATTGCAGCATATAACATTTGTGATTGTGTATTTGTGCAGCTCTGAAAATCAGACTTGTACAATTTATCAAGGTAAGAGTTGGTAAAAGAAACCACCACTATCTACACAAAAAAGAATTACGTAATATGAAACACTAATCTAGAACATCCAAGAGGTTTGCCAATTCTTTCTGTATTTTTTTTTTTTTTTTTTCCGAAGGCTACATTCCAGTATATCATCTTTCGTTATCTGGTCATCAACATTTTACTCAACAAAAAATAAAAGAACGTGTTTGAAAGTTTTGAAGAGAAATAGACTAAGTTTCTCAAATAAATAATGCTTAAAGGAAATTGAAGTTTTCCTTTCTGAAATGTGTGGGAAAAAGCTAATTCTCAAATTAATGTTGTGAGACTTCACGAGCATCGCGGATAGGTAAGAATGTATAATAACTACCTGTAACCAAATGCAGGAGGCAATCACGGGGATAAATACGATGAAGACCTGCCATGCAACCATGGACATTACCACAATAATACCCAGCAGCTGTATCATTGAGAATGCACAAGCCCCAACGGCATATGGCATGTTCAAATCGACTACACTTTGGTCAGTAGATGCCTAGAAGAGGAAAACACTCAGATTAACCAAATAGATTCATAACAATTATTAGGATGACAACAGTGGCAGCAATTACAATTAAGAAACACTCACCCTATTTAAGATTCGTCCACTTGGGGTGGAATCAAAAAACAACATGGGAGCACGGAAAATGCATAAATGCATTTTCTTGAAGAGTATAGTGGCAGTCTTAAATCCAGCAGTGGTCACAAACAACGTCCTAGAAAGAATGCAGAAAGAACTTCCAATTGCCAGAGCCACATAGACAATTATGAGGGTAGAACCCTGGACCGGAGGTTTCACATCCTTCGACTCTGGAGTAGCCCAAGCCATCCAATAGTTGCTTCCTATTTTGAGCACCTGAAATAAAACTTGTGACAACAATATGAAAGGTACAAGAGCTCCTCCATATGCTGTTGTTATGTATTTCCAGTAGACCGAAAGACCAACTCTTCCTTTCTCCCTTTCTTCTTCTTGAACAAGCTGTCCTTTTTGTCCAACTATATTTTCTGTTCCCTTTTGGCAGTTTGCAGCTTCCTCTTTCTTGACACACTTCTGAACACCACCAGTGTTACCATTGTCCTCGTCAAAGGTTGGTTTTTCTGATAGTGAGCCTGCCACGGTGGAATCTAGTGCTGATAAAGCTTCCTTGTGCGCACCCACAAGTTCCATAAAGTCACTCCCACAATTAATGATATCATTGTATTTCCCAGCTTGGGTAATCCTTCCATCTTTCATGACCTTATGACAAAGGAAAAACATCCCACAAGGTCTTGAATTAAACCACTGGAATTCTTTCTACTTCATTTACAACAATCTATAAAAGCGATTATTATATTAATCTTACTTTTTTAAGGCCAAAAAAACTTCTTCTTCTTTTTTGGTATGGTGAGCAATGATGTAATCCTTGATCAAAAAAAAAATTATTTCCTAGAAATATCAATTAATAGAAATTTCAAAGACATAGAACCCTAGAAGAAACAAGACATGAATAGCTCACCAAAATGAGATCTGCAGCAGGTAAGAACTCCACTTGATGAGTAACATAAATCACAGTTTTTGAACCCAAAAGGCCCAATAAGCATTCCTGTATAAGCAAAATGCTTCTGTGAAAACCCGCAGCATAAATTAACATCCGAGTACCAATTAAGCTAACTAGTATCAAATTACATAAATAAATAAAGGAGCACAAAACGGATTTCATAGTCACCTTAAAGAGATGACTTCCCGTGTGAGCATCCACAGCACTAAACGGATCGTCGAATAGGTAAATATCAGCGTCTTGGTATAAAGCACGTGCAATCTGTATTCTCTGCTTCTGGCCCCCACTCAAATTGATTCCCCTCTCACCTATGACCGTCTGATCACCAAAGGATAGAATTTCCAGGTCTTTCTTCAAAGAACATGCTTCAAGGACCTTCTCATACCTTTCTCGGTCCATCTCCTCTCCAAACAGTATATTCTCTTCAATCTTTCCACTCTGTATCCAGGCTGACTGAGCAACATATGCTTTTGTTCCACAAAGCTTAATAGTCCCTGATATTTTGGGCACTTCTCCCAAGATACAGGAGAGTAAGCTCGACTTTCCTGATCCAACGGTGCCACAAACAGCAACCCTCATACCACGAGACACGCTGATGTTTATGTCTTTCAAGGTTGGATTAGGGGTAGATACATCCCAGGAGAAATTACCACAAACTACCTCAATTGCAGTTGCAAAGCTACCTCTAGGAAGCTTCTCTATAACATCACTTTGCAAGTCATCAAGGCAGAGAAATGAGGCTATCCGGTCAAGGGAAACTTTTGTTTGAGCTATCATTGAGATTGTATCGGGGAGATTATAGATAGGCATTTGAAGTATTGTAAAGGTTGCTAGGGCTGATAAAATCTTCCCAGACTCAAGGGGAATTCCTAGAAGCATACAGGCACCAAAAGTGGCCATGGACACAAATGTAGGTGATCCCCAGAAGACAAAAACGCTAAAAGCAAGCGTGTAACCCCATTTTCTCAACCATCCTGTTTCCGTGTTCCTAATTTCGGTAACTTTTGACAAAAACTTCATCTCCCATGCCTGGAGCTTGAGGATCCTCATGTTCCTCAAGATTTCAGACGTCACCTTCATCCTTTTATCCTTTGATTTCATTATCTTTTCCTGAAACTTCTCTAGCAACCTCCCAAGTGGAACATTTGCCAACATCACTACCACGGTCGCGACTAATGCAGCAATGGAAGCAAGCCCAAGATTCTTGTACAAGATCACCAAGGCCAGGCCAACTTGGACTATGACCAGCCACACATCGTGCATGTACCAACCAAAGTCCCCAACCCTCTGGGCATCAACAGACATGAAATTAATGATTTCCCCACTCGTTTTATCCTGCTTTGATTGGCACGAAATACTCAATCCTTTGTTGTAAATCATGGCAACCAACACTCCCCTAGCCCTAATTCCGGCCTGTTGCACCCCAAAGGCCCAATGCCTCTGAGCCAAACACTCAATGAGCTTCGCCACAAAGAATGTGGAAACCAATACGTACCCTTGGTTTTTCAAGGCTCTATTTCCGTTGAGGTATTGAACAAAGGATTCAATGAGGTAGGGACCAACATAAGACGCTAGTGTGCCTACTAGCGATAAGAAAGCCGTTAATAGAATTTCCCATCTTGTCACGAAGAGCAGTGCCTTCACAAGCTTAAATGTGGTTATTCTACTTCCACTACCACTATCAAACTCTCGCTTACTTCTAAAAATTGGAAAGGCCCCTTCGACACTGTCAATGCCAGCAAGTTGAGGAACATCATCAAGGTCTAATGTTTTCCTATAACCGGCACCAATCAAAGGACCCATCCAAGAGAAAGTAAGTTTGCTAAGAAGACTAGCATTGGGACATGGGGCAACAATTTCACCCCCACTGGACTTATTTGACTGCGTAGCATTCCTTGTACTAGTACCATTCAAAAGGGGTTCTTGAAGAAGGGTATCTTCATTTTCCTTCTTCCCCAAAAACCCCAGTAGACAGAAGAAAAAGCCCATAACAGTGGAAATGATATCAGATAACAATAACTGAGTTTGTTGTCTACAACAAGGAAACAACAAGACATGGAGAAGTAAAATCCCCACCAGACTCTCAATAAAATTGGGAACCTTGGTTCACCGGAATTCGAGAAATGGGTGTACAAATAAACAGAGATTGCTAACCAAGCAAGTGTTCTGAGTCCAAAATCCAAAAGGGTTACAATCTTTTCATCAGACCAACCATTTATGTAGCAAGAAAAGTAGTTTAATAACCAAAGACCGAGATTAAATATAGAAAGTCCCCAACAACTAAACAGAGCTTGATTGTAGTACGAAAATCTAGTACTCCTATTATTACTCCGTTTTGGCCCTTCACTGGGAGTATTCATGATTTTCCTGCTTGCCCATGAGATTAAGAGAAGAAGTAACAAAACCAGGTGCAATGAACCAGAAAACCCATGTAGGAAAATGGGTTGGAGGAGGAAATTACTCGGTGTGGACATGAGTGATGAATATGAGTGAGAGACAAAAGACGACATACCCATCTTTGATGATTTCAGAAAGTCCATCTTTGTGGAGCGTTTGGCTTGTGGGAGACAATTGGGTATGTCTGAATCCGAACGGTTTTTAGGATAAAATGACGGATTGAACAATATTGTGGGTACATATGTACATTTGGATACTATGGTGTTGAGTATAGGAGAGAGAGTGTAAAGTTTGTTTGACTGATGTAGAGAGGGAAGAGGAGAGATAGTGAAGAGGGGATTCCATGGCCGTCGGATAACGTAGTGCGCAAGACTCAGCTGACGGAAGAGGAGTAGGAAATGCAAAAGACTATTGGGTTATTGAGCAGAAGACAGTTAAAAAAATGAAATAAAATAAGGTATATTCTTCGGATGTAAAATTATTTGACAACTACCGCCCCACCAATGATCCGCGGGTAAAAAATAATTATTTGGTAAATACCAAATTTGAGAGGATGTCATTAGCACGATTCGAATATGTGACCTATTGGCCACCCAAATCCTATGGGAGTGAGCTAAGAGCCACTAGACTACCACACCATCTTGGGCTGCAAAATTTAATCAATATGAAAAAGTGTATAATTATTAGTTAGAAAAACGAGAGAGAGAATAGAGAGCGGAGAGGGTGATTATTAAAAAAATAAAATTGTTTTTGTATAATTCTAAAAATTATTTTCTCTATCTTAGAGAGTTAGATCTTTTTAGAAGAACAGATGATAAGATGATAATTCAAGAAAAGAGAGAGCTAGGGTAGCGAGAAAGCACTTTTCTCTTACGTTTTCTTCATTTCACGGCAACCCTCCCCCTTCCCCTCCAGCCGACCCACCCCAACCCATCCTTTCTCCTTCTCCCCTCCTCTCCTCTATTTATGGGTTGAGACCTTCTCTCGGTGTGAGATGAGATCTAACCGTCACCTATTTGTGGTAGATTGGACCTCATTGTGCGGGCTCCAATTTCTTCAGCTACAGTGGAGATGGCGACGGCGGTATTCATACCGGGTTTTTCCAGCACCACTTCCATGAGAGAGGATGATTTTCAACACCTGAACTTCTTTTTTGGCAGCTTTTATTTTTTTCGTTTGTGTCTCTATTTAGATCTAGTCTTGTGTTCTTTTTTCCTCACTATAGGAATTTTTGCCATTACTAGTATTTTTCCAAGTGCTGGAAAAGCCACTAAATATGCCGGAAAAGTGTATTCATCTATACAGGTGTCAGTTATACTACAAATGTCGGGAAATCATCACAAACGCCGGCAATACTCGACACTCTTTGTGGCATTCTCACAAATGCCAAGAAAAGCCTATTGCCTTATAAACAAAAAAAAAACACGTGGCGCTTGCATGGCACCCATGTGGCTCCCCGCGTGGCGGCCATGTGACACCTACGTGTCGCTTCAGTGACACCCATGTGGCGCTCGCGTGGCGCCCACACGGCAAGCAATATTGAGGAGAAAGGCTTACCTCAAGATTCAAACTCGTGACCTTTGCCCCTCGCACACGTGAGCTTACCATATGGCGCTCGCATGGCGCCCACAATGCACAATGAAATATATGTATATTATACGGTAGAATTTTTTTAAAAAAATTAGAATTTTACTGGCATTTGGTAAAAGTACTTTTGCCAGCATTAACAAAAACGCCGGTAATGTTTTAGCGGGAAATTCGACTTTTGCCGGCATTATTTTAAACAGATGCCGGTAAAAGTTACGTTTTCCGGCATTTCATAAACCGCCGGTAATAACAATAAATGAGATTTATAATATAGTGCAAAACATTGTACACGCAAGTATTTCACCCCAATTTTAAACATTATACAGAAAATTGAGAAAGGTATTTTCTTTTTTGATTTTAAACTTAAACGGCTTCCCCTAGTGAACTAAACTTGCAGGACAGAGATAGTAATCAATCATCAAGAAGCTAGAAAAATGGTACTTTGGCGACATTACATGAGGATAAAATGTCAAAAAAGATTGTGAAAATTAGAAAAGAAAATACAAATAAAGTTTGGCAGTAGACCGCGTGAGGTGTAGTCCGGGGATTTGTAGCCCCATTTCGGGTCAATTTGATGATTGGGCTCGTTCAGTTGTAGACTGCATAGAGCCATTTTCAGCCCCATTTCGGGTCAATTTTGAATTGGAGTCGTTCAGTTGTAGAGCTTGTCAAGTGAAATGATGACGCAAAAACTAGTAATATTGATAGAATAGTAATCGACACTTGATCCAAGTACACTTCACTTATAAAAATAATTTGGGCAATCTGAATTATGATTTCAAGAACCCATTTTTTAAGATAAATTTGCTCCCCGGTATTCAATCAATCACAATATTTAACATGGTTGTTCTACTCAACTGACTATATAATATGATGATTCTAACAATTTTCCATAATCTAGTTGCTAATCCAAATTCCTATGTGATTTTTTTAGATAGTGTGCTGGGCAGGGAAAGTAAAAAATTGGGTTCGTAATTGTTGACTGTAAATTCTGAACAATAATTGGATGAATCAATCAAACACGGATCAACATTAAAATAAATTGATTGCTACAAAATATATCCTACACATATCTCCCAAACATTACACCCATTGCAAAATTCATTTTGCACATTTCTACCAAACACTTTATAGATTCAATACTACCTTTTGACCATAATCCAAAAAGTCAAAAATACAGATTGCAAAATGCAAAGGAGAATGATTTTGGCACTCTACTCTCTTATAATGGCACTCCAAAATTTGTTTTTTAGTGCAAAAAAATATGCACAACACAAGTATTAGAAAATAAATTTTGGAGTACCATTATAAGAAAGTGGAGTGCCAAATATCTAATGTAAAAAGCAAAAAATAGAGGTTCCCAAACACCCTCGTTAACTACTTAAAAATAGAAACACCTAATCGTATATCTTACATAAATAAAATAAAAGGGCTACCCAGTATATAAGGCTTGGGAAAAGTTAGATGTTTGCAATACTATTCATGCAAACAAAGGCTATTTTCATGAGTCAAACCTAACAAGTAACCGTCATTATTATTTGCAAATGCATTCCACCGTGACAGGGATCTTTATATAACCTCTCTTTTTCTCACTAACAAGTAACAATCATTTTCCTTTTGTCAAAAATGATTCTTAAAATTTCATGACCATTACAATTGATTCTCGCTTTGTATCATCTGATAAGTCCGGTACCGTTACACCGCAATCCCTTGTCCCGATACCGTTATTTAAAACATTGGTATGGGTTTGATCCTGAATACCATTCTGCCACGACAGAATTTTTAGCTACAGCTTCTCTTTCTTTCCTTGCACAAACTAACAGCAGCCAATTCACCCAAAGAGGACCACCACACGGTGGAATTTATTGCCATAACATAATAACATGAGTGACTACAATACCAAATCTAAAATGAACCTCTTCAACTGGAAGTATTGCACAATATTTTCAGTATCTTGCCTAGAACGATAAATTGACCCACGACACCGATTAAGTGTAATAATATATCAAGAATATCAAATCAAAAAGATGTTCAACCCTAGCTGAAAAATGAACAGCCAGATTTTCATCATCATCGAAGATCTGAGGATGTTCAATTATTTGCCTACTACTGAAAACTAGAACTCGACCTTGAACTGTACTCTGCGACGAGCTTTGAAAATGAAGACGACTTATTCTCAAGCAACTTTGTGGGAGAATCGTGTTCCTCAATAAGTCCTACACCATGAAGGAAAAAAGGATAATTTAGAACATTTTGAGATTGACATTCTTAATTTGGAGAAAGATGATTAAGGTGACACTAACCATTATCCAACAGCAGAACCATATCGCTATCAACAACAGTCGTAATCCTATGCGCAATGGTTAACACTGTACAATCAGAGAAATGTTGCTTAAGCGTTTGCTGTATAAGATTGTCAGTAGCTGTATCCACTGACGCAGTGGCTTCATCGAGCACCAAGACCTTGCTTTTCTTGAGTAGCACCCGGCCTAGGCAAACCAGTTGCCGCTGACCCATACTCCAATTGTCCCCATTCTCTGTAACTGCAGGAAGGGAAAAAAAAAGTCAGCTACGAACTAGTTAACAATAATGCTGTACGTCGCGAATTTTTTTTCCTCAAAAATGCATTGGGACAACATTGCATTCATCTTGCTGGAGCATGAACCCCATTCCGAATGAAAAGCATTTTGGTCTCTGAAAACATCAAGGTCTATTTTGTCTTCGATAAAAAGTTATTTTTTCTCCTTTGATTGTGCCAGAATAGTGGACGAAGAAAACCTGCTGAATCAAGCTTGCCTTCCTTCTTCCTGACTTCATCTCCAAGTTGGCACTTATCAAGAGCCTAAAGAAAAGTAACAGGTATTCATAATTTCATCCAAACACGAGAAGCACATATTTTTCCAGAAATCAAAAATGGAGGAGAGAAACCCTTGTCCCTATATCTGTGCCAAAACAGCAAAATCATAAAACGAAATAAACCCACCTCCCAAATTTGTTCATCAGTGTACTCTTCAAGTGGGTCCAAGTTGCTTCGTACAGTCCCCTCAAACATGGTTGGATCCTGAGGAATGATGCTTAATCTTGATCGTAAATCATGGAGTCCGATCGAGGAAATGTTGATACCATCTATCTGAATTTGACCAGCAGCAGGCTCAACAATGCGGAAGAGTGCCTGTATGAGGGTTGTTTTACCACTGCCCGTCCTCCCCACAATTCCTGTCCTCATTCCTCCACGGAAAGTGCATGTAAGGCCTCGCAACACAAGTGGCATGTGTGGGGCGTAGCGGACCTACGTGCATACATGTCAACATAAAAAAAAATTCCATATGCATGTAGATCATTGACCATTAATGCTGTCTTTGGATGTCCGAAATGTGGACGGCTATGTTAACGGACTCCTCTGAATAACAAAAGCACCGGTATAATATACTTGAGTAAATATATTGGATATGCGTCTCACATTTAGTTGGACACTTAGAAATCACATTTATTAATTCGAGTTTTTCGCAGAATTATGCGTAACAATATAGTATATTGCATTAAATACTCTGTGACATCTTGTAAACGACGTTCACGGAAGGAAATAAAAGTTGATACGTTAGGGAATAATATGTAGCAGAGTACATATCACATAGGTCACCAGCAAATAATGTTTGAATTTTTCCATCTTTTTGACTTCCTTTTAGTTACTCTCCACAAATCACAATTCATACAAAACCTAAGAACGGAACTTCTGTACCATACCTGCAGATCTTGGATAACAACTTCTCCGTGTGAGGGCCAGTCACCATCGGGTCTATTTTCTTCTATAACAAGAGGAGGCTCACTTGGTACAGCAGTATATTGAAATATTCTTTCAACTGATATGATATTGTTCTCCATATTGCAAAGATTCCAAATAACAACCGCCTGAAACATATTCAGACTAAGCCCATAGGTAACTGCTAACCCAGCAATACCTGCAAATGAAGAAACAAAAGACAGATCATCAAACTTTAGAACACTTTTCAGGGTGCAAAAGTAAAATAGTCAACAAAGAAGAAAACCAAAAACTCCTTACTTGGATCAATTGTTCCCGTTGGAATTGAGATCAAGAAAACCAAAGAGAACGCAAATGTAATAGACGATAACATATTCAAGCGGAAGCAAAGCCACTCCATTGCACCAGCAGTGTAAAAATTTGGCCGAGAATACCCATCTATCAGTTTCATACTCAACTCCTTGAATCGCGCTTCCTGATCAAAGCTCCTAATGGTAGTGGATCCGGACATGGTTTCAGCAAAATGTTGAATAACTGGAGCTTTGCATACACCACCCAATCGTGCTAGTTCTCGCGCTGACGGTATGTAATATTGCTGCAACAAAGTAAAAGAATATATAGTAACGTTCCAGCATATAACATTTGTATTGCGTACCTCTGAAAATCAGACTGATACAATATATTGAGGTAAGAATTGGTAAAAGAAACCACCACTATTTACACAAAAAAGAATATGAAACGACTAAACTATAACATCCAAGAGACTTTTATGGTTTGCCAATTCTTTCAGTATGTTTTTTAGGAGGCTGCATTTCAGTATTCATCTTTTGTCATCTAGAAGGTCATCACCGTTTTACTGAACAAAATATAAAATAAGTAAATGTTTGAAAGTTTAGAATAGAAATAGATTACGTTACTAAAACAGCATAATGCTTAAAGAAAATTGGAGTTTCCCTTGCTGAAATATGTGGGATAAAGCTGATTCTGAAATTAATGTTGTGAGACTTCACTAGCATCGCGGATCAGTAAGAATGTACAATAACTACCTGTAACAAAATGCAGGTGGCAATCACGGGGATAAATACGATGAAGACCTGCCACGCCACCATTGACATTACCGCAATAATACCCAGTAGCTGTATCATTGAGAATGCACACGCCCCAACGGCAAATGGAATCTTCAAATCGACTGCACTTTGGTCAGTAGATGCCTAAAAGTGGAAAAAACTCAGATTTAACCAAAACATTATATTCATATAACCAAGCAAAATAATCAATAGTGAAGCAACAACAATGATTAGGATGACAACAGTGGCAGCAAGTACAATAAACACTCACCCTATTTAAGATTCGTCCACTTGGGGTGGAATCAAAAAACAACATGGGAGCACGGAAAATGCATAAATGCATTTTGTTGAAGAGTACAGTGGCAGTCTTATACCCAGCAGTAAACAGCAACGACGTCCTAGAAAGAATGCAGAAAGAACTTCCAACCGCCAGGGCCACATAGACGATTATGAGGGTAGAACCCTTGACCGGAGGTTTCACGTCCTTTGACTCTGGAGTAGCCCAAGCCATCCAATAGTTGCTTCCTATTTGAAGTACCTGAAATAAAACTTGTGACAACAATATGAAAGGCACAAGAGTTCCTCCATATGCTGTTGTTATGTATTTCCAGTAGACCGAAAGACCAACTCTTCCTTTCTCCCTTTCTTCTTCTTCAACAAGCTGTCCTTTTTGTCTAGCCATATCATCTGTTCCATTTTGGCCGTTTGCAGCTTCCTCTTTCTTCACGGACTTCTGAGCACCACATGTGCTACCATTCTCCTCATCGAAAGTTGGTTTTTCTGATAGTGAGCCTGCAACGGTGGAATCTAGTGCTGATAAAGCTTCCTTGTGTGCACCCACAAGTTCCATAAAGTCGCTCCCTGAATTGAGGATGTCATTGTATTTCCCAGCTTGAGTAATCTTTCCATCTTTCATGACCTAATGACAAAGGAAAACCATCCCACAAGGTCTTGAATTAAACCACTCGAGTTCTATCTACTATATTTACAACAATCGATAATGGCAATTATTGAATTGATCTCGCTTTTTTAAGGGGGAAAATTTATTATTTTTCCTTTTTTTCTTTATGAGTAACGACATAATTCTTGAACAATTTTTTTTTTGGTAGCAATATCAATTAATAGAAATGTCAAAGACCAACTATACAAGAAACAAGACATGAATAGCTCACCAAAATGAGATCTGCAGCAGGTAAGAACTCCACTTGATGAGTAACATAAATCACAGTTTTTGAACCCAAAAGGCCCAGTAAGCATTCCTGTGTAAGCAAAATGTTTCAGTGAAAACCAGCAGCATAAAGTAACATCCAAGTACGAATTCAGAATAGAGTTTCCCTTGGTGACATAAGATCTAATTGTACAAAAAATCAAATTTGCGGACAAATTAAATAAAAAAATGAAGCACAAAACAGATTTCATAGTCACCTTAAAGAGATGGCTTCCTGTATGAGCATCCACAGCACTAAACGGATCGTCAAATAGGTAAATATCAGCGTCTTGGTATAAAGCGCGTGCAATCTGTATTCTCTGCTTCTGGCCCCCACTCAAGTTGATTCCCCTCTCACCTATGACTGTCTGATCACCGAAGGATAGAATTTCCAGATCTTTCTTCAAAGAACATGCTTCAAGGACCGTCTCATATCTTTCTCGGTCCATCTCCTCTCCAAACAGAATATTCTCTTCAATCTTTCCACTCTGTATCCAGGGTGACTGAGCCACATATGCCTTTGTTCCACAAAGCATAATAGTCCCTGATATTTTGGGCACTTCTCCCAATATACAGGAGAGTAAGCTCGACTTTCCTGATCCAACGGTGCCACAAACAGCAACCCTCATACCACGAGCCACACTGATGTTTATATTTTTCAATGTGGGATTAGGGGAAGATGCATCCCAAGAGAAATTCCCGTCAACTACCTCAATTGTAGTGTCAGAACAACCTCTCGGAAGCTTCTCTATGACATCACTTTGCAAGTCGTCAAAACAAAGAAAAGAGGCTATTCGGTCAAGGGAAACTTTTGTTTGAGCTATCATTGAGATTGTATCTGGTAGATTATAGATAGGCAGTTGAAGTATTCTAAACGTCGCTAGGGCTGATAAAATCTTCCCAGATTCAAGGGGGATTCCTAGAAGCATACAGGTGCCAAAAGTGGCCACGGACACAAATGTAGGTGCTCCCCAGAAGACAAAAGTGGTCAAAGCAAATGTGTACCCGAATTTTCTCAACCATCCTACTTCCGTGTCCCTAATTTCTTTAACTTTTGAAAGAAACTTCATCTCCCAAGCCTGAAGCTTGAGGATCCTCATGTTCCTCAAAATTTCAGATGTCACCTTCATCCTTTTATCCTTTGATTTCATTATATTTTCCTGGAACTTCTCTTGCAACTTCCCGAGCGGAACATTTACCAACATCACTATCACGGTAGTGACTAATGCAGCAATGGAAGCAAGCCCAAGATTCTTGTACAAGATCACCAAGGCCAGGCCAACTTGGACTATGACCAGCCACCCATCGTGCATGTACCAAGCAAAGTCCCAAACCCTTTGGGCATCAACAGACATGAAATTAATGATTTCCCCACTCGTCTTATCCTGCTTTGATTGGCACGAAATGCTCAATCCTTTATTGTAAATCATGGCAACCAACACTCCCCTAGCCCTAATTCCGGCCTGTTGCGCCCCAAAGAACCAGTGCCTCTGAGCCAAACACTCAATGAGCTTTGCCACAAAGAATGTGGAAACCAAGATGTACCCTTGGTTTTCGAAGGCTCGATTTCCATTGAGGAATTGAACAAACGAGTCAATGAGGTAGGGACCAACATAAGACGCTATTGTGTATATTAGCGATAAGAAAGCCGTTAATAGAATTTCCCATCTTGTCGTGTAGAACAGTGCCTTCACAATCTTAAATGTGGTTATTCTACTTCCACTACCACTATCAAACTCTAGCTTACTTCTAAAAATTGGAAAGGCCCCTTTGACACTGTCAATGCCGGTAAGTTGAGGAACATCGTCAAGGTCTAATGTTTTCCTATAACCGGCGCCAATCAAAGGACCCATCCAAGAGAAAGTAAGTTTGCTAAGAAGACTAGCATTGGAAAAAGGGGCAACAATTTCACCTCCACTAGACTTATTTGACTGCGTAGCATTCCTTGTACTAGTACCATTCAAAAGGGGTTCTTGAAGAAGGGTATCATCATTTCCCTTCTTCCCCAAAAACCCCAGTAAACAGAAGAAAAAGCCCATAACAGAGGAAATGATATCAGATACCAATAACTGAGTTGGTAGAGATTGATCATTTTTATTATAAAGGAAGTCTACAACAAGGAAACAACAAGACATGGAGAAGTAAAATCCCCACCAGACTCTCAATAAAATTGGGAACCTTGATTCACCGGAATTCGAGAAATGGGTTTGCAAATAAACAGAGATTGCTAACCAAGCAAGTGTTCTGAGTCCAAAATCCAAAAGGGTTACAATCTTTTCATCAGACCAGCCATTTCTGTAGCAAGAAAAGTAATTTAACAACCAAAGCCCGAGATTAAATATAGAAAGTCCCCAACAACTGAACAGAGCTTGATTGTAGTAGGAAAATCTAGTATTCCTATTACTACTCCGTTTTGGAACTTCACAGGGAGTATTCATGATTTTCCTGCATACCCATGAGATTAATAGAAGAAGCAACAAAACCAGGTGCAATGAACCAGAAAACCCATGAAGGAAAATGGCTTGGAGGAGAAAATTACTGGGTGTGTGCATGAGTGATGAATATGAGCGAGAGAGAAAAAACGACATACCCATCTTTGATGATTTCAGAAAGCCAGCTTTCTGGAGCACTTGGCTTGTGGGAGACAAATGGGTATGTCAGAATCCGATGGGTTTCAGGATCAAATGACCGAGTGAACGATATTGTGTGTGCATATATGTATATATATTAACTATTATATGTATAGCCGTCGGATAGCGTAGTGCGCAAGACTCAGCTGACGGAGAGAATTGGGAAGGGCTGGCTGGTATCTTTCCCTTTCGAAGAACCAAGATATGCGAAGACCTGCGATTGGGAGAGAGAGAAACAGAGAGCCTAATTATCGATTGTACTGTGCATTAATGTGAATTGTAGATTTTTGGGAGCTCAGATCCTCTTTGCCGAAAAAACTTGTGCCTCTATGCCGAAGGGTTTTTCGGCCGTTGGATCACTCAAAAATATTAAAACATAAAAACAAAAATCACAATCCAATTGCCCGAAACCCCTCGGCACAGAGGCGGGTTTTGGGCAGAAAGGATCTGGCTCCGATTTTTGGATTATATAAATCCAAAG
Source organism: Vaccinium vitis-idaea (assembly GCA_963854785.1). NCBI lineage: Eukaryota > Viridiplantae > Streptophyta > Magnoliopsida > Ericales > Ericaceae > Vaccinium > Vaccinium vitis-idaea. The sequence goes on from OY978217.1 coordinate 2,194,496, forward strand.
TAGATTATGGGGGTGTCTGGTCAACACTTTTTTCAAGTTTTCCATTCTCCTTTTTAAATTCTAGATATCTGGTCGATAATACCCCAAACACATTCCCTCAAACCAGATTCTCAAATTTTCATTTTCTAGGACAAAAAGCAAAAAGAGTTCTGGAGCTCCTTTTCGGTTGTCTTTCTAATTCTCATTTTCTCCACAATGCTCTACTCTTCATTTTATATCACTTGATTCACTTGTGTGTTTAGGAGATGTGCACCAAATATATTTTGCAACAAAGTAATATTTGGACGATAATGTTAAAAATAAATTATTAATTTTTCTTGTACCACGCTGCCCTTGATATTATAATATATTTATGAATAATCCTTTCAGATTCATAATTATTCTTAGATATTGTTAATTAAATATATAATTGTTTAATTCACTCCACAAAATTAGGTCCTTGATTATTTGAAAGTTTCCAATTTTTTTCTACCTGGGAAGTCTCAAATATTACTTTAAAAAAATTACAAGTAATATTACTTTAGAAAATATAATCATGACGGAAATAAAATTCTTACATAATTTTGACGTAAACAGATACGAACGGCTGGGGTTGGATATAAATTGAGGAACCCCAAGAGTATCAAATAAAGGTAGGGGTCGTATAGTCTTTTTTATCAATAGGGAAAACCCAGAATATAAAATGAAAATGCAAAACGACCTCCAGGTCAAATTATCAAATGAGATTAAGTTATTTCCACCACCGGTTGAAACAAAAGTTTCCTCCAAATCAATTGCATTGCGCCATGTGTCTAAACTATGGTCCCAAATAATAGAACATTTACATGCGCTTCGATTTGGAGGAAACTTTTGTTTCCACTGGCGGTGAAAATAATTTAAAGTCTTATCAAATTGTGTCTCTGTTAAGTGGGTTTTCAAAAGGCTAAATTCCTAAGAGACCCCCTCATCTATACTCATTTTCCACTTAGACCCCCTAACCTTTAAAAGCGTCCAAACTCACCCCCTCATCTATGCGAAATGCACAACACCCCTTACTCCATTAACGGAATGACGGCAAATGACTATAATACCCCTTAAAAAACTCTCACTCACCCCCTCATCTATAAAAATCATCCACAGTGACCCCCTCTCTCTTTCTTTTATTTTTTTTAGTGTGTTTGTTTACAAAAAAAATTTGTTTTCAAAAATAAAATTTAGTGAATTTGTTTTTTTATTTCAAAATCAGAGTGTTTATGTTTTGTTTTCAAATTTGATTTTTTTTCTCTAAATATCTACATTCATTTAAAAACACACCCCAAAAAAAAAATCAATAAAAAAAGAAGGGAAAAAAATTTGGAAAAGATTCTGATAAACGAAGAAACATAGAGAGAGAGCGCCCAAAACTCTAACTTCCTTCCCCCTACCCCATTTTAAACACACAGACATGGAGGGACTTGACATTGTTCGAAACCAAAAATCAAAATCGAAAATCGAAACCATGCCTTGATCAGAGCAGATTGAATTAACATGGACGACTTGGGAGGAGCTATTGTTGGCGTGCGCAGTGCAGCGATACTATTCCTTGGCTCGAGGAGCTGCGAAAACTCTGTCTCTGAGCTTAAACAAGAGCTTCATCGATACGATCTTTCGATCTAGTAATTTTTTCCGCTTAAATTTTTAAATTTTTTCCGATCTAGTTTTTCCATAGGCCATTACAGTTGAAGATGAAGAGCTTGGAGGAAGAACGCGAACGGAGCTTGAAGGAGAACGATGACGTGGAACCAGATCTGGAAAAGAATTTAGAAAAGGAGAGATCAGAAAATGACAAAGACGACGACGGTGACGCTGCACTAGCACCGGCGAAGAGCTCGCCGACGTCTACCGCCGGCCAAGAGAACCGATGGTTTAACGGTGTGTGGGCCACTGGTGTTTCACGAGGAGGGAGAGAGAGTACTGTAGATGGAAAGGGAGAAGGGAGAGGGTGCCCCTTTAACTTTTAAACTCAGTCAGGGCATTTTCGTCCAATTCGTGTCATTTATCTTTAAAATTTAACGGTAATGTAACAGAAGGGGTCTGTATGGCTAACGGTGAAAGGTGAGGGGGTGAGTTTGGACGCTTTTAAAGGTTAGGGGGTCTGTTGGGAAAATGAGTATAGATGAGGGGGTCTCTTAGGAATTTAGCCTTTTCAAAATGCATTCCGAAAATAGTCTCAAACAGCCATAATACAAACTAGAGAATCTAGAATACATAATGGGGTTGCCAAACGGCCACGAAATTGAAAAATACCAAGAGAAGCCAAGGCTATTACTCTTTTCATATTAATTTTTATCTTTATTTTTCAAAATTATCCTCTACTTGTATCCAGTAACTCTTTGCTCATTAATTTTTCAAAATGGCAAAACAATAGTTGTACAAAATTTTACTCATTAACTTTTCAAAATATACACTTCTTTCAAAATATACACTTAAAGGACATCTCAAAATAAATTCTCAACTATTAAAAAGTGACTGAGGGTAGTAATAATCTAGATAAGATAATTTCTACGACTTTTCTATATTAAAAGAATCTTATCAATAGATTTAAAAGAATCTTATCAATAGATTTAAAAGAATCTTATCCATAGACTAGTTGCTAATCCAAATTCCAATGTGCTATGCTTAGAGTGTGTGCTGGGCAAGGAAAGTGAAAATTGGGTTAAAATGGTTGATTGTAAATTCTAACAAGAAAACAAATGGGCGAATCAATCAAAAACTAATCAAGTAAATTGATTTTTTTGGAGGGACATTAAAAAAAGTCTCCGTTATTTTTGTTGGACTCACTTTAAATCTAACACAAGAATTCGGTAAGAAATCGGTATCATCCGTCTAAACTCAATACGTTTGGACAGTCCCAATCAGCCCGGTAAGACTTGCCTAGTGCAGTCAACACGGTCGAAAAGTCACTTTGGGCAACTGGGAAGTGGGAATCTCGTTAAGTCGTTATCATGTTTCGGAAGTTTTAATATGGTCCTCAATTTCTCATTTCCCGGAATGTGGCCTTCCAAGTTCTAAGGTTACATGACTCTACTTGGAAGACAATTTTCTATTCACGTGTTTTGACTAACGGAGATTTTTTTCAGTGGTACTACTTCTTTATGATTTTGGTCCTTAATTAGTGGGATTCGATGTAGAAAAATTATCCTTGCTTTGTTTTCGCTCTGCAATGCCGAGTTCAAGTGATAGACAGTAGACAGTATGACAATCATTTTTTAGTTCAAGTGATAGACAGTAGATGGTATAACAATCATTCTTTAGGTCTGTATGCCTAGGATCAAACCCAAGTAGGCTCCAATGTGCGTTTGTTGTTTTTTTAGAGCCCTGTTGCTCGGACATAATTGTGCACACAGATCGCTTTGTGGGACTCACTTTAAGGCCTCATATAAATGATTCGAGCTGTTCATTGATTTCAAAATAATATTTTGAGGGGACATGAGTAAAAACAGTTTAATCGGATACATTTGAGTGCTTGGTCCAATCTTTATGGCTTTGATTCAATGTTTAATAATCAGAAGATTGGATAAAGAACTTAGTGGTATTCGCTTGAGCTAATTTTTTATGGGTACAATTAAAAACATCTTTAAAAAATGATGTAATTAAATAATCATCCTTTTTTTGGCACCATGTAAGTTTTCATCCCGGTCGCTATCCGGAGTTATGTTTTCATCCTTTTCCATTGTGAAATACCTTTTGTACCCTTTTACCATGATATCTGGTATCTACATATACACGATCAGATTTTTCTTAATTTAGTGGGATTCAATAACTTCCTAATTTAGTGGGATTAATAACTTCCTAATTTAGTGGATTCAACCATTTATTAATTTAATGGGATTCAATCACATCCATTAAGGGAGATAACAAAAGAGATTTCAAATTCAAAAATTTGTTACTAATGAATGGTAAATTATGGATAATCAAGTAAAAAAAAATTAAATTCGCATCAGTAAATATGGTAAAAATGACATACATGAGCAAAACAAGAAGTTTATAGTAAAAATAAATACCACCAAAGTAGAGATATACACAATCATATTTTTTCCTATTTTATAGTGGGATTCAATAACTTCCTAATTTAGTGGGATTCAACCATTTCTTAATTTAATGGGATTCAATCACATCCATTAGGGGAGATAACAAAAGAGATTTCAAATTCAAAAAATTGTTACTAATGAGTGGTAGAATTATGGATAATCAAGCAAAAAAAATTAAATTCACACTAGTAAATATGGTAAAAATGGCATACATGAGCCAAACACCAAGTTTATGGTAAAAATAAATATCATCATAGTAAAGATGGAATTTTTTTGAATAATCATGGTAAAAAAAGGCAAAGGTAATCTCTTATCCTTGTAATCTCTGTAACGTCATTTGCAAATGCCAACATGTTAACACCTTGAATCATGGTAAAAAAAAATGTCAAAAACCATGGTAAATAAGGAAGGGTTTTTTGTGGGCCGGTCCTATTGATTTGCCTCATAGCTCATGAGGTCCCAAACAAATTAGGCGCCCCCCAGACTAATAGTTTTTCCCTATTCTTCCGAAAATACCCCATTCACAAATGGAATCGACTTTTCACCGTTCGAGCCGTTACAGCCGCCGGAGTGGTCAGCGATGGAGGATATAATACCGGCGAGTATGGAACGGAAGGCGAACAGCGTCGACATTCCCTTTTCGCTACGGATTATAAAGAGGAAGAAGAAGCAGTTACAACAGAGGTTTGTAGAAGCAGGGGACTCTGCTTGTTCCTCGGTGAAAAAGGCGTTTTCCTCCATGGTTTTCATAATTCGTGAACTCCACAGCTTCACCCTGCAAATGAGGGAGATGCTATTCTACGAGGATTTACAGGGGATTCTAACGCACGTACAGACGGAAATACACGCGTCCTTTGTGTGGCTTTTCCAACAAGTGTTTTCGCATACTCCGCAGCTGATGATCTCCGTCATGACCTTACTGGCCAATTACAGCGTCTACTCGATGTCGAATGCCACCGCCTTAGCAGCACCGCCTCCTCTGCTGCAATCCTACGCCGCCATGACGGATTCCATTTCATACGAAAATCACGTCGATGGGGTGAATATGGCTTGGCTCAATCCTACGCCGCCATGACGGACCAGTTTAAGTATCCGGTGGGGCTGTGTGGGGTTACTTGTAATACCCGGCCTACCAAATATTGAAGGAAAAAAAAAAAAAAAAGGAAAAAAGAGAAAAAAAAAAGAGAGGAGGAGTTTTACATAAATATACGGTCTAAATTCTAAATATACGGTCTAAATTATGTGGCCTTGGAAATGTACCCCACGTGGGAGTAAAAGTTAATGCATGGGCATATATTAAATTATCAACAAAGATAAAGAGACAAGACAACGAAATAAGAAAACAAAGGTATGAGTAAGATGAGAACTTGTTGAGGGAAAGTTAGCTGGAGGCCACGTAACTTTTGTACGTGGGTGTGTGCATGTATCGTGCTTGGTGAGTAAGCATTGTGTGAGTGCATGTTGAATAGGAGGGAATAAAATAGACAATGGCCAAGTGTTCACTTTGGGGTTCAACTTGGTATAGTATAAAAAAAGAAAGGAAGTCTTGTAGAAAAAAAAGGAGGAAGAAGGTTTTCGAGAAAAAAATAGGAGGCAGTGCATGGCTGGGGCTCTTGGAGCTAAAAGAGAACCGTGAGTTTACGAGTGATGGGCCGACCGATTAACGGTGAGGCGGTGTCCGATACAAAAGAGATTTCAGTATGTTATACACTGTGGTGAGGTCTACATATTTAACGGTGATGATCGACAAGTAAAGAGTGTAAACGGAAAGTTATGTGAGTATGGAAGGAAGTGAGATTGGTTATTTGATAAATTTTATGTTATTTTGGTGGTGGTTGTGGGTCCGGGTCGTTACATTACTAATGGGGTTTAATCACTGGACGATTGTGGTGTTTAATTTGGACGATGGGGTGAATATGGCTTGGCTCAAACAGATTTTTGAAGCATTTGGTAATAAATGTACAGTCTAAATTCTAAATGTATGGTTTAAATTCTAAATATACAGTCTAAAATCTAAAATGTACGGCCTAAATTCTAAATATACGGTCTAAATTCTAAAATGTACGGTCTAAATTCTAAAATGTACATTCTAAATTTAGGGTACCCTAAATTCTAAATATACAGTCTAAATTCTAAAATGTACGGTCTAAATTCTAAATGTACGATCTAAATTCTAAAATGTACATTCTAAATTTAGGGTACCCTATGAAAGTGCTTAAAATCCTAGCATACCCTATAAAAGTGCCTACATGTACAGTCTACATTCTAAAATGTACGGTCTAAATTCTAAATATACGGTCTAAATTCTAAAATGTACGGTCTAAATTTAGGGTACCCTAAATTCTAAATATACAGTCTAAATTCTAAAATGTACGATCTAAATTCTAAATATACGGTCAAAATTCTAAAATGTACATTCTAAATTTAGGGTACCCTAAACTGTAGGGTACCCTAAATTCTAAATATACAGTCTAAATTCTAAAATGTACAGTCTAAATTCTAAATGTACGGTCTAAATTCTAAAATGTACATTCTAAATTTAGGGTACCCTAAACTGTAGGGTACCCTATGAAAGTGCTTAAAATCCTAGCATACCCTATAAAAGTGCCTACATGTACAGTCTACATTCTAAAATGTACGGTCCAAATTCTAAATATACGGTCTAAATTCTAAAATGTACGGTCTAAATTCTAAATGTACGATCTAAATTCTAAAATGTACGGTCTAAATTCTAAAATGTACGATCTAAATTCTAAAATGTACGGTCTAAATTCTAAAATGTACGATCTAAATTCTAAAATGTACGGTCTAAATTCTAAATGTACGTTCTAAATTCTAAAATGTACATTCTAAATTTAGGGTACCCTAAACTGTAGGGTACCCTATGAAAGTGCTTAAAATCCTAGCATACCCTATAAAAGTGCCTACATGTACAGTCTACATTCTAAAATGTACGGTCCAAATTCTAAATATACGGTCTAAATTCTAAAATGTACGGTCTAAATTCTAAATGTACGATCTAAATTCTAAAATGTACGGTCTAAATTCTAAAATGTACGGTCTAAATTCTAAATGTACGGTCTAAATTATAAATGTACGATCTAAATTCTAAAATGTACATTCTAAATTTAGGGTACCCTAAACTGTAGGGTACCCTATGAAAGTGCTTAAAATCCTAGCATACCCTATAAAAGTGCCTACATGTATAGTCTACATTCTAAAATGTACGGTCTAAATTCTAAATATACGGTCTAAATTCTAAAATGTACGGTCTAAATTTAGGGTACCCTAAATTCTAAATATACAGTCTAAATTCTAAAATGTACGGTCTAAATTCTAAATATACGGTCTAAATTCTAAAATGTACATTCTAAATTTAGGGTACCCTAAACTGTAGGGTACCCTAAATTCTAAATATACAGTCTAAATTCTAAAATGTACAGTCTAAATTCTAAATGTACGGTCTAAATTCTAAAATGTACATTCTAAATTTAGGGTACCCTAAACTGTAGGGTACCCTATGAAAGTGCTTAAAATCCTAGCATACCCTATAAAAGTGCCTACATGTACAGTCTACATTCTAAAATGTACGGTCCAAATTCTAAATATACGGTCTAAATTCTAAAATGTACGGTCTAAATTTAGGGTACCCTAAACTGTAGGGTACCCTAAATTCTAAATATACAGTCTAAATTCTACATTCTAAATTTCAAAATGCCTAAACGTACGGTTTAAATTCTAAATGTACAGTCTAAATTCTACATTCTAAATTTCAAAATGCCTAAACGTACGGTCTAAATTCTAAATTCTCCTCTGTGTTAGTCTATGATTCTTGGTGTTGATATACGGTCCAAAGTGCCTAAATGTACGGTCTAAATTCTACATTCTAGTACAAAAATGCAACCAAAATACACACAACACTCAAAATGTAAAAATTAACAGTATGATTAACATCGTTAATTTCTACCTAACAATTAACAATTAAACTGTATATGTTAACAATTAACAGCGTGAATTTCTACTCCATAAATTCTCAATTAACGGTGCTACATTAACAATAAACAGTTTAAATTTCTATCTAATTTTCAATTAACAGTGCTAACTTAACAATTAACAGTATATGAATGCCTATCAAAACAAGGATTAAATTTCACACAATATTTTAGTGAAGTGATGAGGTAAGTATTAAATACTCATTAACGGTGCTAAACTTACAAGAAACAGTGTATGTTAACAACCGTGGCCCTTTGACCTCAGCAGAAGGGGCAACGTAGTAAAACGACATTTTGATCAGGACTTACTCGGCCATGGAAGCACGCCCAGGACTTGGTGAGGCACCAATCCCAAAAATAGGACCGGCCCACCGTTTTCTAAATAAGGAAGCCTTACTTAATGTTCGTGGTAAAAATTCTAGGATGCTATTGCCGCTGCACGGGCTTATATAGATAAGGAGTATGTACGCTCTCCTTATACATACTGCTTATCTACGTAGCCTACGCAACGGCTTTCTTATAAAAGGCATACTAAAAAAAAAATCATCACATAAGGTTCTGATAAAAAATAAAAAGCAAACATGGTAAAAAGCAAAATAAACATGCTAAAAAAAATGGTAAAATTTAATGAGAAAACGTGGTAAACTTATAACTAGTCAAAAGACATGGTAAATATAATATCCTTTTAGACTCAAAATCACGCCTGACATTATCATCCTAAAATCACGCTTGTTAACAGAAAACCCAACCCGTAATTTGGATTCCACCCACTCTGGTCAAATAAATCCTCAATCGGCCTCTCGTCCTCGTCAACATCTCGCGATGATCCGTACATTCTTCAATAACTTCGGGATATTTTCATAAGTCTAGAGTAAAAATAAATACCACCACAGTAAAGATATATACATTCATATATTTTCCTAATTTAGTGGGATTCAACCATTTCTTAATTTAATGAGATTCAATCACATCCATTAGGGAGATAACAAAAGAGATTTCCCATATAATTTGTTACTAATGAGTGGTAAAATTATGGATAATCAAGAAAAAAAATTCACTAGTAAATATGGTAAAAATGGCATACATGAGCCACCAAGTGTATGGTAAAAATAATACCACTAGAGTAAAGATGGAGAAATTTTGAATAATCATGGTAAAAAAGGCAAAGGTAAACAAATAACCGAGTAATTGTGGTAAAAAAATCAATTCAAACTCAATAAATATGGTAAAACTAGGAATAATCATGGTAAAAAAATGATATCTACATATACACAATCATTTTTTTTTTTTTGAATAGTCATGGCAAAAAAAGGCAAAGGTAAACCAACAACCGAGTAATCATGGTAAAAATCAATTTGAACTTAGTAAATATGGTAAAATCAGAAATAAACATGGTAAAAAATGACATACGGGAGCCATGATCCCACCTCGAGATAAACTAAAACGTTTATTGAATGGCACCATGTTCCAAAAATTAAAAAATGATATACGGGAGCCATTGTTCATTGAATGGCACCATGTTCTAATAAACAGAAATGTAAACATTTGACAGAGCCGGCGATGAAGGACGGTGGTGGGTGACGGCAATGAAAGTCGGTGTCGACTGTTCCTTACCACTGCCCTTCTCCTGAAATGAGAGCTACCATTAACATAAGACAAATCTTAATTGATTTGATTGATATCAAATATAGGGAGTAGACACCCAAGAAAACCTCGTATTGAATGACAAATTTAAAATGTAATTACCCAAAATAAAATAAAAAACATATTTACAATGCAGTCATCTACCAATTAAAACAAATGAGCAACATGTATAGGACTTATATATGGTTTCGAATGAGTTTTTTCATCCAGATATGCTCTCAAAACCATTGTATTGCAGATAAAATAAGAATTGTATTACAAGGAATCCAAAAAGATCTGTGATTGGCATTTGTTGACGGCGAGTCAAGACGTCAACGAATGAAGATTTGTAGGACGATTTGAGACGACAAGGACAGATGATTTTGGGACGCCGATTTGGGATGGAGGATTGTCGACGGCGATTTGGGACCACGAGAGGTGAAGTTTTAGGACTGGAAATGGCTGATTATTTCTAGCATTACAGATTTCTATCTAGGGTATAAATTGGATGATAAGGTAAAGCGTAAATCTTGGGATTTTGTTTATAAATGAGTCGCGGACTAGGTCGTTCTCTTTAAGATGTCTTGCTGCTCCGCCTTCTCTTGTGCAAGCAAAATAGCATGCCGTCCTCAGAATAAAATAACCCAAACAGTCCTTTTTCTAGATCTTCCTTGCACAGAAGAAGACCAGCAAATGTAGAACACAATCTACCTTCTTGTTCTGGAAAACAGTGTTATGAAAGAATATTTTTTTTGTGTACAGGACTTTTTTTATAGCCAAAACTGTGAATGGAAACAAAATCAAATCAATCGGTAGAAGCACTTTTGCTGACCAAAAAAATTTAGAAGCACAATTCTTTTTGGGAATTGATATTGGCACTCCCCATTTTGATATTGGCACTCCCTTTTTTGTCTCTATTAGGTGAAGTTCCTAAACTAGCCTTATATTTTATAATTACATTTATCCCTTACTATCAAAATGACTGAAATAACCCTTTTATTTTACTAATGAGGGAACTCCACTAATCAAATAACTTAATGCAAATCAAACAACTTAACGCAAATTTGATGTCTACATATTCCACCAGTAGATGGGACCATTCACATAAAACACCGGATCCAGGGGTGCTGGAAATCAACCCCAGGAAACCACCCTGAAAATCGCCCAAAATGACGTCATTTTGAGCGCCAAAAGGGCAACAAAAAAAAAACAATCAAGAAGAAGACCAAAACAAGAGATTCAAATACACTTCAAACAAACATAACCAGTAGAGTCCGAATATGTTTTTTTTTTTTATCAAGAAGAGTCCGGATTAATTTTTTTTGATCAATTAAACGGTATACAGCATAATTTTTTTGGTAATTTGATCAAACATAACCAACAACTATGAAAGTAAACTTCACTTCACCAAATCAGTTGGTGGGGACCAAATTAATCCAATAAGGTGCAACAATGGTTAAACAAACATTCTACTTATTTCCACGAATAATAAGAAACTAGAATAATTGCCGATGCGAAATCGACTCGGATAAAAAACCCAAGATCTAAAAAACCCAAGATCTAGAATCTCAAACATAAATGAGGAGAAATTACCGTAATCATTTGTAGAGTCGAATGCTTTGTACCTCTTTGATATTTCTTCAACATTGCTCGTGGCCGTGAGATTTATGATATCATTAAGCTCAGAGATATCTTCCTGTGTGAACTCCATTGTTGGTTGGAACTCTTAGATGCCTTCACCATCATCATCCATTGTTGAACGTGTAAATAAGAGAGTGATTTGGAAAGAGAATAGATGAATCGAAGGGGATAAAGAAGGAAATTTGTGACTGGTAGCAGATGAATCGAAAGGCCAATAGAAAAGAAGAAACTCTTGTTCTCTCTCTCTCTCTCTCTCTCTCTCTCTCTCTCTCTCTCTCTCTCTCTCTCTCTCTCTCTCTGCCAAGGCAAAAGAACAGAACGTCTTGGAATGTAGTTTTCTTTTTCTTTTTTTCCTTCTTTGTCCGTTGCATAAATAAAAGGGTTAATCTAGTCAATTTGATAGCAAAAGATAAAGCAATTATAAAGTGCAAGGGTAGTTTAGAAACTTCACCTGAAAGGAGGTGTCAATATCAAAATGGGGAGTGCAAATATCAATTTCCTTCTTTTTTGTTAATTACTATTAAAAAGAGAGTAGACAGAATTCCATTGGTCGAATTCGGGACCTTGCCATAGATTTTGACTTCATTCATACTACGAACAGATCAAGATTAAAAAAAAATATCAAACAGATACTTAAATTTATTTGGGACCTACAAGGAGCCGTATGAGGTGAAAATCTCATGTACGGTTCTGTACTAGAGATGGTGGTATCAATGATGTTTTTTGCAGTCAAAACTTGCAAAAATATTCTGAATTTTAATAAAAACATGCACAAGGCCCAAATTTGCACCCATGCGAGGTTTGCACACACCCGATTAATTGATTTCTAGACTAGGTTCCTAAATTGGCACGGGCCTTGGCCCATATACAGGAACATGCAATGCAAGACCTCACTTGGGTCTAGCCACATTCATAAGCCCATTAAAGAGTTCTGTAAGCCAATGGCCCTGTTCGGTTTGAGGTTTTAGTTTTGTTGACATTATCATTTCTCTCATTTCTCTCCACTCATTACACCTGTTTACATCATCAAAACTAAACTAAACTATACTACAAACCAAACACAACCATTGTAACTAAGCAACATGAGACAAAAGGTTTTATACCGATGTTTTAGAAACACATATCCCAACATTAGCTTTTGAAAAAAAACAAAATATCTCCAAATAGTTAAAGTCACTTTGGCGCCAGCGGGAAGTTCCCACTTTTTCATTTCTAGGAACTAGCCTAGAAAAGCTTACATTACTCGCATGACAATTTTCTCTTCACCTGTTTGACAAATGGGAGAATTATTTTAGTGGTAATAAATTAGTAGGTCCCTTTGAAAAGTAACTGGTCCAACCCTTGGAACCGAGGTAAGCTATTATGTGTGCTGGTAAAGATTCTTAGAGCACTACATGACAGTACTTCAAGAGAAAAATGTATTGTAAATGATGTGTCGCTAGTATTAAGAAATGGGCCCATACCACGCATTCTCTTTTGAAAAATAAAAAAATAAAAAATATATTTTAGATAATGCTACACTATATTTGTCAAAAAGTATTATCTCAATACTAAACATTACTACACCCATGTCTGGCTGAAATTAAAATTCCACGATGTGCCACGGCTGACGGACACAAAAGAGTATCATTAGACATTAGTCTTACCAAACGATTGTAGAGATTTAAATCTAAAATACAACTTTGGTGGTTTAGCACAAATTCTCCATCATGCCTGTTTTGCGCCCCTTTTTTCTTCCTAAAAATGACCAAAAGCCTACAACAAACATCAGGAACGGAGTCAGGATTTTTGTGTAGTAAGAGCGGGCTATGTATGTGGAGGAGGAGCGGGGTGTTATAATTTGATGATGTATATATTTTTTCAATGTAATAGCATGGTTTTTTCAAATTGTAGCAGGGCGACAGCCCCTACTAGCCACCTCCTAGCTCTATCCTTGGACTATATGCATCTCACACACAAGTGACGCTCACAAAATGCTCACATCATTCCATGAACTCCACAAAAGATGTTAGTGCATGATATTATAATGATACAATGTGTGAGTCCACAATTGCTATCCCACACAAACACTCACATCTTTACAAAGTATGTAGAATCCACAAAAGATGTTAATGTATGATAAAATATAGTAATATGTAGTCTACTGCTCTCCCACACAACTGCTCTCCCACACAAACATGCACATCTTTGCAACGTATATAGAGTCCACAAAAAATGTTCGTGTATGATACAGTTTAACACGAGGTTCCCCTTCCAGCACTGCTTCCACGGCACGGGAAGCACGTCCTTATCAATTGAAGTGAAGCGGTAGAAACCAACACTCCCCCCTTCCTATTTTTCTACCAATAATACACCTATAAATCCTATCATTGTATTATGAACATGTCCCCTATGTGTCCGTGCCTCGATTTTTAGAAGACAAACGTGTCCCACACTCCCAGTGTCTGTATTGTGTTGTGTTTGTGCCATTGTCTCTATCCGTGCTTGTTAGGCTCCAAGGGTCTACGTGAGAAAGAATGATGCAAGTTAAAATCAATACAAGGAATATGGCATCACGATTTTCTGGCTGATCATATTCCATTTGTTTGGTCACGACATCTTCCTTCCCTTATTCAAGAGTCTTGATCCAATTGTAGCCTACGGGCTTCACTAGTAATAGAAATTGGGAAGGTCACCCCATGCCACAGATGCAAACAATTTGAGGAACACGTTTAGAAATTACACCAAGTGCCACAACAAGGGTAATGAAGGAGATAGCAAAGAAAACAGTCCCTATGAATTCCCAACTCAACCTAGAAAGAAAGCTCGCCCCCGGAATAGGTCTACAAAGCCCACAGAACTCAGATTGCCCTTGGAATTCATCTCCCTGGAATTGTCTTGGCACAAGCTACCACTAATAAAAGACATCAGACACAGTACTGACAGAAGAGTTCCAAGCATGCTTTCTTGTCTTCACACTATTGGATTATAGTACTTGAGGTAATGTGTTACAGCCGTCAAATCAGGGCTCACACTTAAGCAACCAATGTGATAAATCATAAGGAGGCCCTCGTATGGAATGCTGGGGGAGTAATCACCCTTGAATTCAGTAATGTGCATAGTGTCAACATAAAAGAGAATGTCAACACCAAAAGATGATACTAGCATGGGAGACCAACGACTTACTGGAAGCAAATAATTTAGCAAAGAGAAAATTAGAACCTGTATTCATGGAGTAAGAAGAAAAAGATAAGTGAGCTTTTGACCATGAACTAGCATTAGTAAGATGAATTCAAATTTATCATTGGTGTGGCAATATCTGGTAAGATGGTAAAGTAAATAAACTGGCAATTGAGTGGAAATCAATTACTACAATCTGGTAATTAATTAACATGAAGAGATAGAGAAGTGTGTTGACAAGAGATAATTCATTTCAAAATTGTTTCTTGTCTTAGATTGAATCATGTTTGGATGAAGGGAACAAATCTCCCTTCTCAAAATTCGTAATTACAAGAGATATTAGAGCAATATGTGCAAACACCAAAAGAGGACCATCATGTGCATCAAGCACCTACTAATAGCAAAATATTCAACCTTTCGACGTTATGAAGTCCACTACTAGTTGAAAAGTTCTGCAAAAAGCACATTTGCACGTAGGGTGTTGTTCAAACAGGACATAGAGTTTCAATAAAGGGGTAAGCACAACCATTCACACCGTCATTAATTACTTCACCTGGCACAAGATCACGAAGCAAACCCAATGTCTTGCTCTTCATATTGTAGGTAATAACTTTTCCCGGAATTGCCACCACGAGTGTGAGATCTTCTTTCTTCTCATCCTTCACAACACACAACACATAAAACTTAGAGAATGTTTCCATCTCAGGAAATGCAGGTCCCATGGTTTTCAGATCAACCCAGTACTTCGAAATCAAACGGCAAGTGCGACCTTCCAACTCTAGGATTGTGCATCTCATAGTAGAGGATGAACGGGTCTGAATAAGAATCAAATCATCGCCACATTCTCCGAAAAACTTGACACTTTTTTTAGAAATATTTGACCCTCTAGGGAGTGGCAATGCAATCATCTCCTCGGCATCAACTTCGAATCTCAACAGACCATCCTGAAGACTTAACCAATGAATTGCGCCATTCAAAAAGACACCACGACCATAGCATGTACCTGGTGGAAGAATCTTCTTCCAATTCCCACTCTCCGAGTTGTACAAATCAATTTCTACACGCCAAGGATCACGAAGACTAGGATTGTAGCGACTGCCCACGACAACTTTGTAGTGAGGTGATTTTGACGGGTCAAAAGCCAAGCAAGCACCACGAAGAATAGGTGTTCGAATCGAAAGTTCACTAGGTTTAGGAAGTACTTTGTACTTCTGCGTGGTCACATTAGAAACAATGTATATCGAATTGGGCTTATAACCAGTACCGAAAAACATCTCAAACAACAGTAAGCCGTTGCAGGAATGTATAATTTTAGGTTTAGATTCATTACCTTCAATTCCATCGATGAAGGAGAGAGAGGGTAAACCGTGGTTTCCGATGAGGGAGACGGATTGAAGACGGCTGTCGGAGTAGAAATACAGGCCTGACATTGACAAGCTACGGTTTCGGGTGGAGTGGTTTGTGGAGAACTGGGGTTGGGAGATGAGAGAGAGCCAATGCTTAGACACACACTTGAATCTGATTAGGGATTTCGCTGGCAAACGTACAAGGATTTCACTGATGAGGTCGACGTTGCTGGCAATCAAATCCGCCGCCTGTGATATTTCCGCCGGAATTCCTTCGCCGGAAATCGCATTTCGTCTTTTGTTTGATGATTTCTCGGCCATTGTTGCTTGCTTGATAGGTACGGAGAAGTGATTACAGTGGAAATTTGGGAGAGAAAAGGACGACCTCGTGGAGAGGGAGAGAGGGGCGTGGCGTCAATTTGTTTTAGGGACAATTGCAATTACCTCCCTTATTTTTACCTTTAATACAGATTCCTCCCTTCCGTTTAGGAAATTACAGCTATCTCACTTAGAGTTGCATCACACTTTCCCCCACCTCCCTTAGTTGAGCCAGTCAACTTAGAGCAACTCCAACACATGCTCTTTTCTTTAAAATGAAGAGTGGAAGTGACATATTAAGGGGAGATTAGAGTCAAAATTAAATTTAAAGAGTGGATGTGACAAAAAGGTGGATGGGTTCCTCCAAACAGTACAACTTTTTGAAGAAAAGAGGGCATAAATTACAGTCAAAATTAAATTTAAAGAGTAGATGTGACAAAAAGGTGGATGGGTCCCTCCAAACAGTACAACTTTTTGAAGAAAAGAGGGCATAAATTACAAAATCTCCCCTTAATATGTCACTTCCACTCTTCATTTTAAAGAAAAGAGCATGTGTTGGAGTTGCTCTAAGGCTTGGTTTTCCATTTGATTTTATGAGAAATCCCATAAAATCAACCACTACATAAAATCACTCTTGCTCCTATTAGATAAAATCCAAGTTTGATTAAATCTCCACCCAATGCATCATTTGTCATTTTATCCTTCATTTTCTTTATCCCACCATACAACACAAATAAACATTTACAAATTCTCTTTCTCCCGTTTCGAAATTAACCATGCACCCAAGTACTGTCCACGAAAATTTCAAACTGGTGTTTTCACTTTGGAACCCAAATAACGTCTGTTTTTTAATTCTTTTGAACTTGCAATTTAGTATTTGAGGATGGGGCCAAACAGTAAATTTACTTTCCTTTAAAGACTCATGTATAGTACTTCTAGCTTTTATCAACTACTCTCTTTTATCAAATGAGGCGATGTTTTGCTAAAATCTGAGATTTTATCGGACGAAAAACCAAGCTTAACTAATTACTATGACCTTAGTAGTAACATTATCAAGAATATTGATTTTAACCCTTTCCTCCTTTCCCACCAATCTCTCTTTCCAGTCAAAACAAATATTTTTCATAAGCCTATTGCCTCTCCTAGTAAACCTCCATAACCACGCCACCATAAAAGACCACTAAAACTCTATAAGCGCTGTCACCACGAACCACCTCGAATCAGTACGAATATAAATCGCACACCTTCGTCATTCCTGACCACAAAGTCATCCCCAATTATGTAATTTTTGGTCACTGTGTGAGGGTAACGGTGGGAACTTATTTTTTCCATTAGGTCTACGGAAGGGACAAGTCTTGAGAGGGCCGATAGTGCAAGTTTGTAAACAAAAATGGGGGAATCTCTATTAAAGGCAAACCTCATGGGAGGTAAATGTAATTTTCCCTTTGTTTTATTATTTGGACTTTGGTGAGTGTTGTACTTCTTGATTTGTCGACAAAGAGAGCCTTGGTTTTTAGTAGCATTTTTCTTTAATTTTTTTTTTCATGTTTCTGACACTTTGATTTTGAAAAATTAGGGTGACTTTCCCAAACGATTTTATCAAACGAGGAATAAGAGAAATCTCTTCACCATTTGATTTATCAAGATTTCATAAAATCAAATCTATTGGAAACTAGGCCTAAATACATAAATACAAATGCAATTCTGTTTTGGTAGGTGATGAAACTTTAGAACTTGTAGGGCGTGCTTGTTTTGGGGACTAGGGTGGGATTGGACTATTAATCTCCCATCTCTCCTAATCTCATATTTGTGTGGTTTTTAATCTCATATTTGTGTGGTTTTTAGTGTCGATTAGTCTTGCGGGACTAGTAATTTGGAGGGATAAAATAATTTTGGGTGTGATAATAGTCATGCATTAGAGAAACTCCAGACTAGCAGTAAACTTAAAATTTTCTTCTTGTTATAATTTTAGTAGGGAAAAAAATTACTTTTTCTACCGACCTTAATAAAAAGAAGTTACGTTACATTTTATCATTTCGTACAATTTCTTAAATAACCTTGATAATAAATTTAATTTAGTTATACATCATTTTTGCAACCAAAAAAAAGGTGAACTTTTTATATCAACATCTTAAAAAAGAAGAAAAAAAAAAGGCTTATTTGTTAGTCCATCTCTGATCTTTGCGCTATTTTTTCAATTGCTTATATCTTTTGATATCCTCAAAAATACAATTCGTAAAGTATTTGATAGTTATCGATCATTTCTACTATAAAAAAATTAGAATTATAAAAATCATTATACTATAAATCGGAGTAAAAACTATGGGAAATTGAACACAAACATCGAAAAATCCACAAAATTGAACCTCTTCTGTGACGGTTAGAGGTTGCTGAGCAGCTGAGGAACTCACAACCAAAGCCACAGTCCTTGCTCGCTTGCTCCACCAACCAGCAAAGCAAGAAAACATGGACTCCTCCTCTACTCGCTTTCACCTCTTCAAACGCCGCAAGGAACCCTAATACTTCATCTCTCTCTCTCTCTCTCTCTCTCTCTCTCTCTCTCTCTCTCTCTCTCTCTCTCTCTCTCTTCCTTCTCACTGTACATGCAAAAGCATTTGTATCCAATTCATATCTCACCAATTTCCACAAACTGCTCAAAACCCTCTCATGGATGCATCAGTTGAATCCTTTCTCAATCGGTCCACATTCTTCACTGCTCCAAAACGCTCTCTTCCCCTTCTCTCTCACCACCATAGTAAACTATCCGCAGCAAATTACCCTACAAATCTGCATTTCGCTTCTCGAATTCCAACCAATTGCATCCGTCCATTCATTCGCAATGAGTTCAGATTCAGAAAAAGTGTGATTTTTAACTTCAGAGCTTGTTCCAGATCCTCTGTAGCCAATGACAGTAGTCTTGGTGTTAAGGACTCGGTTACGAGTGTGAATTTAGGGTTTATAGAGGTATTGGTGAAGCGTGGGATTGTGTTAGCTGCTATTGTATGTGGGGTGGTTGTGATTGGTTGCCGAAGGGCTTTTGCGGCGGAGTTGGTAGCGAATAGTTCTTGGCCTAAAGTATTGCAGGTTCTTACGGTTTTCAGAGAGCAAGGTTTAATTTTGGCTGCGCTTTTGGGTCTGTCTGCCTTTTTCTCAATGGCTGAGACTTCAATTACCACGCTTTGGCCTTGGAAGGTACACTTTAACATACTCCCATCTGTTTTTTCTTTTCTTTTTTTTCCCAATAATAGGATGTTAGTATGTTAGTAGAGTTAGATTAAGGCCAATGACATTCCATGACTTGAACGTGAAACCTCTGAGCATGCTCAGTAGTGCCACTCATGGAGGTTTAACCTGCGGCTCGGGGTCTTATTAGAATTTCGTTGGTGCAGTAATTGTTATGGGAAGGAGCTTGTGAGGTTTTGATTTTGAGCTAGGAACGAACTACTAAAGGGTCCAAAGTTACTTTTCAGGACATTTTTTACTTCTCGAAACAAAGAGTAATTAGGGAAGGAAATTCCTTGGTGAGGATTTGTTTTTAGCTTCATTCAGAATTAAGGGATATATGATTTACCATAGTCGCAGTGTAATGCCACTAGGAATGTGAAACTGAACAACACTAACACCGTTACACAACATGAGACTTACGTGGTTGCCAAAGAAATGGGTACATCCACTGGGAAGCGGATTTTGGTTGTTGCAATATCACTCAACACTCTTAGTTTCACAAATTAGCTTCAGAGAATTTGCATGGTTTGATTTTTTGCTTACACTAGCCTTTGTTCTTTTGACGCAAATTAGGGTGGAAATTTTCTGTGGGACTTTGTTATCTTCTAACTGCCATCTGGGCATCGGTGCTTTGCTGCATACCGAATGAAATTACCAGCAGCCTCCGAGATTCATATATGACCTAATAGGACTGGAGGCGTGTAATTGATTCTCAAAGTGAGTATAATAAGTTTTTGGCTAAAAAAGGGTTTATGATAGTGATGAAGGGGATACCTCATCTATCAAGAGTGTGAGTGATGGTGTTAACATTTAGCTGGGTTCATAGTCCACAGCTTTCTACCTGGTCCTTTTTATGAGGATCTGTGAAGTGATATCTGATAAACCAGTTCCAATTTAGATACAATTGCAAATTTCATGTGGTGTTAGTTTTGATAAGACTATCTTTATGAGCAAAAGGGGACATTGAGTTGCTGAGGTGATGATGTAAGGGTTCCACATTCCTCTTCGGAGGTGATTGATTGTTAGTGTTAATAAAAGTTTAGGGTCTTGTTCGTTTCCCTGTTTAGTTTTAGTTTTAGTTTTGATGACATCATCATTTCCCTTATTTCTCTCTCTATCTCTCTCCACTCATTACACCTGCTGACATCATCAAAACTAAACTAAACTATCTAACCAAACACAGCCTAGGTAATTCTTTGTGGCAACTAACAAATCCTTAACAACTTTACAAGTCAAAATTACTTGCCTTTTACTCAACCACACCCAGCCTCCCAAACGATATTTACATAGTACCAACTAACTCACAAGATACAATAGCAACCTCTATGAACACCTAGCTAGCGCTATAGTGAACAACCTCTAGCTCGAATGGAGATCTGCAACCAAAAAGGTTACAGGAGAATATACATTAGCAACATAATAAAAAGAAATGCGTAGACATTTTATATGGATCGAGGTTTAAACATCAAGCCTATACCAATTTTATGATATAACAACAAAACCCCCAAAGAAGACACCTCCATCATTGCAATAAACTTTCTCAACCCAAACTCATTTCAATGAAAGAATTGTAAGTAATCCTGAAGTATAATTTTAGGGTTTCAGTAATTGATATTTATCTCTTATGTTCAGGGTAGTTTAGTCCTTTTGTGTTATTAGGGTTTCGCTAAGGTTATCGTTATTTTTTATGTTCGGGATAGTTTAGTCTTTTCGTGTTATTAGGGTTTTGCTAAGGTTATTAGGGTTAGGCTTAGCCTATATTACCCCTTCATTAGTCTTGTAATCATTCAAGCTTTCTAATGCAATGAGATTGTTACGTTGTGTCTCTTCTCTCTTTTGCAATGCAACAGTAATCACATTTGCACCCCCGCTCTAAAGTAATAACATATAAGTTCATCAAATGTGCCAACGAGTCGTCTACCTCATGACCAGGAGATACGACAGTATCGTTACCTCATTCACAGACTCATATAGTGGCGGTGATGAGGGTCATTCTTTATAACCAATGGTAGGTGCTCACAAGTTACATTAATACTCAGCCATTAGGGTAAGCGGCAACCAAGCTCACTAGGCAAATGCCCACCAAGTTCGTCGATCCACCAAAAGCAAGCATCAACAAGTTTGCTCAACAACCTAATGCAAGCAACAACTAAGCTTGCAAACTAACATATTGGCACAAGAGATATAAAAATTCCCTTTCAACTCATAAAATATCATTTGATCCACCTGAGCCATGAATATCTCCAAAATATTATCAAAGCATAAGAAGAGTTTTCAAACAGTAATAACCACACGGCAAATTGAGCAATTAGAAAAGTAACATTTCAATTTATTATTGAAGTTGTACATTCCCACTTTTCAAAAAGACTCACTCCGTTATACTCTATCCTCTACGTGCCGGAGACATAACGGTGACCGTCCTTATGTTATCCTTGCTTAAAATGTAGATTATGCAACGTCCATAAGGCTCACATTCACCTCTCATGCTCAAATGCAAATAAAATGCTTGAATGTACATAAGACAATCCCACAGCCTTACAGTCCTTGAATTCATAGAATTAATGTACTTATTCGTTTGCCACGAGATTTTTATCACAAACTCTAGAGACATACAGAAACATCATATTAAACGTCCAGAAATTTCTGAGCCCGGTAGCTATTTTGAAATAGATAATATCAGACTTGAAGCTCACAGTAAATTCTGTAAAACAGTGGCCAACTTCAAACTGAAATATGCTATTTCACAGAAATAATTAAGGTACGTGGATTATATATTTTGAAAGCTCTATGTGTCTAGTTTCTAACAAAACAAGCGGATCGCAATTTTGAGTTTCCTAGGATGAGAGAGCTGTTTCCGTGATGTGCAGCAGTGCTGTCTGCATTTTTTCATCTAACAGCAGATTGTTTTTTCTAGTCATTTTGTGCTTTGAGTGAAGTTATGAAATTTTGACAAAAGATCAAGGACGTATATAGGTACCTGCATTTAAAGTCTCGTAAAATACGAGTTCGGGAACCATGTCTAAAAATTTGTCAAAACCATGGCCTAGTTGATTTTACTAATCTCAATAGTGAACCCCTTAACTATCTTTGTCACGAATTTCTACAAAACGAGACCATAAACTTTTCTTCCCGATGGTAATAAACTAAGTTTAATTGTGTAAGAGTAGTTACATGAATCATGAATTTGAAATTATAATCAATAATTCTTACCTTAGATTATATTTTTCCCAAATCTACCCCCAACCACCACCACGAAGCTCTCTCTCTCTCTCTCTCTCGTTGCTGTAAAAGAAAGAGCCGCAAATCACTTATTTAGATAAGGATACAGTTAATTGAGGTGTCATGTATTTGGACTTCTATGTAAATTGGATAAAAAAACAAACCAAAACGGGATGATTCCCTAGCCTTCCACATCCTTCCACTTTTTGTTTTCTTCTTCTTTTTTTTCTTTTTCTGTACTTTTTGTTCCTCTAGGTGTCCTCCAAGACACTCGTACACGCGAGGTTTAATTCTACCTCTAGCATGTCCTTTCCCCAACATGTCCCAACCTATAATTATTCAAGACTTATTTTAATTTCTCTCTTAAACTCATATAATTGTTTTGATATGATTACCAATCTATCACCGGTAACAAAACACGTGATTTAAATAGAATGCCAGATGCCATATCAACTGAGTTGGACGTGAATGTTCGGGGCCTTACAGTCTTACACCTTTCGCGTCTTAAAACCTTCCTACATCAAAATCTTGTTGTTTTAATTAAGGTTTTTGAAGATAGAAGATGCATATGGGCTATCATTGGGTGCTTTTAGGTTCATACAATGCAGTCCATGTGGTCCTTATTAGATAAGTTTATGGGATGCTATTATCTTTTCATGCTCATACAAAAAAATGTTCTGGCCTTGGGAAGTTTCCAATCTTGTGTGCTCCTGCAGGCATTGCCATGTGGCGTGAATCTGTTCTTATATTTTATTTTATTGTTCGACAGACTTATTATTGTTTTTGTTGGATACTGCGGAATACCAGGTGCGTGAGCTGGCTGAAAAAGAGCCTGAGAATGGTGTCTTCAGAATGCTTCGCAGTGATGTTACTCGGTTCCTTACAACTATACTTATTGGCACAACGTACCGCCCTGCTTATGGTTCCAATAATATTGTATGTCGTTCTCTCTTGAATTTGAATAATGTGCCTTATTCATAGTTATTTTTTGTTTTCTCAGTGTGGTAAACATTGGAGCAACTGCACTTGTCACTGAGGCGGCAACAGCAATATTTGGTGAGGCTGGTATAAGTGCAGCAACTGGGGTGATGACTGTACGTCAAAGTTTCCTTTTATATTCATCGAAGAATCTAAAGAATTGAGACAGTTTGAACATAAACATTGTGAGATTCCAAGAACCAAATATGCTATCTAGTGCATCAGGCTGTGGAAGTTTATTGTCAAATGTTGAATCGTCATAGTTGCTATTGAATATGAATCATATAGTTTAGCATCATTGCTTGGCAGCTGCGGACACTATTTTAATAGTTGCACTAGAATTGCCATCTAAAGTTGCCCAGATTCTTCTTCCAAAAAACACATTTTGCTAGTTGTATGATATTGCTTGTATACAGTACCTACTTATGATCTGTGCATCACTCCGCTCTCTCTCTCTCATCACGCCGGCACCTATCTGTAGAAGTTTTGGAAATTAATGAGTTGGCGGATTCTGTAGTTTTTGAAAAATCTAATGGTGTTTTGTTGTCATTGGTGCTCCAGTGTTTGAATAAATTATGAATAGGAAGTTTTGCAAGTAAAACCATAAGCTGTTACTTTATGTCAAACAACAGAAGAATCTCCCCTCGCTCTGGATTTCTACCATGGTAGTGAGGCATTTAAGGCATTTATTATTAAAGATAATTTCTGGAGGGTTTTAATATCTAGGTAAATTCATAGTCTAACAGATGCTCATCAGACTTCCGCGGGTAAAAATTGTCTGAAATTTATGAACAAGGTTTCTTGTAACTTCAGTAGTAGCTTATTCTGCATGTGAAGAATGGACTTCCAAACTTGCATGGGATGAAACTATGTTTCTGTTGTGGTTTGAAAATCTTCAATCCACTAGGAAGAGAATAATTCCCTAGTCATATCCAAGGTTCTAAATACCGTCCCTTACGTGTTATAGCCCAGTGCCTTGGAGGAACTAAATATGGTACATTATCATGTCATGATTTTCAGTGGATTTTATCTCTCAAATATGGAGTATTTCAAATGCTCTTTTTGTTCCATGTACTCCTTACCTAATTAAGTTATATTGGCAGGTGTAGCATACACATACATACAATCGGGTTTCTTTATTGCTTCACCTATGTTTTCAAACCAGTTTTTTTTTGTCCCTCATGATGTCAGGTTGCTGTCTTGCTCCTTACTGAAATTACTCCAAAAAGTATTGCTGTTCACAATGCCACTGAGGTTGCTAGGTTCGTGGTAAGTCTAGAAGTTGTTACTTTCTTTAGAATTGAACTGAAGATAACATAACTGGATAGTTACTGGTTACAAGGGATCATGTGCCTCGTTTCCAGTGACTTTGTGACAGTATTGCCTCTACATTAATCTAATCAGTGTCACTTGCAATTTCTCTAGGTCAGGCCAGTGGCATGGCTTTCAGTGGTATTATATCCTGTGGGAAGAGTTGTTACCTATCTATCAATGGGTATGCTAAAAATGCTCGGTCTGAAAGGAAGAAGGTGTGCCTTATCTTGAATGTGTTTTGATATTTTCCTAACTTCCTTTTCAGTATCTTGTCAAAAGAAGTGCATCTCTTGCTCTTGCCTTTGTTGTGTGTGTGTGCCGTGTGGTTGTAATACGTGTACCTCCTTTGGGTTTCCCCAGGAGGACTTCACCCTCGGGCCCTAGCATTTATAAGTACCCTAAATGGCTCGTTTTGCATGCTACTAATTTGAGAGTTGGTCTGAAAAAATAGTCAAGTTACTTTTGTATGCAAAATAACAATTATATCTTAACAAATTTGGAAACCCTTCTACTGAAAAAGCCTAGTGTAGGAGATGGAAGAGGGCAACTATTTCCACCCCCTTCCCCCCTCTCCGGTACCCCTCTCATAAGTCTTACGTATATGCAGTAGTGTTAGTCAAACACTACACCTATGATACTGATTTACATTTTTTCTTGAAATCAACTGACCCTGTCATTTCTGATGGACTAGTGAACCATATGTTACTGAAGATGAATTGAAACTGATGTTGCGAGGAGCAGAATTAAGTGGGGCAATAGAGGAGGAAGAACAGGTAAAGGCATCATTTGTGTCCCTAGTGGGTTGAAACTATATGGAAATTGACTTCATTAGTTTCTGAGTTGGGGTGACTAGTCAGTTTCATTTAATATTCTGTTGTCAGCTCCCTCTGTTTCAAATATATGAGCATCACATTCTACACAGAGCATCTTTAGAGGAATATCATTTTGCCTCTGAAAAAATTGTAAAATCAAAGTGATATATGTTGTATTGTCCGGGTAATTTGACAAAGTCACAAAAAGCTGCCTAAAGTACATGATATATTGTTTGGACTATGTAAATAGGGGTGGTGCTCTGCAAGTGAAGTAAAGAATGAATTGGATGATTTTCCTTTAACCACCTAGTTTATGCCAGTATGCTGCAAGATGATGCCCTAAGCGAAATGAGTACATCATCTAAAATTGTTAAACATGACTGCTCCACAACATAGAGCCTTGAAAGCTAAGAGTTCGGAAACTCTTGGCTAAATTCGAAGGTTGTTAGGAACTTGAGTTTGGGGTTGTGGATGCAATCATGGTCAGAAAGGTAGAGTTTGACGTATTTTGGGTCTAGTAGTTCTGTAATAGGGATATATTGCTGGATTGGCTAGGCTGGTAGAAATCTGGGAATTCTGGACCCAAGAAAATCTAGGGTCCTTGAGCCACACATTAACTCATCTAGTGACGGAACAAATTTCGAGGATTGCAGGAATACTCCTGATAAAAATGAATTCCCCTTTCGTCTTGAAGCATATACTTGAGGGACTGATCACAGTCGGCTTCTTTGTTTACAGGAGATGAGTATTAGTAATTTTTGCTTTCAGAAAGTCCTTGGTGAGATTACACATCCTATTTCATGCATAAGGACTGAGAGGCTAACAACATCATGTGGTCTTGCAGGATATGATTGAAAATGTGTTAGAGATAAAAGATACACATGTCAGAGAAGTAATGACACCTCTCGTTGATGTTGTTGCAATTGATGCTAGTGCAACACTGGTCGATTTTCACAACTTGTGGGTGACTCATCAGTATTCAAGGTATGTCACTCTTTTAATCTGTTCGCTTGTTACATTGTCCTTCCTATTTTAACAAGCTAAAAGTTTTTCAAACACATTCTTTAGGGTGCCTGTTTTTGAGCAGCGTGTTGATAATATAGTTGGTATTGCATATGCCATGGATCTTCTCGATTATGTTACAAAGGTCAGCTAGTAGCTTTCATTTGTTCTCTCTCAAGTTATTAATTCTGCATTTTTTCTAGTTACAAACATAAATATCATAGTTTGTAGAGTTATAATCTTTTTTTACTTTGAAGGGGGAGCTACTAGAAAGTTCTGCTGTAGGAAATATGGCACACAAACCTGCATATTTCGTCCCTGGTAATTTGGTTCAATTTAGATTATTCCTTTTTCTATGGTATTGTGTTGGATTATATTTCGAATTGTTTTTGTTCGAAAACAGAGATTTACATGCATCCTAGTTAGGAAATTATTCAGCGATTCCCAAGGGTCTGTGGTTGCCTAGGTATCGAACCATCATTCCTGTTTCTTATCTAGACAATTTGGATTTGAGACATCACTACCTCGTGTAACTCCCCAATAACCTATTTTCATTGTATGGTATTGACCGTGCATATTAGGATTTGATTTTTCTTTGCACTCAACCATTCATAGAGGTTGTAGTTTTGTATCTGACCTGTAACCACCCAAACCCAACCTTTTTTCAAGGATTTTGGTTGAGAATAAATACTTGTAAAGAAATTGAATGGGTTGCAATCTCTGTATTCCAAATTCGCAATCCATTTAGAAGTATTCGTCGACTGAACAATTATTATCTAGTTTTTCACATGCAATATATTGTAACATTGTATGATTGATGAAAATACAGATCAATAGCGTAGTTCATTTTAATAATTGATAGTTGTTTGACTGATTTATGTAGTGGAGACGTGGAGTCATTTTGGTAGGTTCTGAAAGTTAAAAAATGGGAATTAAAGGATGAATGGGGTTAAAAGGGACATTAAGGTTTCTACTTTCTTTGATATAGTTGTTTTCAGGTTGCGGTTTATGCTTCTTGCCCTGTTTATTTGATGGTTTCGGTTTCGGTTGCGGTTGGGCCACTCTGAGCTGGTATGGGCACTCGCTACACCCAACCAATCTATCATCACCACTACCCCTTTTTCTTCATCCTTTTGCAACTTATCCTCTCTCTTCACTACTGGTACAAGAACGTTGAGATGGGCCATACAGCACATCTTCAGATTAGACAGCATGATGTCAAATTAATATTTGCAAGACCGCCTTTCTAGTCTTCCTTGAACTTTTCAGCTACTGAATCATGTGCCCGAAGAAAGAGAACTTAAAGGTTGAACTCCTCATTTGTATCCCAAAACAAAGGTGGGAAAGACTGAGATAGTGTTTGGATGGGTTTTTTGAAAAAGTAATAATTAGAGAGAGGTGTAATAATTGGAGAGAGATAGAGAGAGAAATGAGAATTAATGATTGGAGAAAGGGGTATGAGTAGAGAGAGAAATGTGATTAATGATTGGAGAGATGAGAGATAAGGAAAGAATCTTTTTGGAAATTTTTTTGGAAATGTGAAGTGAACAGAGTGTGAGTCTTCCGCCTGATAGCATTGTTGTTTTTCCTCTTATCTCTCAGTGTTGACCTAGAGAATCTGTAACCAGTAGTCAAACTAAGCATATATTGGAGGATATAGTACCTAAATTAACTCAATTTCCTTTATTCCTAAGTTGTTTTTTCTATACTTAAGGCCTTGGTTTAACTGGAGCAATATGAAGCTGCAAAATTTTGATCATCTGGTTGATTTGTCATTTTTGTTAGACTGTTTCGAATAGGCTACTTTTTCAAGTTCGTGTTAAGTGTCTTTTTCTTGTCTTGGATAAATCATGCAATTTAAAAGTAAAGTTGTGAACTAAACCTTGCTGCCAAATTGCAGATTCAATGTCAGTCTGGAATCTTCTTAGAGAGTTTCGCATCAGGAAGGTCCACATGGCTGTTGTTCTTAATGAATATGGTGGTACTGTTGGAGTATGTATGCAGATACAGCCAAATACTGTTTGTGTTGTATTATTTATTGTTCACCAGTAATGCCACAAGTTTGTGGTGTGTATGTGTTGTGGTGTTGAACCGTTCATCATTACATTTGTTGATTCAATTTCTACGTCCATTGTGTTTCGAAAATTAACTACTTCCTGTTCTACAGATAGTAACTCTGGAAGACGTGGTTGAGGAAATTGTTGGTGAAATCTTTGATGAAAATGATTCAAAAGTAAGGCTCCTTTAAGCTTTTTGTGTTTTTATATATACATTATTTGACGCATGCAAAAACTTGTCTCTCAATTTTATATCCATCCCTACATTAACTTAAAGTCCATTCAACGCCGATCAAAATAAATAAAAAATAAAAAAACTCTTAGTCAATTCTACATTATCAACTCCTTTCCATTGAGATAATAGATATACTTCTTGGCAAGAATTTAAGACGTTCAATGCTTTTACTGCCACTGTCAAGTGTGAGGAGATTGTTTGGAATATCATGAAATTCTTGAGTCTTGATTTTCTGACACCCCATATTTTATCTGGTATTATTGTTAGTTTTTTGATATGTTTGATTGCTATAAACAGGAGGAAATCCAGAAAAAAACAGGCTATATTGTAATGAGAGCTGAGGGAATTTATGATGTGGATGCAAATACATCAATTGACCAGCTTTCTGAAGATCTCTGCATCAAAATGCCAGAGGTGTGTCAAATTTTGTGATATCCCATTGCTTGCTGGTTAATTGTTGAATTTTCTCTTTCTTTTTCTAGAATAGTTGAATTAATAATGCTTGCACTTTACTCAAGTTTCTGGTTCTTTATTCAAAATAGTAAAATTGGGTATCCTATTTTCACTTTGGCAGAAATAATATTTCAAATGCTAAAGAACAAATAAAGACAGGTATCAAAAAAATGTTTCCTGAGAAAATCCACTTGGGCTATAGAAATTAGTTACAATACCGAACATGTTTCTTTTTATATAGCAATCTGTGTTCTTGTCCAAGGAACACTTATGGGCAAATATGTTTCTTTTTCTATTAACGTCGATGTACTTTTTCTTAGAACTACTCTCTTGCACAAAATTCTCGACAACTGAATGGAGCCCTTGTGTATCCTGATTAGTCATTCGTATGGATCGGTTGAACTTAAGAGTTTTTTTTTTTTTTTGAACGGTGAAGAAAATGCATACCTATTGAAATTGGCATTTCTTCATATCCTACCATACCCGCTACTATTGGGGAAAAATTCTGGGTTATCCTTGCCTCCATATAGGCGGGTCTGGGCGGGGCGGGTATTCACTGGATTTGGGGAAATTGTCATCCCTACCAGATTGAACAGTTTCCTGTCAATTGCCTTCAGTTTTAATTTTTTTTCTCAGTTTTGATTCCCCCCCTTTTTCTTTCAGAAGGTATAGCGCCCATAAATTGTTAAGTACACTTTGATGATCTCCCATTTCCAGGGTCATCAATATGAGACAGTATCAGGTTTTATTTGTGAGGCATTTGGATATATCCCAAGGACAGGTGAGACCATAAAAGTAGTAGTTGAAAAAGCAAGCCGAGAAGAGCATGAAGAATACACTGAAGTAGAATCCGACCGCAAAGATGAAAAAGAAACACATCAAGTTTTTAAGCTTGAGGTATGACTTTCCTGCTCTCACATGGCACATGCTGCTAGGCAGTTTCTTCACCTAAAGTAGTTTATTTACTATTCGTTTTGTTTTTACCTTTTCTCATGTACTGACATGTGACCTTGTGGTACAAGTATCTAACTAACTAGCACTAGGAAGTGTAGTGGCTGTGGTTTCACGGTAATCGCATTTGTGTGCTTCGTTGGCTATTAGCGTTGTCCGAGATATTTCCTGGGAAGGAGCACTTGAAAGTTTCCAAACAGCCACTCCAACCCCTAGAAAGTGATAAGAATCAAAGATTCAGTTCTTTTTTCTTTTTTTTTTTTTTTGATCGGCAGTTCTTTTCTTTGTTGTCTCAGCAATCTGTCAAAAAGCACTAACTCGTCAAATACATATCGATTGAAAGTTCTAGCTTTCACGCAACTAACATGGTCATATTGTCCATCATGCAGATATTAGAAGGAAATGCAAGAAAAGTGGGTGCAGTTCGGTTTGAACAGATAAACCACGATGATGCAACATTGAAGTCAAAAGAGGTAACGCGTTTGGTTCCAAAATTCATGAAACGGAAAGGGAGCAGTGGTGAAGACTCAGACAAGACTGACTACAGTGAGGTTCGTCCCCAAGATCGAGCAGAGGATGATGATGTTCATTATGATGGTTATATATCTAGTGAACCTGAAAATGATCATGAGAATCACAATGACCAATAGTTACATTATTAACATTACTCCCATTCTTACAACACCAAAATGGATTCAAAGGAGCAAAAACGTCATAAAACGTCCTAACCTGTAAATCAACATGTAAAATTTTCGCAAATGAGAGGTATACCCCCAGAGTTACTTGCTCTGTGGGATTCGGTAAGCTGTCCCAGTAATCTGCACGCTGTGTAGGCTTGTAGCATGTGGCTGAATCGATGTTTGGATTCGGTTCGGAGTCCTTTGTAGTGATTTTGCAGATGGATATACATCTACATATGTAGGCAGAGGCAGACCCAGAGGGGTGCAGGGGGGTGTTTGACCCCTGCACTGCCCTCAATTTTCTTCCTATTTCTAGTACACTTTTGGATTTTTTTTTTTTTTGGGTAAATTGCTGAAGTGTAGTTTACGCAAACTAGGCCAAATTGGTAATCTTGCGTCCGGAACTGTTAATGTAGGAAGATGGTGATGCTGTCCATCTGCAGCTATTCATGCATTCATATTGAGCAACATTTTTGTATTTATATTTTTAATATGGAGAGATCAACAATTGTTGTGCAACATCAAAGAAAGAAAGTTGCTTAGCCAATGTTGGGAGTGCAGGTTGGTTGATGGGATTGCTTCTCGTCTCCTTTGATGCCCAAACTGTCAGGTGGAGCTCCAGCATATTGTTGTTGCAATCAACAGTGTGAATCAACTTTGTGAATAAACTTCATGGGATTTAAAATGGCCCAAAAAAATAATAGATCATTAATATGAAATTAAGTGGTTCGCCTTACGAATTACTTGAAAAGCCCTTATTGGTGTTGGATTGAGTTAATTTTTTTTGTAAGAAATCATAAAAAACATAATGATAATAAATGAGCAGTTTAAATCATCTTTGTAGAACTTGAAATGGCCCCCAAAATAAATGAACGAATCGGTTGAGTTTTTCTCTATGCCAAATAGGGCTTCAGCAAACTTAGGGACCCCCAACCCTCCCAAATGACACTGCACGGCCCCGGTTCCACCTTTTTCACCCCCCACCCACCCCCATTACCAAAAAGAAAACAGAGAGAGAGTGAGTGCATTAAAAGTGAGGGTAATGTTTACCGTTATTTAGCAAGGGTGAACAAAATCGGACTCATCTTTAACTGGCACCGAGGTTCTGCGTTTTTCATGGAGAGGTTCTGCGTTTTTCATGGAGAAAAACGTTTGGGTTGATGGCTAATTGAAAATTGATCTTTTATGGGCCAAATTTAGCCGGCTTAGACATCATGAATAAGGGTCGGCTACGTTTGATAGTTTTGAGTAAAGTCAGCTTTTACTCAGCCGTCATTGGCCCATTTATGTAGCATGTTAGCCTCTATGACTACCTGGAGTCTTCAAATAGGCGGGACACACTCAAGGACGGATGCAAGGTCGGGCTAGCCCGAACAACCGCATTACTCAAGTTTAAATTTTTCCGTATAAATATAGTATAAAAATCTTAAAATTTTTACAACTATGTTGGTTCACCCGTCCCAAAAAATTTTGTTGCAGTGTTCACCCAACCCATACTCAAATCTTGCGTCCGTCCCAGAACACACTGTTACTCTCATGCTCTGGTAGAGGATCACCATTATTGCCTGTGTGTTAACTGTCAAAATTTTGGAAGGCATAGGAGAGACATTTTTTGAGAGGGCATATGGTTGACGGAAGACTATTGTAGATGGTGATTAGTTGTACAGGATTTGTTTGAGTATTTTTAGGAAGGGGATAAGGATAGATATGAGTAAATAGAAGGGGATAAGGATAGATATGAGTAAATAGATGGCATTTCTTTTTTTTCTTGTTCTTTTTTTTTTAATTATCGTATTCGGTCGTGAAAATAAAACCAAAACTTAGGATATGAGTACAAGCGGAGCTCTTTGACCCCTAAGAGCATCTCCGGCAGCAGTGGCTAGGCATTGTGCGTTGAAAAATTGCCATTTTCTACAATAGTTAGCTACTAATAAATTCATTAATGCCCTAACAACCTAGGCATTTAGGGAAATTAGGATTTGCAAACTGATCAAAATCCCCAATTCTAAATTAGGGTTTGCAAAAAATGATCAAAATCCCCAATTCCACAAAGATGATCAAATAGAGAGAAGAGTAATAATTCTCCTATGTAGATGATCAAACAGAGACGATTGATGATGACGACGATGAGTTGTTCACTTTTTGTACGATGACGAAGATGACGACGGTGATGTTGTCGACAACGAGGAGGTCTAGCCTACAAAACGGATGACAATTGTAGAATAACGATCGGAGAAGGCTGTAGCAGAGGGGGGGGGGGACTGTTGGGTGTTGGTTTTAGGTGGTTTGGCTCGGCATTTCCTCCCTTCGGGGATTTTGCCGAGACTGTTGAGGATGCTCTATCCAAACTATTAGCGTACATAGTACGTAGAGGTAGTGATATTAGAAAATTCGATTTTCTATGGCAAGTCTGGCCATACAAAAAGAATCTGCTAATTTATATAGTACTACAATTCAATAAACAAAAAAGGAGCAGATTATATCAAATATGTACAAAGCACACATTAATTTGTTGTGTTGAAATAGAAGAACATATGCGACACCGCTGGAGACGCTCATACTTTAATATTTGACTTTTTACTTCACTATCGAGCTGTATGTCATTTTTATATGATGTGGTAAGCTACGAGTCACAAATCTTTGACTTAAAACATACATCAATAACTCCTCCCTCATATCTTTCTTTTTTTTGTAACGCGATTAAATATTAGTACGTTAGCAAGCTAAATATGAGGGAGGAGTTATAACATCACCTCTGAAAAGACAATTATATAGGGATAATCACTTGGGGCCTAAGGTCGCTAAGCTCTTTCAACTAATTAGGGGGTGTTCCACAAACAAAAAAAAGAAAAAAAAAATCTTCAAAAACCGAGACAGGTCATTCTCTCACAATATCTCACATAAAAAATCGTGAAAAACCAATTTATTCTAGAAACACCCTTAGCGGAACACCTCATAAATCTTATTATTCTCCATAGTTTTTTCTCATAAATATAAATATACCCATGCATGTATCTGTATATATATCCTGCCAAAATTGGAACAAATGCTCCAATATGCAATTTTGTACAGAAATAAGAAACTCGAATACTAAAAGCAATTGGACTTGATTGCACGCACATGCAATGGGGACTTCACCTTCTAATAATCAAACAATTTGCCGTCAATTTTGCAATCCCCAATCTGCAAAGACAACCGTATCACATGTTAGCGTGGCCCCACTGTTGCTGTTTTCTGTTCTAGTGTTTTTGTCGCCCACGGCAATTTAGGCGTCGTTCTCGTTAACTTTTTTGTGTGATTTTTTAATTTTTTTTGGGCAATTTTTAGTTTTTAAAAAAAATATTCTAGTTTCGGTCATAATTTTGTGTTTTTCTGATTTCACAAAAATTTGACGCAAGTCTAACAAACGCAAAAAAAAATAAAATAAAGACAAACTCAAGAAATAAAATGTTTGGGAGGACAGTTTGAAAGAAAAACTATTGTAGTATTGTCGTTTTGTATAACTATATAGTATATTGGTTTTGTCTCCTGTTCAGTGACATTGGATAAGGTTTTTCTTTTTTCCTCATTGTTTGTGTGGTTTTTTATTTGGAATACAGGGACAAGGGGTCGCTGCTGAGCAATCTTGTTGGCTTGGGGGCAGCTACACTACTATTTAGGGGTTAGCATGAACTCTCTCGGTTTGGAAAATGCACTAAAATTTTATAGTTTTTTACTTTTAATTTGATATTTCTGTAATATTGTCTGTATTGGAACAATGGGATAAAGTCAAAGTAAAAGAAAATTCATTTAGATTCGTTAGCTAGTAAGTAATATATATAGTTATACAAAACATCGTCGTCTAGAATGTTGCATGGGGATTGGATTATCGAGAAAACTGAAGTGAGACGGAGAAAAGGAAAATGAAATTTACTTTCCTTAGTGTGTTCTCTTGGTAAGTTATCTTACAAGAAAACAAAAAGTCCTTCTGTTTAGCAAGAGGGAAAGTTGAAGTTGTGGATTCCACAAATTTCTTAGTAATTGAACACAGAAACAATTACAGGAAAGTTAATTTTCTCATCTTTCTTGAATGGAGCCTTAATGATCATTGTCCGTCATATTTAACTCGTTGAGATTATCAACAGTGCTAAAAATCATGGTAACCAAAGGTAATAGTGAAACACGATCGTAAGACATTTATCTTGACTAAATTGAGTTTCGTTCCCGTGTGCTAGTTTTATTTGTTTATGTGATCCGAATTCACGTTAATCCAATTACCATTGAGATAATTTATCGCAAAGTTGGTGTTCTCGACCAACTTTAAAACTGAATAATTTCGATCATTAACATAGGAACAATAACAGTCCAAAGAAGCCCAGCAGAACATCATTTTTTTTAAGGATGGAAAATGATTTTCTTCCATTTCTTTAAGTGCCATTATTTTAAGGGCATTGATATTGGCACTCCCCAATTTATTAATGGCAATCCAAAAAGGGAGTGTCATATAGAGATTGATAATGACACTCTCTTTTTGGAGTGTCATTAACAATTTAGAGAGTGTCGATATCAATTTTCTATTTTAAAAGTCTTTAAAATTACAAAAGTCAAATGACATAGTCCGTCTAAATGGCATGAACCGGCTCTAACATCGTCGCGACATTATCCATAAAATTTTCATGTTCACTTTTCCGTTTTTAACACCAATAGCTAAAAGCTAATTTCTCATCAAAGTGCTAAAAGCTAAGTTGCTAGAAGTCAATTTATTTTTCATTAGCTAAAAGCTAAGTTGCGAAAAGCCAATTTATTTTCCATAAAGTGCTAAAAGCTAAGTTGCTAAATTTGACGTATTTTCCATAAAAGTTTAAAAGTTAAGTTGCTAAAAATAAATAGAAGTTGGCGGTGCAAAAATTTGCTTTTAGCAAACGGGAAACCCACCCTAAATATACTATATATGTAGTAAGCAAAAACTAAATTAAGTTGTCATAATAAGTAGACATAAAAAATATATAATCCTAGAGCCGGCCCTGACTTTTTGGAGGCTTAAAACAAAAACTAAAAGGAGGCCTTTTTCAAAATCTTAATGAGCAAAATGTAAATAGGTAAATAACACTTCCAAAAACAAATACTAGCATTCATCAATAAGAAAAAGACTTAGGGAGATAAAAGAGCTTTTGACTAGTGAACTTGAGAGTAAAAAGCTTTCAAGGTGGTTTGGGCAAATGAGACCCTCACCTATTTATACACACCAACGGAGAAGTACTCTAGAACATTCTGTAGAAGCTTCTCAACTAATCTTCTCTAGAATTCTCTACCATCATTTATACAAGTCAAGAATTATGTACAATATTCTAGATAACTCTATACAAGTCTCCATACTTCCATATGGTTCTAGGGAACTTCAATTATGAAACAATAACCAAACATTCCAAGATTTCAAACTCATCACTTAAATATGCTTCATGTTCCTCTTCCACCAAGTCTTCAACCAAACTTGAACTCTTTTTTGTGATTTACTCAAAAACTTATTGAGAGCACCCGCTTGAGATTGAATCAGGGCGCCTACTTTTTTTTGCTTCTTTTTTCATGTCCAGACAAATCGTTTCTAGTTATTGTGAATTTGAAATTGGGCATCTTTTGAGTTTGAAATTGGGCTTATATACGATGTACATTTTTTTTAGATATTACAAAAGATACCTAGGGGTACCTAGGGATACTAAAATATGGAGGCTCTTAAAATTCGTATTTTTTTGGGCCTAAATCGGCCGCAACACTTGTTTTATCTCAGGGTCGGCTCTATACTCTCCCTATATAAGTATAAAAAGATAAAAAGATCAAAGAGGAAGAAAAATAGTGTTTCTATTGTCTCACATTGGCCTCTTATGTGCATGCACAATCGTAAAGATGGCCTTTATACCCCCTATATAAACCTATATATAACGTTCTAGGACATTGCTCCTAGGGCCTCTGCATCATAAATTGTGTGGTGGCACAGTATATGAAGCTCATATAAACGTATGAAGAGACTTCGTGATGCGATTCTCGGGGTGTGAATTAGGTCATGAAAAGGGCTGCAAGAGGGTTTATAATCACATGGCCAAAGAATTTATAATGACTATTGTATGGAAGAAACAAAATTTGGTGACATATCTCTTCAGTTCATCATTGGGTATTGAGTGTTTTGATATCTTGATAAAAAAAACGAATAGTCCTTATCAACTTTATCCCTGTTTTATACTGTCCAATGAACAAACAATTTGTAGCCGATCAAAAGAAAAGAAAAAAAGCAAATAATATATCCCAGTACAATAATATTTTGCTTGATTTTCTTTATTTCTTTTTATAATTCAGAGTATACAAGCCAGATTACACGTACATCAACCAACGGGAGCTTAATTAAAATTGAGAGAATGTTCCGTGTAAACAACCCTCAAAGAATTGATAGTACTTATGAAGTTCGAGTCTAATACTTTAGAAGGGAAGAAACACTTGAATTTTAAGTATTGACCATCACATAAATGTTATGCGCAAATAAGCTTACACCAAACTATACATAGAATGTGAGTAATATGAGAACATAAAGTCGTGGAAAAACAATAGTTCAGTCTTTTGAAAAGTTGTTTCACGTGTATGAAATAATGACCCTTATATCACCTCACCTTTTAATGTTACTTGTTCTTTGGGGTAAATTAAGATCAGTCTTAGAATTGTCAATCCATTGGACTACTAATAATGCAAGACTTTTGCATAAAAGAGTTACTAATAATGCAAGACTCTTGCATGAAAGAGTTTAACTCGCACGTAAGAGTTTTCACTTTTTGAAGACTCTTACACGAGTTAACTCTGACACGCTAGAGTTCTACTTTTAAAACCTTAATGACAGGCCAGTGGGTTGATGAAACAATTTTCCAACTAAGATAAGATAATGACCTACAACAACCAAAATCACAAAGTAAAGCATATCTAGTGTAATCATAACTTATCATTTCTTTTTTCTTTTTTTACAAGGCAATTACTCCCTCTGTCCCAAATTGCTTGTCTTTTATTAGAGTGTGTGCATTTTGCACACAAAAAATAATGTGCAAGCATTATTTTTTTTTTCAACAAACTTTACACCAATTTAAAGATCTCATTGAGAAGAAAAAATTGGTGTAATTTTTTTCAAAAGAAATATTCTCATAAGCATGTTATTCTTTGCGTGCAAAATGCACGCACTTCTAAAAGGAGCAAGTAATTTGAGACGGAGGGAATATCTACATCTAATCTATACCAAGGGAAGGGGAGGGGTTGGTGGGAATTGAACTCCCAACTTTATAAACGGAGGTGCTCTAAGGAAGCGAGCTCAAACATTGAGCTATCCCTCAATATCTGGGGAGAAAAAAACTTATCATTTCATTTTTAGAGCACACAATACATAGTGCATAAATGAAATCGGTAAAATAAGATTTTTCTCTTATCTGTTGTTAATCAGTGAAAAGTGGTTTGTAAAGATAATAGGTAGGGGTGGGCATCGTGTTGTGTCACCTCATGTTCAGGTCAAAATTCTTTCAATCCTAACCCAACCTTTTTAGCTTTCTATGTTAACGTGTCGTGTCATATTTGTGTTTCATGTCAGAAAATAACCGATCCTAACCCGCTAACTCTTGTCATGTTATCGTATCCTTTCATAAATTCTCGTGTCGTGTTATGTTCTGGTCGTGTCATCTCATGTTCATGTCAAAATTCTCTCAATCTTAACCCGACCTGTTTAGCATATCGTGTTACCCGTGTCGTGTCAGTCGTGTTCCGTGTGAGAAATACTCGACCCTAATCTGCTAACTTTGTGCTGTGTTCTTGTGTCTTGTAAAAAATTCTCACCCGTATAATAGCTTATACTTTTATATGGTAGATCGATCAACAAGCGCAATATAAATTAAAGGCATAGTATAATGTCGACTCAGCTTTATCGAAAATAGAAGCAACTGACAATATGGACGAACTCCAGATTCAAGTTTGAGTTTGGTGAACACTATAATAAAAATTTATTGGGCGGACGAACCTATATAATTATAAATTTTAAAAGAATTACTACTATATTTTTTAAAAATTTTACAAACTTGTTGGTTAAGACAATTGCTCGGACTAACACGTCCTTGCGTTAGTCCTTGACTGACAAGAACTAGGGACCTATAATCATTAATCAAGGCGCATGAGTCTCCCTAAACGTCATCCAACAAAACTCAAACTCATGTTCCCCTTAGTAGAGCCGGGTCTGGTTTTTCGGAAGCCTAAATCAAAATCGAAAATTAAAGAAGAGACCTTTTTGGTTGAACTATTACAAAGGTTACCAAATTCGGAGAGACCTTTTTTTTTCTTTCTTTTTTCTTCTTTGTGAAGGGAAAGTAGCATAGACCCTAAATGCACAGGAGTAACCAACTCGGACTAACTAATGAGCCTTGAAATGGTGTACCCATAGCACACAATTCAGCAATAGAACTATGGTATGGGTATACCATTTGGTGTACAATGGTGTACCCATAATTTTATTATTTTCTAGTTTTTACCATGGAAAATTCTAAAAACTTTCTATTGGACTATTGTTAATGTTTAAAAAATGTATCGAAATGTGAGTGTATAAAAATTTATAAAAGTGAAAAAAATACACTGAAATATATGTTATTTTTTATTATATTTTTCTTATCTTATTTTCAGCTTTATCCTTTTACCCATAGCAAAGTTCAAATTCGTGCAAGAAATTACAAAAGCCAGCCAAGAAGTTGGACCACCCCCAATACAACTATCCAAATACCAAGTGAACCCACAGTTCTCTTTCAACTTACTTTTGGACTAATAAACCCTCTTTTCCCTCCAATCTCTCTCTCTCTCTCTCTCTCTCTCTCTCTCTCTCTCTCTCTCTCTCTCTCGGCCGGGGATCTTTCCCTCTTATCGTTTTGGAGTTACAATCTCTATTCCTGACTAATTATTGGGTACTCCCGGAGTACTATGTGGCAATGCCAATAGTACTTCCTACAAATAAAAGATCGTCACCACGGTATGTAAGTCATCCCTTATCTCCCAATCACACAACAAGAGTGAATGATAATTATGTTTTACTGGATAATTTGTCGCTACATAAATAATCGAGATTACCACGTAGGCAATGCCACATGATACTCCGGGAGCGTTGAATAATTACTCGTATTCCCTTCCCTAACATGTTGCCTCTTGAATCGCTCACCCCATGATAAATAACCCATTTTACCTACAATACCCTTTCTTTTTATTTTTATCTTTTGCTCTCTCTGCATCACTTATTATTACTTAATTTGAAGGGAAAAAATGAAATTAGAGAGTAGTGAATCCCGAAATTATAGTGGCCTTGTCATCTGAATCATCTGATATAGCGATTGTGATTGCCTTAATAATCAATAAATGTTTAACCATTTTAAAAATACAATCCCGACTTCTCTTCAATCTGAAGTTAGACTTACCGTCCATTTTAGTAATTAACAATTCAGATTTGAGCAAAAATATGAGGAGAAAACCAAAAGCAGAATTTTCCGGTGCTCCTAAGGAGTATACCCACTCCATAGTGCAGTTAAATCAAACCCGCCTCTTGGGTCAATCCAACGGTACAGATCAAAGGAAACCAAATCCATGTAAGGGGGACAAAGTACCACGTTGGCACACTCAAAAGATGCTACCAACTGACATGTGTAGTTTAAAAGTTCATTGGAATTTCCGAAAATTCAAACAATATTTGATGAAACTTTATCCGGAAATACTTAATTACACAGGGGCAGTTACGTACTGCTACAAAAGGTTTCCTAGCTGTTCTCAACTGAATTCGCAGATCTAGGAAAGTTCTTTAATCACTTCGCCTTGATTTTCTGAGCATTTTGAATTTCGAAATACCCCATTTTCAAATATTAAAAACTGTCACAAAAAAAGCTTTTATAAATACTATTTTCTTTATATAAGTTGATAATGTTTTCATCATTAGAGTTCAACTGGAGAGCACAGACCTGTTTAAAGCGTATCATTTCTGTCTCTCTGCTTTCTGGGTTCAAAAGATTTGCGGGTTTTTGAAGCCATGGAGAAGAGTAGAGAGAGATTAGAGAGAGAAAGGGGAATTAATCATGGTGTGTTGTGTAATATTTGCTCATATGCGACTGACTAAAGTGTAAGTGGGTATGTTAATCTCTTGTTTTTTGTCTGTTTGTTTCGGTTCATAGGTTTGAAAATAGGTATTTTGAAGAGTTATTTTTGTTGAGATTCATTCTTCTAAAAGATGTGATTTTTTTGCGCAAAGATGTGATTTTTACTGCAAAATCTCTGGTAAACTAATTATTTTCTTTCAATTTTTGTGGGTTTTCGTGTTCTTGGAGTTTATGTTTAGTTTCACTTGTCAAAGATGCGGTTTTTATTCGAAAAAAGAGTCTTTTTTTTTTTTTTTTTTTAACTATGTTCTTTTATTTGTGGGATTTTCGTGTTCTTATGAACCTTATTTTTTTTTATATCAGAATTTGAGTTCTTTTTTTCGTTGTGGAAAAAAAAAAGGAAAAAAATTTGGGTATTTTGAATTTTGGTAACTGTAAGTGGATTTCTGTTTTGAAAATGGATAGTGATACAAGGATTTTTCAGTGAATATTTCGGTTTATTTGTAGACGTGTGAAGACTTGTCTTATAAGGATGATATGAAGATATATGGAGATATATGTATATGGATTTTGTCCTTTTTTACTTTTTATTTGTGCTGAGAATCTTCAGTATTTCCATACCTGGATAATCTATTTTGGAAAATAAATAGAATTGAGTATATCTCTTGAT
Source organism: Vaccinium vitis-idaea (assembly GCA_963854785.1). Lineage (NCBI taxonomy): Eukaryota > Viridiplantae > Streptophyta > Magnoliopsida > Ericales > Ericaceae > Vaccinium > Vaccinium vitis-idaea. Next base: position 2,236,335 of record OY978217.1, read on the forward strand.
ATAGGAAATAAAAATTATGGGAGAGAAAAACATGTGATGATTGTGCTGTTTTTCTTCTCTCACGTGATTTTAGATTTTATGCTGCAGTTTCTTTCTGAAACTAGTGACAGAGATGTCCCTCATGTAGAGTTTGTACTTCAAAGAAAATTAGAAAATTACTTTCTCACTTGATCCCTACCCCTGTGCAAATTCTCCCTTAGATTATTTGCGTATGGTTTTTCTCCCTTCAAAAAAATTTATTTTTCCCTCCAAGAATCTTAAGAGATGAGAAGATTCGTATGCGATCCGATGACCGGAAATGCACTGGAATCCCGGTACAGGCAATGGATTGGTTTTCCCCCTCTAGCTGTGGTAATTTTTAGTTTATATAGTATATTGTTATTTATATCATCAAGTATTTATGCAGGCGTGGGAGATGTGAAATGGACTCTTTTGAAGCTTCAACCATTGTGTTTAATCGAATCAGGAAGTTAGAACCGGAGAATGTCACAAATAAGATCGTAGGGTATCTCCTTTTGCAAGACTGTCGCCAAGAAATGATTCGCTTGGCTTTTGGTCCGGACCATTTAATACACAACTTGATTAACAAAATCAAAATCCAGCTTGAATTAGTATCGAAACCATCTGTTTCGATTCCAATTAACCCGGTTCCTATTGCGGGTCATCCCTTTATGCGTTTCTCACCGGCTTCATCCCCTACAACATTGAGGTTGCCAAATCCCTACTGGAAATCCCAACTAAATTCCGAGCCAATACATAATCCCCATTTTGTACCCATTGCCTATTCTGATTCAGTTCCTGAAGATTTTAGACTTGAAAATCGGAACCATTTCATGGGATTGGAGGATCAGTTAGAGCCATTTGATATAGGCAATCAATCGTTTGCAAGTGACTTTTATAACCCAGAAGCTGCATTCTCAAGAAGCCATCGGTCTCCAACCGAATTCCCAATAAAAGTTTGTCACTATTTTAATAAGGGGTTTTGTAAGCATGGAAGTAATTGTAGGTACTTTCATGGGAACCCTTTTCCAGATACCTTCTCTCAGATGTTTAGTCCTCGTTCGAACGAATTTGATAATGAAGATCAGGTCTTTTCCCCGCGGTCACTTGAAAAGTTGGAATCTGAGATTACTGAGCTGTTGAAATCGAGAAGAGGGAATCCTGTTTCGATCGCATCGCTTCCCATGTTGTACTATGAGAAATATGGGAGGACTCTTCAGGCTGAAGGGTACCTTACTGAAAGCCAGAGACATGGGAAAGCTGGTTTTAGTTTGACAAAGCTCCTTGCCCGCTTGAAGAACAGCGTTCGGTTGATTGACAGGTGTTATTGCATTTTTTCATGGCAGTTTTCGTGTGTATTCATCCATTTTAATTACAATGCATAACATTTAATGTTTTTAATGGTTTTACAGACCTCATGGGCAGCATTCAGTTGTTCTAGCAGAAGATGCACCAAAATATATGGAAAACTGGGGTGAAAGAAATGACCCAGGCCCGATTGTCTCTGGATCACGGCAGATATATCTAACTTTTCCGGCTGAAAGCACTTTTACAGAGGAAGATGTCTCCAACTACTTTGAGTAATTGAATGACTTATCATCTTGATTGCTTAGACTTTTTTACTTCAATTTTATATCACAATGAAGATCATTTCTCACTTTTGTTGTTTTTGGTTTCGTAGTTCCTTTGGGCCAGTTCAAGATGTAAGGATTCCTTGCCAACAGAAACGGATGTTTGGGTTCGTAACTTTTGCTAGTGCGGATACTGTTAGAATGATTTTGTCAAGGGGAAATCCACATTTTGTTTGTGGTGCTCGTGTTCTTGTGAAACCGTATAGGGAAAAAACAAAGCTTTTTGACAGGTACGTGCTGATATTTTCTTTCTCATTTTCATGAGGTGAAGAACTTCCTTTTCGTGGTCTGTTGCTTTTAGGAATCAAGATTTGATGACTCCGCAGGGTTTGTTTTTCCCCAAGTGGATTCTCCATGTTTGACATTGACTAAAGCTGCATCTTAACTTGTATAGCTATTAGTTTATACAAGTATACAACTAATTAACACAGTGGACAAATTTGCCGGGAAGTAGATTTATTGAATGTTATTATGTTAGTTCATCCTTCCATCTCTTCTTGCCTCATCTGTCGTCTTACATTAATGCAGGAATCATCCAGAGAAGTTCGAGCAACAGATGCACGACTCGCTCTATTTTGACATGGTTTCTGAGATTCACCCAAGTAAACTTTTTTCGCTGTTTTTGACTTGATCCTGGATGAAATTCCTTCTCTATTTGACAGTCTAAGCTATACAATCTGTCTGAAAATGTACTAAGTTGTCGTAAATTGTTAATTTGTTTCCTTCCCTTTGCCCATGTAAAATAAATAACTGAAATTTTGTCCCAGATTATTTGCCAATGAAGGGCTTTGTATACTGTAAAGTAACCTGTTTCACCCTAAGTCTTCTCTTGATGATTAAACTTATGGAATAGAATGTTGCATAGGAATATGAATCGAACCAAAAGACCCACCCGTTACAATGTGATTATTGAGTAGTAATGGTTTTGAAAAATATGTCGATCAATGTAGTTGGGTATAATCATAATTGGATTATCGTGGAATAACAAAATTCGAGTGTTCACTTTTTTGTTACGAGGACTTGTGAGATTTGGAAAAGAGGATTCATAGTTCGCCTATTTCATACATTTTGTGCCAGCAGGATGGGAATCATCGAGATTGATGAGGAAGCCCTTTGTGGAAGAGAATGAAGATGCTCTTGAAGTTCAGGCAAGGCGTCTCTCAGAGCTTCAGCTATCTCGAAAACCACTGGCCAACCAGGAGTCCTATTTTGGCTACTCAATGGAGGATCTCAAAGGATCAGAAGGTTGGATGTACCCTCTTTCCACTTTATTTTCTTTTCCATTGTTGCTTTCGTGATTCCTATAGGCCTCAATTTTCCGGTTCCGATTCTTATTCAAAACCATCTCTCTTTTAGGTCATTCTAAGTTTTCATCAGCGGAACGTTTCAACCATCTGCTCGATGTTCTTACTTGTGAGCCCGCAAGTGATGATAATCCCAAGGGCATACGAACCAATCACACTGACCAGGAGAGGTAGGAATGAGTATCCAGTATCCACTGACTATAGGGGAAGCGGAGATCGTGTAGCGCACTTAATGCGCTGCAGCACATCACAACCGTCCATCTTGGAAATCAATGGTCCGAATTCGCACTTTGACCGGTAAGAAAGTGTGCGAATCCGGATCATTGAAAAACACTTTTTGACGGTTGAGATGCTGCGCTACACGGTGCAACGCACTAAGTGTGCTGCAGGGTCCCTGGGTCCGACTATAGGAGTATTCACTTAAGCTGTAACTGGATCCTGATTTCAAATCCTTTTCTTTTTCTTCTGGACCATATGTTTGTTTTCAATACCATAGTACTGCTTTCTGACTTGAGCTTTTGGTGTCTTGATTTGTTCAGCAGTCAAGGAGTTAATCTCCCGGAGAGTCCATTTGCGTCTCAAATAGTAAGCAGCAATTCTACAGTCCTAATATAGATTCAGCAACAAACAGAAGAAGAAGTATAGAGTTCACAGACTACTACTGATTTTGAAAGGCAACATTCCTTACTTTTGAAAGAATACATACAGCTCTTATTTGTCCCTCTCGACAAGCTCCGAGCAAAGTACATACCAGCAGAAGTTAGAAATACCAGAAGCATATATATCCTCCTCCCGGTTATTCGGGTTGAAGGAGGTAGGAATCAAGAACATGACACAGCAAAGTAAACGTAAGAAGTTCCTTCAGTTGTTTTCGCAGTAGGCAAGAGGTTTGAGTATTTTGCTTAACAATTTGGTATATAATCTTTTAAGGTTTCAGAGATGTGAAAATATGTGCAGTCTCTGTAGAACCAAGCAATTTTACAGAAAAATAGCCTTACCATGAAGTTTTTAGCAGCGAACGCCAGTTTTTGTTTTTGGGTGTTTTTGTTTATGATTTGATTTCGTCGGGCTAAGTAGTCATACGGCTCAAATCCTCTGCACCAAATTTATCCTGGATCGGTGCTGGTTCATTTTCGGTCAGTTGATCGTCGAAAAATTGTCGGGTACGGGCAAATTTGGGTACGGAGGATTGAGGGGATCCACATTGTGAAAATATGTTAAGTCTCTATAAATCCAATTTTCGAATGGTGAGTACTTTGACTGTTCACATGGGGATGCCGGCATCGGATGGAACAGTAACGTCGAAGCTTCGTCATAATTAATGAAGCACAACACAAAACTATGGACCCTAGAATCAAGGGTTCCTCGTAATCTTATCTTTTTGGAGTTGTAAAAAACAAGGTTTGACTGGGTTATTTAGTTGTCTTGGGTCAATGCCCCCACAACAATCACAGTTCGCCATGTGTTACACTGTTTTTAAAAATTCCACCATATCTCGGGTTTCGGTTCATTGATTTCTTAATTCGGGAGATCAATTTCATCATTCATTAGTCGGAAGCTCAATTGAAGACGAGGAAAAAAAAAACACGTGTTGATTGACTCAACACAGGAATTGATAATGCATGGATAGAAATTGAATTCGAGAGCGAAGATTCTCTTAGCTTGGTTGTTATTATTATTATTATCTGTGGCCAATTGTTGGGGTTAAAAATCAACACAATAGTGTCCCATGAATCTAAGTGCATTCTTGGTTACTTCTTTAAGTGCATTCATGAGTTTCTCTATCCTAGGATTCTTTTATGAAAAATGCTAACCTAAGTCTAAAAGGTGGAGGATAATGAGTAGAAAGTTCATATATATTCGAGAAAAATGTATTAATATCTGTGAAAGTATGTTGATATTGTAGAAAACTTTATATTCATCTCAAAACCAATTAGCAATGAATGGAGAGGTCCCTGCATATAATAGTTGATCACCCATTTCACTCCTAAGCAATGTGGGACTGTAGTTCTTTAACATCCCCCCTCACGTGCAACTGCATTTGAGTTCTGTCACGTGTGGCCACTTTTTGGGTTCTATTATTGTGCAACTCTTTTTGCTGGTCTATCATCGTGGGGCGTGGATTATGTAAAATTTGCATTGATACCCAGTCTAGCTTATCGTTAAGTACATATTATTATCCTCCGCGTAGTGAGTGGAGGTTAGCAAGACTCTTCTGAGTTTGAGAATGATTAACAAAGTCTAAACTCTCCAAGTGCTCGTGAAACACTGCCATGTGATGCTTCAAGTCTCTTCTCTACTGCACACATATGGTGTGGGAGCGCTATTTGTGCTAGTGCCCAGGCCCGCACCAATATGCAGTGGAGAAAGATATGGAATGTAGGAGCACTTAATAATAACTCCATGCCACAATATGTGGTTACATTTGGTTCATAGATTATTTTTTCTGCTATGTTAGACAAATTATTGGTTGGTCAAGTTAGACTAAAAGAATTTTGACTTGAAAAAAGGGTAAGGTAGTAAGATAACATAGTACGGGAGGTCAGTGTAATTTATCTTTTTTTTTTCGAAAGTGTGATGCATTTTCTCAACCCAAAAAAAAAAAAAAAAACACCCAAAGGAGAGAGAGAGAGAGAGAGAAACTTGATGAAGGGAAGAAACCCGACCTTGTTCATATGTCGTTTTCATTATTGTAATCACCAACATGTCCTTAAATAATCTGCTTAATCAACATTTAATCAGAAGATAATGCCAGGTCACCAAGGGACCCTCTTGATTTATCTCCTCCACATCTGAAAGAGATTTCAATTTTGATGACAGTTTCCTGATCAAAGTCAGCACCTTTTATTTTCTCAAATTCAATGGGAATCAAGTTACCAGCAAAATCCGCAAGGACCGCAACCAAATTGGATCACATAATTTGCGACTCGAGAAATAGGCATGGGAGGATCTTATGTCCAGCGGACGCAAGATTTATAATGTTGGGAGACCGAGTCATATGTATAAATTTTAGTACCAATAACAGAATAATTGGGAGGTGTGCAGTGGCCCGGGCTCCGGCACGTGCCCCCTCTGCTTATGTCCATCGAAAGGTTTTCCCCCTACTATTTGCTGGGAACACAGGAAAACAAAATGTGATGTTGACAGTGCTTAACCACCATTTGGAACCCAGATTGGAAACACTAAACAGATTCGAAATGTTTCTTCACCCACACCTGTTGGTGAAATTGAGGCTAAATGGTGTAGAGACCGGACGTGACATTGAGAGAGAATTTTGTTATATCCCATCTTTTCTTCAAATTTGTCCTTTACGAGAGAATCAAAGAGGGATCCATCGTCCTTTTTAGAGATTTGGTCTCTAAATTTACCTTTAGACCTCTAAATATAGAGACCCACACTTTCATTTTGGTCTCCAAATCTCTAAAAAGGACGATGGATCCCTCCCAAAAGTTGTGGAAAAATGGAATAAATTACAAAATTTTCCCTCAATTATATCACATGTAGTCTGTAAAATAGAGATATAGAGATGCATTGAAGATGTTCCAAGGGATATAAAAAGCGGTGAGGAAATTGAACTACAAAAACCCGATCGACCTCTACTTCCTTATTTCTTTGCAAACAGAATAAACGTGCGCGCGCACCCATGTACAAATATTCGTATGCAAGCCATGATTAGGAATGGAATTGAAATTATAAAAAACTAATAATCCACAAACAAATCTATCATCTATGCCAAGATAGAAGCCGCAATGGCATCTGCAACCAGTTCTAGAAGACGTCAAAGTTCATAATTCTATATTCACAATCCCCGCGTGCAAATTTCCAGTATTTGCAATGGCACATGCCAACACTCGATGGCCGTTTGGACAACAAATTATTCATACATGAGCTTATCTACATCATGTCAGGGGTCGTCGCGATATGCCACAATTGTATGAAAGTAGACAGCCATCCACCATATGGACCACAGTCCTTGGCAACGAAACATCTCTTTCAAAGAAGATGAGATTGCAACTAAAAATCTCTCACTTCTAGTATAGCACAAATTTGTGGTCAAGAAACTTGAGTATCACAAACCATGATACCAACAAAACTTGAATCAACATCTCTATTGCGTGTATACAAAATTACAAACTGAAAAAAAAAAGCAAAACTAATCCAAAAAGCTACTATATTCTTTCCAATGCCAATTTTAAGGCAGCAAAGGAATTGCAAAAAAAAAAAAGCCTAAGTTATGTACCGTAAGATATGATAGGAAGTAAACAAGAAACAAGAAAGTAACAGGGAAGGAAGGGATTCTAAGATGGAACTACTAATTAACCAAAGAAGATTCCGGAAAATCAATCTCGCTTCCTCAAAACTATACCGTCTGACAGCAGGTCAAACAAAAACCTGCAATTAGATGGGTCAACATTAGTATAAAAAGTCAATAACCACAATAACATACTTACCCTCTAATATCATACCCTCGTAAGTAAATATCACTAAAGCTTTTCAATCATACATTTAAACATCCCTTTGGTAGATCTATAAGCCAGCCATCCAACCAGGCATGCAACAACAGCAAACAATGCAATCCCCAATCGATGAGGGTATGGGTATGGAGAACTAGAGATAGACATAACCCTTGGCAACATATGTTAAAAAAAAAAAAAATTACAAAGGCCTTGTTCGTTTCCATGTTTAGTTTTAGTTTTAGTTTTGATGACTTCATCATTTCCCTCATTTCTCTCTCTATCTCTCTCCACTCATTACACCTGCTGACATCATCAAAACTAAACTAAACTATCTAACCAAACACAGCCAAAGTTTTTTTTTATTATGGTGTGTGATGAATGAATATTAGGCCATTAGCAGTGTTTCACAGCTAGGTTATTGCCCTTCGGCTACATCTTTGAATCATTTCCATCAGAGAAATGAGTTGTCTTTTTTTTATTTCAAGTCATTGAGTAAGAACAAACCTTGAAAGTATAAATCTTCAGTAACTTGGCAACATTTACTTTTTCCAACCACCTGAAGTTAAAGAAAACTCTTCTTCTTGCTTCACACTAATCCATAGAACAAACTCAACCTGTACCTGCCATCATATCAAGATGTAAACCTTAAGTTGCATTTGTGCATTATGTAAACAGGAAAGAGTATATGCATGAATTTTTAAGGAAATTTTACAGCAAACCATTAGCTTGCTTACCGGCTGTTAGAGTGATCACAGACATCTGAGCTTTAGGTATATGCTCCTTATATTTTCAAGAAGAGACAAAAAAATAGTTGTTAGGTTGTCGGAGAGACCATTCTGCTCTTCCAATACCCAAGTTGATGACTTGTAACAATCTTGAAGTGAATGTGCCATTACTTACGTTGATATTTCTTTGCAAACTCTTTGAGAAGTAAATTTTGACGAAATGCCAAATATTTATCTACGGTAGTGCCTGCCCACTGCTGACAAAAGCTTGCATCAGATGGAATAAATGAACTCAGAGGAAATGGCCCCCTTGGAGCTTTCTTTAGGGAAACTAAAAACCTATGGCGGGGACGAATTCTCTGGTCGAGAGACAAGCTTAGGTACATAGGATATTTGGTCAATATTTGCACCTCATTCCGAAGCTCGTTGATCAAGTACATGTATTTCGGCTTCAGATTTCCCTCCAGTGACAGGGAGAATACCTGCACATATTGTCAAACCAATCAAAAGGTTCATGATAAACTGAGCATTGAATCAAACAATGGTAAAGAACACGAGACGACAAGAATGCTCTTTCCGTCCCACTTATAACATAGTACACACACTGTAAGGACCAAGTTCCGGAGTTCTTTGTTTTGGCAATTCCGTTTGACAAAACACACATTTACATCGAGTTGTAATTTTATTTTTTAGAGTGTCTGTTTAGGTGTGGAAAGGAATCATCTCTTTATGTAATGGTTGAGAGTGCGGTAGTATGTTTTTAGTGGTGAGTTGAGTAGGTTATTTTACTACTCCCTCCGTCCCAATTTTATAGTCCCAGTTAACACTTTTTGTTGCCCCCCAAAATTGTCCCACTTCAAAACTAAATGGGTAATTGTTAAGGAATTTCCTCTTATACCCTTATATTTTGAAATTAAAAATAATAAAAAAGTAAGAAAGTGTAATGATTGAAGGGTAAAATAAGAAAAACATGTTGTCAAAAGTACAATGATTATGTCCCCTTATTAAGTTGGAATCCCCAAAAGGAACTATAAAATTGGGACGGAGGGAGTAGTTCAGAAGTTGCTCAAAGACTTGCTCAAGTAACATGTCCAGCAACTCTTCTACCAAGAATCTACAGAAAACTCCAGGACTTACTCGAGCAACCTGTCGAGCAAGTTGGGCGCGCACAACTCTCTATAAATATCGATGTGCTAGGGTTTTTTTATGATCTCTCAGAACTTACAGCAACCGCACTTTTTGGCAAGAGAGAGGAAAAAGTTTCTTGATCTTTTGAGTGATAACCTTGGAGTTTCTACGCAATCGAACGATTGTACAACTATATGTTCATCTCCAAGAAGTTCTCTACAATCTAGAAGTGATTTCTAGGGAATACTTTTGGTGGGATTCCGAAAGTATCCAAGGAAGGCTTGTGCGATTCAAGGCGTTGGTGATCAAGATCACTGGGTGCGGTGTACGTGTGACTCGGCAGGTGATACTTAGAATGTTGTGAGGATTTACATCGTTTGGATAGGTATATCTGTAACTGCATAATGAGTATAGTGATTTTGATTCCTTCTTGTGGTTTTTTACCCATTTAGAGTTTTCCACGTATATCTCTGTGTTGTGGGATTTGACTGCTTGTGTGAATTTCTACTGGTAGTATTAACTAGTGATTCGCATTCATACTGTTAGGGTTTTTACGGATTTTTAGGGAACCCTGATTTTTCACACACTCTTCATATACAACCTAAGTATATATGCCACAATTAAAATAAAATAAAAAACATTTGGAATGTCTTATCATATTTAGGATTGGAGTTATCAGAATCAATAGTGTACTAAAATACTACGTGAAGAATATGGAGAATGAATTAAACAACAACATTCCGCAGGACAAGCACAAGTGAAAGGAACTGTGTCAATAAAACAGGAAACTTAATAAAATCTAGAAAAGTGAATAACAAGGAACCTAACGAAGTATCGTTAAATCGAAGGAAACGAAGTAATGAACGATTCTGCACCCAAAAAAGGTAAGCAAATGATTTCAGAAATACCGAGTGAATAAAGGACAGTGACCTGTGTGAGGCTAGTCAATACTTTCAAGATGTCAGAGTTATGCATCCCAATACTCCTTAGAAAAATAATTCTTGGCAGCAAACCATCCTCAATGCTGTAGTGAAGTAGTTGAGGATGTTTTCTGACCATCTTCACTATACTCTCTCTGGGTGCTCCCAATTCTTTTGTAAGAAAACTGCAACGAGTGGTCCACGAACTATCAATCCGCTGAACCAGGATTTGAGGGCTCAGCTGCACAACTTTACTCAGATCAGTCTTCTCAATACCAACCTCTTCAAGCAAGTACCTCACAGTTGGTTTTAAGGAATTTTCCAGACTATAAGAAAATAGAGACGGAGCAGCAGTGATTATTTGCCCTATTCTGGAATCTGGAATGCCCAAACTCGCCAAAAAAGCAACATGAGATTTCAGTTTGTTCTCCACCGTGTACTCTAAGATTTGTGGCTGCCTCATGAGGATCTTTATGATGTCTTTATGTTTGACACCAACACTTAACAAGAACTCCACCCTTTCCTGTGCAGAACTCAGATTAATCTGAAGGGAAGGCATGTGCCTCTCGTACATTCGGATAAAGTGCGAGTCCTTAAGTCCAAAAGTGCTCAGGTAATCAAGAAGAGCAAATGATTTCTCATCTAAATCAATTTCTTCTGAAAGGCACCGAAATCTGTTCCTTGTAGAGCTCTCAATCTTCAGCTGCAACCAGATTAAAAAGTTCAGTCATTACCATTCATAGTAAGATTCGACAACTCACTTTATAAATATAGCACCTTTCCTCCTCCTTTTGCACCAAAGGAGCCAATGTCCTTTGATTTGTATAATGTGTAATGAGCACTGCCTCTATTCTTGACGCCTGCACAAATAGACATGTACTTCAGTTCACCTCTCTCTGAATAAATGTGTTCCAGCTTCAAATGATACCTTGACTCTTGCTGGTTGGATCTTTTGACTTGAGTCTCTGTCTATGAGCATCAGATGATTCCTTTTCTTCAAGCTCATCCTAGAGATAGACCATTATATTAGAAGGCTGGACAATTATATTTTCCATTGATGTAACGGAATTAGTCACAAAATGAGAATCCAGCAGCTCTTTTTATAGAGCAACAACGAAGACCACACTCATATTTGTTACAACTTCCTTCAACTAACTCTATTAATAACCACCACTAATTAACTTCACTGGATGATTTGAGAAAACAGATCCTACCTAAGTTAGCCTGAGATAAGCTACTGCTGCTACGGACGCTAAGCACTATCAGAGCTGACTCGTGAACTTGTGTTGACCAAAACATAAGAAACAGATATGAGTCACTGCTATTGGCATGCAAACCCAGCCGTTATGGAGTAAGAGGAAAAAAAACTTTACATGAAGAACCCTCCAGTGATAAATTTGAGCAAATAAATGAGGCAAAAGGTACCCAAGAAAGAAGTTCAAATTAAAGCAGTACACAGGTGTACATAATATGATGCTTACACTAAGGTATGGTGACATAGAACATATTTTGGCCTGCATATCTGCCACTTTTGAGATGAAATAAAAAGGAAACTCACCTTTGAAAATTGAATTGGTAAACTGACAACAAAATTCTATGAACAACCAGATAAATGGTACTAGCAAAATCCAAATAATTGTAGATTGTATAGAGTCTATAGACCAATTTTTGAGCTATTTTCCAACGACTCACTGTTCTGAGAATTAAGAACTCGCTTCTTTGCAATAACTTTCTCTGTTTCCACTTACTCCTGTGAGTCCTAATAAGGCCCTTGTAAATAATTTTTAATAGAGGAAGTTTTGCTATTATCTTTTTTTTTTTAACAGGATTTCGCTATTATCTAAGGCAATACTTATTCCACTTACACACAGGAATATGAAGCATGCACCAAAATTCACTTGACATTGCACGATTCACTTAGTAGGACAATATTATGAATACAACATATGATGTTTCGAGTGTCGTAATTTTCACAAAAATCTGTACTTTCACTGGCATTTTAAGGTGAAATTCCAATGTCGACTCATCTCCGGCGACCAAAACCACCGGTCCACCAGCGGAGGCCCAATTATGGAGCAAAATTCCACATAGACTAGCTATGAGGGTTGGTGGCACCTAAGAAGTTTGGAACGAGAGACCTTGCTAGGAAGTTCCGAACCTGAAACCTAGGAATGAACAGATCCCTAAGTCCTCCTTGAGCCGTGGAAAAAAAAAATTGGATACAAGGATTTAAATACATATGGGTACTTGTAAAGCCATCCCACGTTGTTTTCAAATTCTTTTCCAGCATTGATAAAACAAGACTGCGATTTGCTGACAATACAATAACACAATACTAAATTCCCCAGTAGAGCTCAATAATCTAAGCAGAAAAACAAGAATAACAGAAAATCACCTCGGAAAACAATTCGTCGTCCTCCCAATCGTCGTCGTCGTCAAAGTAGTCGTCATCGTCGTCGCTATCGTAAGGGGAGATTGGTTTCCCGTACGGCGACCTCCGATTGGTCTTGATAACTTTACGGTTGGAAAGTGAAGACTGAACAAAGAGCCTAGTGGTTTTGTTTCTTCCTTGTCTTCTTCTACTTCTACAAATGAACCCTACACTGAAGTGGGACGGGTGGAGGTGATGAAGATGGGAAGAGCGAGGGGAAGGCGTGGAAGTGAAGGTGTGGATTGAGAGAACTGCCATTTAGAGAGAGAGAGAGAGAAAGAGAGAGGGAGTATCGGAATATACCCTAAAACCCTTATCGGAATGTCCGCAGATACGAGACGAGTGTCCTTATCCGGAAGTGGGTTTATCTCTTCTTACCGTTTTTCTCCCGCCTCAGTTACTTCCATTCACTTTATCCTCACGTTTAACTTCTCCGTCCATCGGAAAATGGACGTCCAAAACTAGGAAAAATGACCAAAAGGTGGTGGTAGGAGCAAATAATGACCAAAAAGTGGTCATGGTTTGAGAAATTCCAAAAACATGGCAAGGAGAAAAGAAATGACATATACATGGTAAATTTCAGTTGCAATGCCCAAAATACCCTCACAATGATTTTTCCCCGTAAAACGCAGAATAAATTTCCCCTTTCGCTGTAAAACGTAGAAACCCTTTCTTCGTCTTCTTCGTTGTTTCAAATCCATCAACTAAACCTCCCTCCATCTCTCTCGCTCCTTCCATGTGCAACGCGGTGCACTCTCTCTCGCTCTCTCTCTTACCAGAACACACAGCAAACGACATCGATTCCGTTACAGAAGTACCCACGCCGGCACCAATCGACGACGAATCAAAGCCACTCGAAGCCCTATCTGTCTGACCTCGACCACTACTCGAAATTGAAGGTTATTCCCTTTCCTTTTTCTTGTTATTCAAATTTCCATCCCAATATATGTGCTTGTGTGTGTTATTTTTCTGGGTTCCATCGAACCACCAAGTTTTGAAAACATGGACATGGGTTCTGCACCCCATGTGTTCGATGAAATGCTTGTGAGTAGTTGCCCCGTCCGCGAATAACCACTGTCGTCTGTGTGTTCATGAGTTGTTCTCACTAAAAATGCCTATTTCAACTCCAGGTTCATGCGTTGCTCTCACTAAAAAATTTCCAGCAAGCATTTTTTCATGGAAATCATTCAAGAAGATAGCACTGGGATGCATTGATTGAAAAAAATCCATTTCATAATCTTCTTCAACTCCAATGTGATTGGTTGAACAAGGACTTTTGTGTTAAATTGGCCGAGCGGTTTAACACCAGGACCCGCACTCTTGAATTTCGGATGGGAGAGTTGGCCCCATAACAGTTGAAGATTTTGGAAGGGTGTTAGGGATGCCCAGTGGAAGCAAGCGCGTTCTAACAGGATGTCAGGAGAAACACAGAGTAGCCATTTGCAAGTTATCTACAAAGGAGAATGATGAAGCTTTCAAGGAAGCTTTTAAGGATGCTTTGAAGGGCTTGTCCTTTGCCCAGTTGAAAAAAGTCATCCTACAGAAAGACTCATCAAACAATCAAATTCAGAAGGCGTACATGTTCTTTGCATTAGACTCTTTCTTATGCACCACAACCAAGGATGTTATTGGGTCAGCGTTGTTTCCCGCCGTCACATGTGCTAAGATGGCCAAAATCAAGACATACAAGTGGTCGGCTTTCATCTTTGTGGACGGCCCACCGAGATTGTTCGAAAAGATTGTGATTGTTAGAGTCGCCACCCGGATTTGAGGTCCGAACCCGAGAAACCGATCAAAAATAAACATGACTTGTTTGCCCATTTGAAAAAGATTTCACTGATCATGGCGGAACCAAAGATTTCTCGGATTCGGGGGTTTGGTTACGAGAGGGGAAGGGTTTTACGGCACCCCTCTCGCCCGGTCCGTGAACCGGTCTCTACTCAACATTTTGTGGGATTTTGGAAATGTTTGAAATTTGATTTTAAACACGAAATGGGGGATACGGGAATGGCAAACACGTAAATGAATATTAAAACACAAACTAAGTGATGGTGGATGCTTGTGTGAAGTGTACAATGCGATTACAGAATGATATAAACAAGGAAAATGACAATGAAGGAGAAAAATAGAACTTAAAACACCATTTTGAACAAAATTATTTATCTTTTCGACACTATTTGCATGTTTTGGAGGGTTTTGATATAGAAATGAGAAAAACACAAAACTACAAAGTTGTAGCCCTTCAAATTATCTACGTTTTGATATATAATACGTTGAAAACGGAGTTCGGAGTAAAAAGTTATGGCTGAAACACTGTGACTGCCTATCTGTTGGGGTTTGAGCGCTCAAGGTGAAGGCCTTGAGCGCTCAAGCCCTTCCCAGATCGCCAAATTCTGCTATTTTATGATACTTTTCAGAACTTGTAGGCTCATTTCAAGTATGAGGAACTTGAATGAGCCCACTGGTCTCCCTCAGCAAGACCAAAATAGTGATTTTCACATGATTTTCTACCTTTTCGGCTATGATCAAGGCTTGAACTTGTGGTTTGATGAATGGATGGGTAGTGGCTGTGTTTATGGGCTATAGATGAAGTATTTTGGTCAGAGGAGTGTAAGTGTAGGGTTGATTGAGTGATTGATTGAGTGGATGATGGAGGATTTGAGCTTAAAATGGTGATTTTGGCTTGGATGAGGTGGGTTTTGATGGAAGAGCTAGGTTTGGACGAAATTGATGGAGTGTATGGGCTGTAAATGGCTTGTTAGAGTGAGAGAGGGGCTGTTGAAGTTGGTTTCTCAAAGACCCATGTGTTGTAGGCCTTAAATATGAGATTTTTGGGTGTTTTGGAGGTTGAAGATGATGGAGGGTGGTGGCTATGGAGGAGAGAAAGGCTAAAACGTGATTGAAGTGATGAGAGAGAGTGGAGAGGGCTGATGAAGGGTGTGAGAGTGTAAGAGATCAGCCAAAGGGGGTTTATATAGAGAGAGAAATGGGAGGAAAATGGGTTTAATTTTTGAATTGGGTTTGGGGGGTGATTGAGGAGATGTTCAAGGGTCTAGGAAGTGTATTTAGGCAGTAGAAAACATAGGTAGACGCTCCTCTTGCAGTAGAATATCATGATTAGATGCTCTGCAGAAAACTGATCTGGATTAGAGTTGAGCGCTCAAGGTCCAGGGCTTGAGCACTCAAGGCTGTTGCTCAAAAGGTAAAACTTTGCGGGGCCGCCCCGGGTGCTACCGAACTCCGTTTCATGCGTGGTTTGAAGCGTTGGAAAGCTTGTCAAGTGTAATTTCTAACCCAAGTAGTTTGAACCCAAGATAATTTTTACATTCAAGTATGTGACCATTTTACCCTCAGAAGGTCGGGAAAATAAATCATTTTGGTAAAACGGACACATCTCCCTCATTTCAAAATGGATTGAGACGTATTATATATCAAAAAAGAGGGTTTTGAATGTACTAGAAGATGATGTAGGCTTGGGTTTGTTTTGAAATGGTTTATGGATGGTTTGAAGGGTATTTTGGTCATTTTGGTTGGTTTAAGGTTGTTCTAGGAGGGTTTAGAATGGTTTAGGGTGGTTCGGTGAGTTCAAGCCTTGTTCTTAGCCTCGAGGTATGCATGATTGGTCTATTTCATCATCGGGAATGCTCGAGTGCATCTTGGGTTCAAAATCGGGGTGTCTACAATCTTCGAGTGGATGGTAAACCAAATTCGGAGTTTCAAAGATCGAGCATCGAAAAAGCGTCGTCCGTTACATGGCCAAAGTGTTGGGGGGATGTTTGTTCCTTTTAATGGTATGTCCAACAACATTATTTGTTCGACTTTAGCCTCTTCTTTACTTACTTGACTTATTTTCTAACATGTCGGTATATAATTTTTGCAGATAATATACTTTGACCGATTCCCGATGAATGTTATCAGCGGCGAACATAGTGACGAACAAGCTCAGCTTCCCATTACATTATGGACGAAGGATTTGATAGCTAAGCGCATAAGAATGGAGCCGGAGGACATCCCAGCTAAGGAGGTTGTGTTGGCTGACTTTCCTCCTCACAACATGAAAAATCCGGTGATTTTTAATTGAGTTGTAATTTATACCGAAAATATGATCCATTCATATCACATTAGTTTGTATTATTAATTTTCACTTGCAGACCTATATTCAACAGTACCATAATTATATATATCAGTTCATAGAAAATGCGGACAACTTGCGTGCCATGGATGCTGCGTACTCTCTGGCCTTGAAAACGAAAAAAAAGGAGAAGAAGATGAAGAAGAAGAGAGTAATTAGAAACCGAGTACATGTCAAAATAGGAAATTAACATTGACAGGCTATGATCCACAAAATATATCCCACCCTCCACAAAATATATCCACCATCGTTGTTTACAGTTAACTTGGTTACTCAAAAGTTAGGTTAAGGGGTCAACCATCTACTTGTCTTACGAACTTGGGATTTCAACGACATTGCTCAACGAGGTAGTGCCGAATGCAAATATCTCCTTCTCAAGCCATATTTGAACTTTCCAACAACCATACAAGCCACAACAAGTACCACCAAAGCAACCAACAGTTTGACACAATTATTTCTGTTGTCATAGACTTGACTCCTTTTGCCAAAGTCTTCAGACTTCTTCTCAAACTTCGTTACTTTTTCTTCCAGCAACTTGGCCTTCTGCTTCCAATACCGCATCTCATTCTGTAGATTCACTATCTTCTCATTTTGCTCGAGAATGACCACCTTCCCACGCTGGCATATGGATTTGTCAATTCATTTGAAAAATTTGCATCGCTCTGGATCCTACAATAATATGATGAAATCATGCTAAGCGCTCTACTTATGTTATCAATTCATCTACACTAACAACTACCATATACACTTACCGGGTATCTAGCACACACAAAAAATCTCCTACCGGGGTTTTCATCCATTCCAGATACCTTGAAAGCAGCTTTTAGTTCACGACAATAACGGTCACGACAATAGCAATTGGGCCACTCCATCGACGATCCCACCCTTCTACCACCCGAACTTACTGAGCTAGAGGACATGTCCTTCAACAAGTTTTTTTGTTAGTAAACCTAAATACATCCATAATTGTCCCATCTCCTCATATTCTATAGTTTGGGTATGTTGCTCGATTTTTATACGCTTCTTATTTGTCTCAAGATAAAGAAACCCACAATGACAATATTTACACAAATAATCAATTTTTTTAAGAGAAGAGACACGCAAATTATACAACTAAAAATTACACAAACAAACATTTTTAATGAGGGAGGGAGTAAAAGACAGAGGCAAATTAGACTTTAAAAACTAAATCCACGATAGTGCTTGTATTCTGACATATAGTGCAACTGATATTCATAGATGGATCAATGTCATGTGATGCAAAGAGCAGAACTCTCTTTCACTGACAAAAAACATAAATAACTATAATATTGGGCAACCATATCATTTACATTACAACCCCTAAACAACACTGTTGTGTTATTCACAACATTGTACCCAACACTATCAAAAGTTCATAAATCACACAGGGAACAAAGAGTGGAATGCTGGTTTTTGAACTCAGATCTAGAGGTACTTCTCAGAGAGAGAGAGAATGGAGTGATAGACGTGATACAAAAACCAAATAACTTACTTGTTTCAACGTTGGATGTCAAGATGAAGCTTGAAGTCCAAATCTAGGTTTCTCCTCTTCTCCCTCTATCTTCATCGTTTGCTTTCTCCTCTTCTCCCTCTCTCTGCGTTGTTTTTGAAATCTCAGGAGAAAATGGTTGGGTGTGGGTGTGGGTGTGATTTTGAGATATTAGGGTTTACACCCATGGAGGGTAGTTATGTCATTTTGGGTTGGCCTTACCATGTATGTGGAAATATTTTCCTCCTTGTCATGTATTCAGTCATTTTGAAAAATCTTACCATGTAATTGGGTATTATTAGTTTTAAAAACCATTTATTGGTCATATTCCCCCAAAACTACTACTCACATTTTCATCATGAGAAAATCCTAGCTCGCTTAGGTTTAGGAATTTGCTAAGTTTTAATTTTTTTTATGTACAGATTAGCCTGTCAATAAAATACTTAATTAATCACTCAAAAGAAAACATAGACAAAACACTAAAATATACGTGGAAAACTTTTAAATGGGAAAAAAACTACGAGAATAAATAAAAAAACTCTATACTCAATGTGTAGTTATAAGCAATCTTATTCTATGATTAGAATCCTTACAACTGAGCTTAAGATGTAGTTGCTCAATCCACGTTCACCACACTCAATACTTTAATTACCATTGTCTTTAATTCACGAGTCTTCTGTTTGCCTCCCGGAATCCACCGAAGGATTTTGCACTACTTAGTAATCTTCCATAGGTCCTCTCTCAAAGTTGTAGATCTTGTTTGGTTTGGTATTTGAGTAATGATTAGAAGGATAAATGGGGGTAATAATTAGAAA
Source organism: Vaccinium vitis-idaea (assembly GCA_963854785.1). Classification (NCBI taxonomy): domain Eukaryota; kingdom Viridiplantae; phylum Streptophyta; class Magnoliopsida; order Ericales; family Ericaceae; genus Vaccinium; species Vaccinium vitis-idaea. Next base: position 2,255,388 of record OY978217.1, read on the forward strand.
TATAGGGTAATTATTGGAGAGTGAGAAATAAGAATAATGATTAAAAAGATGTGAGTAATAATTGGAGAATAATAGAGAAAACTGGTCTCGAAACTCAAAGCAAACAAGGTCTTAGAGATCTATTAACTTTTTATGATATAAAGATCGCATCTGTACTCCAAGCACAATGGAAGAAACAAAGTCACTATTTCGACTCATAATTGGCCCACTTAAAATATTCAAAATTAATACTAAAACTATTTAAACCCCAAAACAATCTCAAACAATCCATTGTTGGGCTCCTTCATCTGTTTTACCCAGTAAACTGGTGGCCTAGTAAATATCCAAATCCTCATACAGGCCAATCGGCCCATCTGATCTGGGCCAGTAAACTTGCAGCCCGCAAACACCCTCGTGGACCCAATCTGCTAATGGTATCACATTTTCTTCCACTTTCCTTCAGGCAGTGACGAGTTGCGGGAGGAAGGTCGAAGGAGAAGAAGAAGAAGATGAACACAGACATCACAGCATCGGCAAAGCCAGAATACCCAGTAATAGATCGAAACCCTCCATTCACAAAGACCGTCGCCAACTTCAACACCCTCGATTACCTCCGCCTCACCACCATCACCGGCGTTTCCGTCACCGTCGGTTACCTCTCTGGTACCCCCCCTACATCCTATATATATCTATAGTACAGATTCTACCTGTATAGGTTAGAGACTGTGATCTATGCTTGGTGCAAATGATGATACGAATTGAAAAACCCATCAACCAAGACATACCTAGATTTGGCCCGTTTCGTTACTTTCTCTTAGTGGGGTCTTATTGTTGTATTTGTTATGAACAAGAAATTAGCTAAACCCGTAACAAGAAATAGCGTTTGATTGTATATGATATGGGTGAACCGATAGGCAAGGTCGAATCTTCCGATCCCCAAACATTCCACACCTTTGAGCCACTGAAGGTTTGTTTAGTCGTTAACTCCGAGTCCCGGGGTTATTGCTGAGGTGCTTGGAAGCTGGGCTGGACACCTGATTACAAAAAAAGAAGTACAAAAATAAGCAGGAAGAATGCTTGCTCATTGCTTAATGTTAAGCAAAACGCAAATGGGCCCTTTTAACACATTCCCTCCACTGACCAAGAAGGGTTTCTTGATACGTCTTTTACCAAAGTGCTGTTTGGTTGTATCCATGATGTTATGTGTTGTTCTGAAAACTTGCCAATGCAGCAATGCTAGTAACACATCATTTGTAAATTCATAAATATTCTCTTACTAGTCTTGGTTTCCAAGTGTCTTAGTAACATCTCTCAAAATTTGATGTGTTCTCCACTATATTGTTCAGACACATTTGCTTACTGATTGTTGAACTTTGAGATTCTATAATTATTTGGTTCTTTTTGTGTAATCAATTGTTGTGATTAATTTGTAGGAATTAAACCAAATATTCGGGGTCCTTCGATGGTCACTGGCGGGTTGATCGGGCTACTAGGGGGTTTCATGTACGCTTACCAGAACTCAGCCGGGAGGCTCATGGGTTTCTTTCCCAATGAGGGAGAGGTAGCTCGGTACAAGAAATAGGGACATGATGGTTTTACGGTTTACATTCAGTTGAGAAAAACAAAAGACGGCAGTTGGGTATGTTGATTTCTGTACAAGGCATTAGATGTTTATCAATAAACATGGGAGAAACTATCAGTTCTCAAATTGTTCTTTTTGCACTGTTCCCTGTTTGATAGAAATGTTGGTTGACTTGCATGGCTATCTTTACCTTTTACCATTTTGACTTGCTACTTTAATCTCTGTTCACTTTTAAAGTTTATGCTCGAGTTTTGTGCTGTAGGCAATCTTCCAAGACAGTGCAATTGTGTAATCATTTTGGTAGTAGGGTTTATTACAATTGAGAAATAGGCCAATTTCTATTCGGAGGAGTTGGGGTTTGTTGCACTCAGGAACCAGAGAAAGTTGCATTATAAGGCCTCTCATATCCCGATATTGTGATTACTTTGGGGATTACATGGGAATGCGAGTTTCCTTTTATAATCCTTTCCCTTATGTTTTGTTGCCCCACTTTTTGAGATCCGTTAGTGGGTATCAAGTTATATGGATGCCTAATAGTCAAATATATTCACATTGATGTTGTTTTCGGGGAGCTGGGAAGATTGAAAAGAGGCTCCTAGCTAAAGGTAGATTGTCCGTCCAGCTAGTGGGAAGAATTAAGAACAAAGTGGAAAACATGTTTTCTTAGATTAGGTGGAGTTATACAAGTTAGATCTGCTCAATGAACTGAAACTAGATTTTTATAAGCCATTGACTTCTTCTTCCAAAACTTAACAGAAAAATCAGATTTCATGACAGGAAGATTGAAATGGCAATTCAATACCTCGGATTGAGTTGAATTGGCAGAGAAAGAAGTTAAAGAACAATAAGACGTTAAATGTTCACTGTATCTGTTCACTGAATCTTGAAGCTGCGTGGTAGAATGTTTTTCGTTTGTTGTGTCTTGTGGTTGTAAAATGGAGTAAATGAAGAGTAGGGGGACCGTAAGATCACATATAGGGAAATGCGAGGTCTTTATTGGTGGTGACTTTGTTCGTAGCCATTGGATGGGGACAGATAGCTAAGTTAGTTGTTTGAGGAGGCTTTTGACAGTAAGATGGACTGGGATAATCCATAGCCATTCCATGGCATTTAACTGCCAAAATCATCTGCATGAGCCAGAATGAAATCTGGTGAGCTGTTGCGACTCTAGATCCATGGAAATCCTCTTGAGCAATAGCTAGCTTAAGATTATGTGAAAAGTTTCACATTAGGCAATCTCTATCTTCTTATGTGACTTCTAATGCATGCAGTGATTTTTAAATAATATGGATTTATAAATTCGAAATTTTAGCTTATCTCTTTTGTAGTCTCCGTTGCAAGGAAATTTTATCATAGAATGATTTGTACTTTGTAGTGTTACCTCAAATAAACAGAATCAACAGGTTGTTGGACTTGCTGCTCAATCTTGCTTTGTCGGTGTAGGCTTGGTTTCTGCTGGAATATAATTGTGGTGATAATGGTTTTACAACCTAGAGGAAGCATGTCTTAAGCTTTACTGGGTTGAGATCATCAAATGATGGTTGACTGTGAGTGAACTTTGATGAGAAACTGTTGATGTTATTGTTTAGTTGAATTTGACATTTGGACACTATATAAGATCATCGATAATGCTTATCAGGCCTTGGTGTAACGTGAAATAGTTGAGGAAATATAAGTGTCAATATGTTCAAGCAGAAAATTGATAGGAATAAGCCCACGTGCATCAGACGTTTCCAATACAATCGTGTCTGGACCTATGTCCTTTGCTTATCCGGATCTGACTTGAACATGGTCCGTCTCTTTTCTTATCAACCCAATCAGCTGCTCTCCCAGCAATTTTCAGCGAACTTTATGCGCCTTGATCACACTCTTCTCTATTCTAATGGGAATCATCTTGGTGCTTTTGTTAGCCACACTATATTCACCATTACCATGTCATATTTATTATAGTTACACCATATGTTCATTTAAGCCAAATCAACGGTAATTTGTCGTCGTTTCAACCAAGATGAACACTCGAACCGATTCATCCCCAGCATTGTTTTTAATGGACAGTCGACATCCTCCTGCACTAGCTAAAGTAAGTAATTATGCATAGAATCATAAGTTGGGTTCCACTGCCACCAAGCCAGGTAGGCACATTACAGGCGCCCCGTAATAATTCTATCAGATAGCACATGAGTTTCATAGATTCTGCGAAGAGAAGAAAATTGGGAGAATGCAAAGCTTTATAATTCGCGCTGTAATTATTATTTATACCTGCCGTTCGAATAATAAACCAAATACAACATATGTATAAGTATTTTCCCCGCAAGTGCCTTCCATTTCAAGCGCTGCTAACTTACTACTAAGAGTTACAATATGACTGTTGATCAATAATTTGTTCTGACTGCATATTGTGCAGAAATTTTGAGGTAAGAAAGATTTAAGTGCTGTCTAATCTGCCCTGTTTTCAAGTGCGATCAAACAAAGCTAACCAAAAAGACCGACCTAGGGGAAGCCCTAAACAACAGCAGGAAGACCCACCCGCCATCTCTTTCCTTCAGTATACATGCCGGTAAAAGGCTGGTTAATAGTCTTTCAGAAGGATGCTTGAGGGAGGCAGTAAATAGAGGGGGCAGTATAAGCAGCATTGCCTCATTGGAAAATAAAAGGGAAAAGGACATCAATGAAGCAGGTTATGGATACAACGGTGGGGAGTTGATATTTGCCCCTTCAGCCTCTCACCGGCCAACCACCAAGGAGGGTGAAAATCACAGCATTTCATATTATTCTGTCTTCGGTTCAATAAACACTTACTATGGGCCCAAAATTATTCTTTCTAAGTTTCGTTGGTATGGGTTCGAAGAATTGTTTAAATGTGGAGTCTCTATAGATCCACCGAATCCACCACCATTTACAACACCATAGTATGAGGAAACCGGGTTTACTTGCACGAACATAAAATTAGAGTTGACACCATTGGCTTGGTTTTGCAGAGGTTCGGCATCCAGTATTTGATGCCTTTCATTGGATCTGTTTTCGGTGACACAGCCAGTCCCAACTCCAAGATCAAGACTGATTGAATCACTCTCTTGTGATCTAACCCTCGACGCTCCATTCACAGTTGCAGGTCCCGGCCTTTCATGGCTATTACCCTTTGCAGTCGGTACATCATGATTGTGCTTTCCCTCGTACGTAGTTATAACAGCTTTTGGATCATGGGATGCCCTTTCCACATGTTTCCTAACTGGGCATCCAGCATTTGTGCACTTGTAATAACTCCTGCATAAGATGCGAAAATAGTAGTTATAGGTTATAATTTATGAACATTTGGGATTTGGATATTGCCAGTAGATGTTAGGGGAAAGTGCATGCACAACTCAACCTTGTTTGATACAGTAAATCAACATTTCGATATGCACAACGTAAATAGTCCACATCACAACGTAATCTTGTCTATGGAATGAAAAAAAAGATAGAACTGGGCCACATTATTCCTAATCATTTCCAGAAAATTTCAACAGAAAAGAGCTTTCGAGGCTTGCACTTGTAAGCTATCTGGTTCACAGTCTATACCTTTTAGAAAACAAACGATGAGAAATCCATAATGGAGTCGTAGTCACTACAGTACTTGTTTACTGTATAAAGCTTACTCATAGTTTTTTCCCAGAACTAGACAGCTGAAGATTAATACTTCTCTCTTCTCAGCCCAGATACTGTTACTTTTCAAAGCAGGAAGAATTTTCTACCATTCAAGAATAAGATCCAGGAAAATTAACTTCTTCAAAATGCATCAAATTTAACAGTAATGCTAGGGGTACCGGTGTTGGGGGTACAGAAATCGTATAGACGGTGTGTGGGGCTCACTTTTGGGTCCCACACAAATAATCTGGATGGTCAATTAATTTTAAAATAATTTTTCGAGTGGTGTTAGTAAAAACCAGCTCAATTGGATAACGTTCACTAATGAACGATTATTCGCATGGTGCCCAACAAGTGAGCCCTATATGCCGTCTCTGCGATTTCTGTACTCTTTTTTGAGTACCCATAGTCGTCGTCCAAATTTAAAGCAATTTTCCTACATAGATCCAACATGTCTCTCTCTTTTTCAGATTCTCTACTTCCCTACACAGATTAGTCCATCCAAAACAAAACAAACAAACAAACAAAAGAACTTATAGCACAATCCGTGCTTCAGATTGAAAAATTACAAGAGCTCTGAGTCAGTTGTAATCTATTTTCCAAGACGAACACGCAGGAGTTAAAGCCTAAACGGGAGAAACAGCACTAAAACTAACCCTCCCTCTAATCCTCACCTAGTCAGGAAACTGAGACATACCTTGGATTAGGATTGCATCTCACCACTTTCTGCCCATATTTACGCCATCGATATCCGTCATCCAATATATCAACTTCGCTCACAGTTTGAACCACTACACGTGGTTCACGAATAGGCTTAATTTGCATGACATCAATAGTACCACCGTCTAGCTTCCTGCATCCAAATTTTTACAGTTCGTTTGAAGCGAGCAGATAAAGTACGGACACAAGTCAATCTGTTACTAAAATAAAATTCCAAGGCATGTTCAACTACAACACCTCCGCTTTGAGAAAGGGTCGTCTTCATCACCATCATTAGTGCCGCTCAACTGGGGAACTGAACCTTCTACACTATCATCGTTTGTTCCATGAGGAGATAGCTCGTCAATGCCATTCGGGTCACTGTTCTGAGATATTTGGGCATTTATGGCAGATTTGTCTTCAAGAAAGAACAAGAAGAAAAATCACTTATATGCACAGTAATTTTTCAAAAGTGGAATCATAGAAAAGTTTCTTCAGTTACCTTCTTGAGTGGTCAAAGATGGAACCGACTCAGTTTTCTCTTGGATGGACAGCATAGAACCAGCACTAAATCGACGAGAAGGCTGAGGTTTGGGATGATCATGTGTACCCTTATACACAATCTCTGTTATTTGTCCTTTGTGAGAACGTTCAAAAATCTTCTTGACTTCACAGTTAGGATGAGTACATTTGTAATAGCTTCGCGGAAATTCACTTCCTTTTACAAGTTTCTGCCCGTATTTCCGCCAGTTATATCCATCATCAGACGACCTCTCCGCAGTGACAGAAGACCCAACATCTTTATGCTCAGGTTGAGATGTTTGAACCCGAGCATTGCCCTCGTTAAATTCATCAGAATCGCCTCCAGCTGGTAAAGAAGCTCTTGAAGCAAGAACAGGTGCAGGTGGAGGTGCAGGTAGATTCATCTCTTTTGAGAAAGATGCCATTTCAGTTTTAGCACTATGGAGTGATGCAAATAATTGAGACCGGGATTGAACCGGGCCTTGTTCAAATTGCTCACTTTTCTGGTGGTTCATACCTGTAGAGATCTTTTTTAAAAAATGCAAAGCATTAACCAATGCCCAAAATCAGTTCTAGAATAGTTATTAGTGACCATACCATCAAACTCGAATCTAATATAATTGTACAATATGCTGTTATTAGAAAGCGGAAATCTGGTCATCAAAGAAAATGCAGCAGTAGCTGTAGGCGTAAACCGTGATAGATGATAGACAAACTATGTACTCCATTACTTATGACTTGTACTAACCAAACGGTACATAACTTTAGACCATAACAAATGCCTATTAGTAACATTGGGTCTCAGAAAAAGAATGTTGGAGGGCGAAAAAAAGGTTGGTAGCTTTCAGCTACAGGGATATCACCCAAATTATATGCTTTTAATTGACTCGGGCTTGAACAAACTATTATATTTATGCCGATATTTTCCGATTAAATTTAGAATTTCTCTCTCAGCATTGTGACTTTTAAAGGAAGAAAAAAATGTCAATGAAAAAACTTGCAAATGGTATGAATTTTTCGGCAGGGAGAAATAGTAATAGCCATGGGGTAGTTTTTTTTTTTCTTTCAAAGAAGAAGCCATGAGGTAGTTCACTAGGGCATTACCGTAGGTGCCACTGATTGCAATCCTGAAAAAGAATCAGATTCAGTGTGGTGTCTAAACTCAAACCCTCCAATTATCCTTCCATCGGCATTAATGCTATTGGAGCAATTTCTAGCTAATGATGAATCGCGTGCAACACCGGAGCAATATGTCAATTGAGGGTTAAAAAATGAACCTGTAGTTGGAGAAGGCTCAGCCTGCAGGATTCAGAAGTTCATGCCAGTCTTTAGTCAACAGAACGAACACACACGAACAAAGAGAGAAGACAGGTAAAGGAACTGATTTACACTGGAAAGATTTGATGGTTGGTGGTTCTCAAAGAAGGCATAAGTTGTACTCCAGATTCCAATAACCAATACACTTAGCTCAACAACATTCTCCACTTGATTTTATACTAGTTTGAGTACACATTAATTGGAGGTCTGTAATCAATATGATAGTGAAAGTCATCAACAAAGTGGATTCTTTTCTTTCTTTCTTCTATTTTTTTCCCTCGCGTCAAATCACAAAATGGAACAAAACCCCCCAAAAGGCCGAGCACAAACAAAAAGAACAATTCACGGTGTGAAAAAACAAGTAATTGTTCGACATATAGGCAGCAAGACGTATTCTCGAACAAGCTATTTTTGCATTATTCAATGACAGAAGCCGATACAGAAACACCACAATGCGAGCATAAGAATCTATTGGTCCTACCAAGGCCACCATACATAACAAATAGTTCAAGCAACCAACCAAAGTAAACAAACAGCTCAAGGAATTGTCAAGTTGTGAAAAGAACCCAACTATAAATCAGAATCTCAAACCGTACTTTACATAAAGAACGTCCCTTTTCTCTCATCAACGAAAATTTTTTAGGTGCCAAGAAGGTACCACGTGTCGTGCCGACATGGTACCTTGCGGTCAATCAAAATGTGCCACACAGCATCGAACGGGCCCACACGACCTATGTGCCATGTGCCACGCTCTACCGAACGGAGGACCCCACGCCCTAACGGTGTGTTTTGATTGGCTGAAGGGTGCTACGTCGGACACCACGTGGTACCCGCTCGGCACTGATAAACTTCTCATCAACATACAAAAACCTCATCACATCACCCAATTCCAACAAATTCTCTTCTAAAGCTAGTGTGATGTAATCACAACCTCGGTTTGATTGCTGAGCTAATGGAGGCTGAATAGAAATGCACCAAAAAATCCCTTAATCATTTGACGCTAACACAACTAACACGTGGCTTTAATTACCAAAAAAACAAAAAAATTTACGTGGCTTGTTTCTAGAAAGTTACTAATAAATTATTCTATAATTAATCAAAGAACAGACATATATTATGACACTCAGAGTGAGTTAGGTTTGGCCTAACTTAATTTTTCTTAAGAGCAATCATTTGCCGTGATCAAGAGGAATTTGAAAAAAGGGAAAAAAAATGAACTAAAATGGGAAAAAGCTTACCACACAGAGACAAAAAAAAGGTCATTTTTCGAACTTTTTTTTTGTCTACAATGAATTTCTTTTGCTTTTGGTAGTAGACTTCTTTCGTCGAGACAAATAACAAATCGAAAAAAAATTTAAGCTGAATCCAGCAAAATTAAGAATCGAACAAAAATTTACGCCAAATGGCCCCTCAAAGTTTACACTTCTACGCATCAAACAGGCTTCAAATCTGTGACTGGAGAAACTGAAATTACCACAAGAACTAGAGAGAGAGAGATTCGTAACATGAAATCTAGGAACACAATTATAAAGCACAACTGTGTTTGGACTTTGGAGGGCCCACATGCATCCAACTGTCAATGTACATGAAATGGCTAAACTATGTTTCTACTTTCTAGCATTGCTCGATTTGAAAAGAGAGGAAAATTAGAAGACGTAATAACCTTGTTGAGGTTGGAGAGGAGAACAGGGGACTCGAGAAACGACGAGGGACTGAGGCCAGGGGGGATCGTGATGCACGGGGATCTGGAAATTGGGAGGTCCGCCGGAGAAAAGAGTTTGTACTTGGCAGAGGTCGATCCGGCGTCGGAATTCGCATCAGTGAGGTGAGTTCTTTCAGCAGTGGAGCTGCGGCGGAGTGTTGGAAGGTGGGAAGGTGTGGTGTGGTGGTGGTCAGGTGGAGAGGTGAGAGAGTAAGGGAAGTCCATTTTAGAGAGAGAGGAGAGGAGGGAGGTGGAGGTGTAGATTGGGCATGGCGGGTGGGGGTAGAATGTATACGGCGGCGATTTGCGTGCGTGTCTGGTGATTTTGTGTAGTTTTTGTGAGATGAGAGGGAGAGGGAGTCGGGAGAGGAGAGGAGAGGAGAGAGAGATGGGGGCGCGCAGTTTGACTTGTTAGATTAGTTATTAATCCCACCGTCCGGATTTGTTCATTCGTTTCGGGGATTTCAATTTTTTTTCCATTATCTTTTGAGTTTGTTAATTTTCTATTTTATCCTTCATCCCTCCATTTAATACTTCCTCCATTCTAATTTGACTACGAAATTACGTGCGATTTTTAAACTCAAAAATAATGTAGTTACAATTTTTTTTTAAATCAATATAGATCTTGTTTTATAGATCTCGTTGAGAACTTTAATACGGTGCAATAAAATTTCAAAAATATAAACATGTTATTTAAAAAAAACTAGTTTTTGAGTTGTTATTTTAAGTTTTAGAAAATGAGCAAAAAAGTAAATTGTTCATACCTTTTTCCTTTTAACTTTTGAAAATGGACAAACATTTTAGGACTTGAAAAAGTATGTTTGTAGACAAACAAATCCGGACGGAGGGAGTACAATGACAAAAAACACGGTCCAAAAATACAACTGACGTCCCGGATTGAAAATATAATTAATGGCCTGGATTAAAAATACAACTAACGGCCCGAATTGAAAGTGTCGGATGAATTTAAAAAAAAAAAAACAGGAAAAGTGTGTTTTAGGGCATCCGTTGCATTTTTTGACGGTCGAATATGCGCGAGCAGGTACCATATCACTCGTAGTAGCTTTTCACTGAAAAATTGGTAGGCGCTAATTAGGAGTGGAGTTTCTGCCGCGCACCATGTGCACGACACTATGTGGTGCGGGGCATTTGGTCGTCCATTACGAAAATGCACGACTAGGATTTAATCCGAGACCTACGTAAATTCAAGTCATGCATTTTCGCAATGGACGGCCGGGTCCCCATACCACACAGTGCTTTGCACAGCAAGGACCCTTGATTCACGCTAATCGTACGGAGGAGGGTGCCGACTAGTCAGTTGTCTAACGCCTAGGAAGAGATTTGGCGGTAACTAGTCGGCCACCTAATCTAGACATTGAACTCCTATCTAGCGCCTATCCAGCGACTAAGCGACCTAAGCAGCCGACTTTTCTGTTTCTGTTTTGTGATTAATCTTAAAAAGTTGACGTTAACGGTTAGCCAAAGCAATTTTTTAGGGGTTTGGCAGTTCTCGACTAATTCCCTCCCGGTCTATTTAAAAGGCGGGCTATTCACGTCGGGTTTAAGTAATTCACAAAATACATAACTGTGGCATGGCCTAAGGAAGCCGTCAAGTTTCAAACTTACATCGTCAAGATTTATGGCTCATTCGTGTTACCATTTGAGCTACTTTTTATGATTGCCAATGCAGTTTTTCACTTAAAATCGACTTTATACAACTAATTTAACATACCTCAACCGACAATAAAATTAACGATTCGGGCAAAACCTAACATTATCATTTGAATTCGAGAAAACAAACCTCTTTGTTTGAGGTTTGGCTAAACAAGTCAACTTAATTTTTTATTTTGTCTTTATTTGATTTTTTTTTGCGTTTGTTAGTTTTGCATCGATTTTTTGAGTATTATTGGTTCGTCTCGGCGAGACGAATCCAGAAAGGTAAAATATTATGGCTAGAACTTTCAATTTTTTGAAAAAGATCGAAAAAAGTGTAAAAGGCTGACTTTTTGGCTTATTTTTGTCTTTATTCAAAAAAAATTAAGCTTCGGTCATAATTTTATACTTTTTTGATTCCTCTCGCCGAGATGAACCAATAATACACAAAAAGTTTATGCAAAACTAAAAAATACGAAAAAAAAATCAAATAAAGACGAAAAAAAATTAAGTCAATTTCTTTAGACAAACCTCATCAGTAGTAAAGATACGTGCACAAGCCTTGTGGACCCATATGGAATTCCCGAATTATAATACTCTCATTTGATAACCGTGTTGGTTTGCACAAGCCTTGTGGACCCATATGGAATTCCCGAATTAATCGGCAATTATTAGGGACACAGGTTGCGGCTGTGTAGCCCCCGCACAGCACTTGCTGTGCACCATTCGAGCAGTCCGTTGGTAGGATGGACGGCCCAAATTTCACCTCAGCACCTTTGTATCCGAACCGTTTGTTGTCATGTGTGCAAGATGAAATCTGGGATGTCCATCCAAGCAATGAACGGCTCGGATGGTGCACAGCAGGTGCTGTGCAGGGGCTGCACAACTGCAATCTCAAATCCAATTATTAGAGGGATATACTTAATTGGGAAAAAAATTAGTAGACGAGTAGCAGACAACAGAACGTGAACAGCAGAAAATGTCAAAATGTGTTGTCTTTGCATCACAATTTGTCAGACTGACGCAAAGGAAGATAGAGTAGAAGACAAGTACAATCCTCTATTCCTTGGTGGGTACCCACAGAAGAAAATTGCTCTCTCCTTTTGCTCTCTATTCATTGTCACTTCTCTTTATTTTTTTTATTTTTATTTTTTTTTATGTGGAAAAAAACAAAATTTGCTTGTATATGTGGGAGTTCGAAAATTGTTGGCAAAGTGTCAACAAGCTTGTACGTTTTGCCCAAAAATAACTAGGGTATTGGTATGTACCAACCTCCCTGAGGTTTCTGATATACACATTGCGTCCCCAACCTTTCAACTCATTACATTGACCTTCCATCCACTCAGTTAGTCTTTCGTTGAATTTGTGAATTTTCATTTGATTTTAGCAACTGGGTTGCTAAAATCAACCAGATTTTAGCAAATGAGTTCAACAAGTGCTAAAATCATGCTATTTCAAATAAAAAAATGAAGTGGTTCCGTGTATCATTTTTTGAATTTTTTCACACCAAATTAAAGTACACGAGGAGTACTTTAATTTGGTGCGAAAAAAAATTGAAAAACGATACACGGAACCACTTCATTTTTTTTATTTCAAAAAATTGATTTTAACACCTGCTGAACTTATTTGCTAAAATCATGGTGATTTTAGCAACTGGGTTGCTAAAATCTTTCGAAAAACTATGCCAAGTACTTGACCTCAAAATGATGATAAAAAAAAAAAAAAACTGTGTAGCTCTTGTTTTGCCTTCATGTTTCTTCATGGAATTCATACTAAAAAATTAAAAAAATTTGGAACTAAATTGGTTGGAGAGTAAACTCAATTTTTCAAGGTCAGTAATTGGAAATACACAAATCTAAAAGAAGACTAATGGAGCGAATCTAACTCAGCTAAATTATTCCCATCCAAGAGAGGCTGGTGTAATAAATTGAAAATTTTGGAGTGCAATGAATTTGCAGAAACCTAGGGAGAAGTTGGTGAATAAATTGAAAAATTTGGAGTGCAATGAATTTGCAGAAAACAAACTTCAGACCAGCACATGGATTTTTCAAAAGCCTATTCTTTTTGACACTCCAAATTTCAACCTTTTTGAATTAGTTGAACAATAGGGCAATCCCTCATAATGATGTCTGCCAAAGCATCCTAATCGAATCTTTAATTGCAATGATTCAAAGTTAATAAACAACCAAACTTTGATTTCAATCTATATCATTCATTCATAAATACAATCTCAAAAAGATGACTTACCCACGAGAATTCATTTCCAACATTTGGACAAGATCTATAAAGTATAGAGACCCTCGTGTTCTACCTTGTTCAGAAAAAAACCAGAAGAATGTCTGCAACAGCAAAGTATGACGGACAGCATAATTCTGGCAACTTACCTCACTAAATTGGATCAATATGCTGACAGCAAAAAATCAATGCAAATCCTAATCATCTAGAAGTGCAATTAGTAGTTTCTTCATGATATCAATATCAATATCTTCCAACGGAAATAACTAGAGGCGAAACCACCCTACAAGCACAGAACTGAACATAAGCATTGCGACTTCCAACCGTTGAAGTTGGAAGTCCCGACTGAGATAATGTCTGCTTTGGTGGCCAATTGTGGGACACTCGAGCACAGCAAACAGCAATTCGCACCATTAATGTCTCATCCATTCATGCATTTCAGCAAATACAATCGAAGGTATCCAAGAAAATGGTTGGAGCAAAGTAAACAACAAAGTTCGACCTCTTAAAGAACACTAGCCTGATGCAAATGTAATCTCCTGTGGCAATGAAGTCCAGCAAACCTTTGAGGATGTATAAAAGACAAGTCCCATTATTGTTTCCGCTTTGGCTTCTTATTGCAATGGGAATTAGAAAGGGTAACCTCACGACTCACGAGTGTCGAGTGTATATGTAAAAATGAGGAAAGAATATGCATAACAGCATAGTACTTTCTGTTCTAAAATAGGGTGGTAGTAAATAAACTCCCTTTTGAAGAGCTAGGCCAGCTGGGAGTAGAAGCTTGGAAGTACCCAATGTCTCTTCAGGTACCACCTTTGCTCCTAAAAGCAGCAAAAGAAGAGAAGGTGAAGAATTGGTCAGTGGAGGGATGTGGTCTTGCTTTCTAGGGGATGGAGAACATGCACTCAAGAGCAGCTTCAACAGGCTGCCGCCATTGCAAGGACATAAGACTTCTAGGCAAGCTAAAAAGAAATTGTCCAATGGCATTCAATCATAAATGCATTAATAACTGCATAAAATAGGGAAGAGGTCAAAATTCCCCCTACAAAGAACTGGTATATCCTTTGCCAAAAAAAAAAAGAACAAACTTAAATCTTGCACCAAGTCTGGCACAAGTTTTCGCAGTTGCCAAATTTGCCTCATCCTCACAACTCAAGACTGAACCTACCAACAAGCCAGGTATCAGTAGAGGTCAGGAATGCAGGCAATGACGCTTGCTTTCTCTTTCATTTGTGTCACAAGCTAAGAAGCACGGACACGGACATGGATACGGACACGTTATTTCTTTAAAAATTAGGACATGGACACGTTGGGGACACGTCGAATATAAAATGTATTTGTATTATAGAGGTATGTTATGAATTCATACAAATGACGAAATCTTTATTCTCAAATTTAAGAACAATACAGTCAAGATAAATTAGCAGTCCTCAAATAAGTATACGTGAACTATACACAAGTGGAAAATTTCACTCATGGCAGAGTTTTAAAAATTAGATTTTAACCTTTTATTTGTTCTTAGCATGTTTTAAGAGTTTTTCCAACGTATCCGAGAGTATCTACAATGTGTTTGAATAAAAGAAATACAAAAAAAAAAAAAAATTAGAGAAATATTTAAGCATGTCCTACACGTGTCTGGAGAGTGTCGTGTCGTGTCTGTCACTGATACATGTCGGATACGGATACGCGAGGCCTGTAGACGTGTCTGAGCTTCTTAGGTCACAAGTGCACTTTACTTCGTTGTGACCCTTGTGTTCTATATACTCCATTTACCTCTCGGTCCTCTCCACGTCAAGCCAAGGGTCGCTCAAGCAAGGTAGTGTTAGAGCTTATCCCACATCGTTTTATTGCCACCTCCGAAACTAGTATATGAGCCTAGGTGATCTCTCTAGTCATTTCCAGCTAGAAGCGAGTTGGATGCTTTAACATGGCGACAAAGCAAAAAATTTCGGAGATTTTGGAACTCTAACCTTGATGTCCCAGCAATTGATTTTGTTTTGTTGTGCCACAAGTCCACCTTGTTCATGATCACAAAGTTAACGCTCCACATGCGAGCGGTATCCTTGAGTTGGATGTTTTAGCATTGTAATTTGTAATAGTGCTGGGATTTGGAGGGTTTTTCAACTGGCTGTTATTGGTTCCCCATTCGTGCAATAGGCATACTTAGGTTCATCCTCCTCTCCACATGTGAATTGCCGCACATGGCAGAGGTGTTAGAACTTGTTCCAAATCGGCAGCTCCAAAGCCAGTTTTTAGCCAATTGATTTTTAGTTTGAACTTTTAAGTAGTATCGAATCTTCCCTTTCAGAAAAGATTCCCTATTTTGTAGTAATTGATTGCCATATGTTAAATTTCTTTCGTACGTGTTTACCCAGGGCCGGCCCTGGGCACAAGCCCACCAAGCCGCCGCTTAGGGCCCCCCGTTTTTTTCCCAATAACAGGGCCCCCAAATCGTAGAATATATTATATATTTAGTATGTCAATTGTTTAGCGCATAAGGTTGCTGTGGCGCAGCGGTTAGTGTGAAGTATTATCCGCGAGGTCCTTAGTTCGACTCCTCGTGCCTCCATTTTTTTGACACTAGTATAACTGAGTATATGTTGAAAATGTGGAAAAAAACCACTGTGAATGCTGGCACCAACACTGGAACCCACTCATAAGGTTGCTGTAGTACATTCTATTCCATGCATAGAACCACTGCTACGCGTCGCATTTCTTAGCCATGTTCGGAACAACTAATATATATACAATTGCTAAAGAGGCCCCATTATTAAACCACGCTTAGGGCCCCGAAAATCTCAGGGCCGGGCCTGTGTTTACCTCCAAATAAGTATATGAGGTTGGCTCTTGGATGGCCTTCCCCCTCCCCTACTATATGAAAGGTTTTCCATTTCAAACTGCTGGTAATCGTCGAATCTCTGTCGGCATCTGTCCTACTGGCCACTGGCTTAGGTATGGAGGCCCATAAAACAGGAGGCCTAAGCATCTTGAAAACCCATATCATTCATTGGTAAGCGTAATTGGTTGGCCCTGCCTTATATATGCAGGTCTCTCGAGCCTTCCCTATTTCTCGATCGGTTCAATGCATCATATTTATTCCACTCAAAGCCTGAGCGTGGCTAGGGTTCTCCCCCACTTCATTAATATAGTATAGCGAGGTGTGCCACTTAATATATAGATATTTTGTCTTAGACTTTGGCAAAATTGCCACATTAAGAGCTCTATGAATATTCACCCTCCAAGCTAAAGAGCTTATGGAAATTACGCTTTGTAGAAATTTCTTTAACGCATTTTCCCTCCCAGTTTTGACAAAACAAAATTATAGAAATTCTAAGAAGGTAAAAATCATTCACCTTCAATAAAATGGGACCATTCGCAACGCTTGGTTGCGCATCAAGCAAAGTCCGACAGTAGGTAACTCATTTTGACTGAATCTCCCAAAGTTATGTCACCAAACATAAATAATTGGAGTAAGAATACAGCAGTGGTGATTATGCTAAAAAAAATGGCATTTACACCATTGGAGCAGGAATGCCAAATAATGCCACTTGGCACAGCCATTTTTAGCAACTGCCTTTGGAGTTGCCCTTAAATAGTACCCATTAAAAGTTAGCTCATTGCAAAAGAATTTGAAAGATGAAAAACTCAATGAGTCAACAAGACCATGGGAGGGAAAAAATGAAAAGGTTCCTTCCCCTGGTGATTCCAGTTCTGAAACCCTACATAAATACGCTCACATGAAACAATTCATGATTTGTAGCAACCAAAAGGGTCTCTATGGTTCAGGTTCAGGTTCACCCTAACCATGCATAAACTTCAATAAATCCCAAAAAACCAATCTAGCTTGTGCAACATTCATAGTGATCAAATAAGCAAAATATGCTTTCTGATTACTAATGCCGCCAAGTCAGGCAAGTTCTAGGATACCATCCGATGCTCCCCAAAAGGCAGAATGGTACAAGGACTTACTGGGGATGGTAAGGCTGATAATATTGTGGTGGAAAAACATAACTGCCATAGGCAACTGGCTTATCATAATAACCAGTTGCCGTTTGTGATTCCGTAGGGTATGCATGGGTCTGTGAAGGCATCACTTGGGCCTGCAAAGGCATCAAGTTCCCAGGGTCACCAAAAGGGGCTCCTGTCGAACCATACAAGCCAGCAGCAGATGAGCCTGCATAAGAGGCAATGGCAGGAGTAGAACCTGCCACGCCATAAGGGCCAGCTGGTGAGCCCGAGTAAGGAGGAAGATGTTGTGGCAACAAACCTGCCGGCTGTGGATGATACTGCTGAAATACAGGAGCAGTGGAACTTGTAGAAGCAACACTCATTGAAATTGTGGCTGGATGAGCTGCTGCATTATTCCGAGGACGCTTGCTTCCACTCAGTTTCTGTGGCTTTGACTGCTGCATCTGGGAAGCAGGGCCTGCTGAGTCGGGTTTCCTGTTCGACTTCAGCTTTTCTACAGTCTCAAGGCGTTTCATAAGTTTCTCTTTCAGAGACAGATACTCAGATTCAAGCTTATAGTCCTCAATGAGTTTGATCACCGATTTGTAAACATTGGCTTCCTTCGTCAATGCCTCTTTCTACAGGAGAGAGTGAAGAAATAACACAGATACTTATCTGAGTTCAAAGTTGAAAACAGTGTTTCAATAGTCCTAAATGAAAATACAACAGTACCTGTGCTTTAAAAGTGTTATTTTTCTCCTTGAGAGTTTTCTTAGCCTGCCGCTTGGACTCCTTGACATATTCTTCTAAGAGGGGTAGCGGTGGAAACTTGGCAGAAAGCCCAAATTCCAAAATAAATCTGACAGCCACCTGTTGTTTACCCTGACCAATAAGTTTGTGAATAATCTCTGCGCAGAGCCAAATAGAACAGATGAGCTCACGAGAAATATGATGTTACATGAGCCCTTCAAAACTTTTGTTCCACAAAATGAGGACACTACAGAATAAACAGATCACAACATCAACTAACTGAGATGCCAGAAGATGAGTTCTAAATAACCTTACAGAGACAGAAAATTGGTTCAGCATTTTTTTTTTTTGTAATTTTGGTAAGTAACATTGGTTCAGTTCAGTTCCACTAAACCTACAAATGGGCTCAACATTTAAATTGAGTCCAAATCAGATAGGAAAAAATCAACCACATGGACAGCACAGTACCCCTTCATAAGACCATTCTAGCAAAACCTCCATCGGGTAGGAAGATTAAAGAACTGGTCAATTTGACTTTGTTAGAGGTCAAAAGCAGACTTTTATTACCACATCAACCTCCACAAGGTTACCTACCACAACCAAGTTACAAACTGATCGACTTTGTAAGAAGTTAAAAGCAGACTTTTATTACAACTTACCATAAACCTCCAAAAGGCACCTACCATCAACCAAGTTACAAACTGTTACCAACTTAATGTTTTGTTGCTAGTTTAGACATTTTCACAATACATATTAGTTCCTACTTTCGCGTGTCAATCCATATTAACTTTATCCAAAGTCTAGAAAGGACAAGTGGGAGCCTCAAAAGGGTTGCAGATTAAAAGGAAAATATTACAATCATTAAATTCCGGCAAATACACTATTAAGTAAGAATAAATCATTTCACCTGCCAAACTCAGAGACATGAAAGAGCAATCATCTATCACTGAACCTCAAAAAAGAAAGAAAATAGGGCAATTTTAAGAGATGGATAGTGAATGAAGTCCAACATTAGAATGGAAGTTGCCACATCTGTAAGATCCCATTTGAGTCCCACATCGGTGGGACAATTGTAGTGAAAGTAATATACTAGGCAACCCAAGCAGCTACTATGTAACTTGAGGTTAATCTTTTAAGCCAGGTGGATAGGCTAAGGGTTAGCAGGTTAGCTGACGTGGGTCGTTACAAGTGATACACCAACCAGAAGTGTGCCGGGTCCTGCAAGGAGACATGCTTAGGCGGGCCCGACAAGGGAGGAGCTTAAGGTGCTTCTCGTCCATGGGCGGGTCTCACATGAGACGAGCTTGAGAAGCTTAACGTGCTTAAGCAGGTACTTGTCTCACATCGCTTGGTAAGTGGAAGTGATGAACCATAGAGCGCAATGTCCTTGTTGCAATGTTAAGTGGGGGAGATTGTAAGATCCCATTTGAGTCCCACATCGGTGGGACAATTGTAGTGAAAGTAATATATAAGGCAGCCCAAGCAGCTATTGTGTAACTCAAGGTTAACCTCTTGAGCCGCATGGTTAGGCTGAGGGTTAGCATATCAACTCGCGCGGGTCGTTACAACATCACTTCGTCTTCAAAACATCCAAAGATTATGTACTCAACATACCAAAATTATATCCAATTTGGCATTTGTAAACTACTTTATCACACGATGAGAGGCGCAACTAAACCATGTTACGGTTTTGGCGAGCAACTTCAATTGCAATGCCTTATTTATAGAGAGTAATGATCAAGATGCAGTCTAGAGGCAGATAGATGGCAGAAAAATCATAAGATCACGTAAAGGGTATAAAATACAACTTCAACTGAAATCCCTTATCCACAGAAATCAATTACCAAAAATTGCAATGTAGATGAAAATAGATACGGCACAAAAATCATAGGTTCAACTAAATGGTATGAAATTCAAGACCCTCACCAGAAATCCGCTCCCCAAAACCGATTACACGAAACAACTCAACAGCCTCTCGAAACCTCGCCACTTCCACACCCAAATCAACCAGTCCCCCCAAATCAAACCCACCCGCCAAGCCAAACACTGCCACCAGATAAAAAAACCCCAACTCCTCCAACCCATTGTCCCCACCACGACTCCTCCTCCTCACCTTCCCCATCCACTCCGCCGCCAACTCCCTCGCCTTCTCCCTCACCTCACCAGCAATCTCACCCCCCACCCTCCTCAACCCCTCCAACATAGCCACACAGCTCCTCCTTATCACTATCAACTCAATATCCTTATCCCCCTTGGTCGTACTGTAAAACCCTTCCATCGCTCCCAACACCATCGCTGCCGCGTCCGGCGCGTGCCCCAATGCATCTGCCAACTCAGCCTTTATAGTGTTCCTCTGCCTCGGCCGTTCAACCATATACTTCCTCAACCCTAACCCGTCCATCTTCTCACATAGCGATATCAACTCGGCCCGAGCCGGGGCCGGGGCCAAGTCCAAAGAATCCTTAACAATTAGGGTTTGGGAATTGGGAGGGGTAGGGGATTGGGATTGTGGTGGATTTTTGGGGGTTTGGAATTGTGAAGTGGAATTGGGGGTGTTAGGTAATTGGGTTAGGGATTGGGATTGGAGGATTTGGAACTTGTGTTGTAGGGAGGAGTGGAGGGAGGAGAAGTAGGAATCGAGGTCGGACCAGGTGAGGTTGAAGGAGGAGAGAGAGGAGGAGTGAGATTGGAGGTCTTCGAATGCTTTGCGGAGATTCTCTTTCTTTGCGTCAACGAGTTTTAGAGCAGCGGAGATTGTTTTGATCGTCGCCATTGTTGCAGAACAAAATGAGAAAATTAGGGTTCTGAACGGAACTGAACTTCGTTTGTGAAGTTGAATTTCAGGTTTTGTGAAGACGACGACGACGGGTGGCAGACGGCAGTTGGTTTTGGACGGTTGGAATGAGAGAGACCGTTTCAGCTACCAGGAGCGATGAACGACGTCGTCTCGGGGTTCAATAAGAATTACTAAGAAACAAGACACACGGCGTCGTCCTGAGGAAACTGGTAGACTTTTTTTTTGAAATATTTGGTTCAAGTCATAACTACCGTCCAAAAGGATAGCCCGTTACCACGGTACCACTTAGGTATTAGATGGACAAATGATCCTCCACGCTAGTCCTACAGTTGACGGGACTCAAACTTTGTCGGATCATGTACAAGAGAGAGGAACACTTAAACTCATTCACCCTTTGCCAAGTTGCCATGTACGCTACCACCTACGGTGGTCAGGGATACTGGTAGACTGGTGGTGGAGGAGTCTCATTCCTTTTGTTAATTAAAATTGTGCGAAGAAGAAAAATGGAAAACCTCTCCTCTGAATAATGTCAATGATTTTCTTCATTCACCTCTTGGGTAATATACGTTATGAAGAAAAAACTCTATTCTCTGTGGGACGGTGAAACAATATCAATAATTTTTTGTTGGTTTTTAAGGTCTGAATGTCACACAAAAAGAGACTATCAGAGTTTGAACGCTGACCGACTTTGATTTATGTTATTCTTTTCTTTTGTACACGAGAAGGTGGGTATAAACTATGTGGGTGAACTTCAATACGGGATTAAATCCCTTTTGAAGACGAAGTTACTTTTTTTATTCCCTGAATGATGTAGTTGTGAATTCTAGATGTAATTAGAAGCTAGCATTTTGAGACAGTTTTGAACATGAAGTGGTTAGTTAAAACATGGAATATTTTACTTTTCTCTTGCTTATTTGATTAAAAAATCACGATACAAGGCACATAATAAGCAAAATAAAATAAAATAATCAAACAACAATTAATTACTCCCTAGTGATTTCATCTAAATGAAATAAATGCCTTTGTGCCTCGAGAAGTGGAAGGAACAACAAATGGGGTCAATTCAATTTTGTAAGGCATCCAGATATGTCTGCCCTTGATTATGTACAAAAATATTTGTCATTGTCACCATGATTATAACATCCCTTAAAAGAAGGTTAACTTGTCAAATGCTCATTTGCCTTTTTCTTCTGCTTTATTGGATGCCCCATTCTTCAGTGGGAATGGAAGGAAAAATGAGAGACCAGTTGGACTTTTAACAACCTAAAAGTTCAAAAAAGTTGAAACATTTCACCTCTACAATACAAGACAGAACCAAAAAAGAAAAAAGTTACATATTTGCAGCAATTAACTTATCCCAAAGTGCATACCAGCAAGGCAGCAACATATTTTTCATTTTATAACTCAGGTGTCCGGCTAGCTTACGCCAACCTCGAGTGAAAAAGCAACATCTGCATACGAACGGCATACTCAAGGTTCATACTCGGACAAAGTTATTATCTATATCTACATCTATCTGCACATACTCCATTTGATGGTAGGCACAAAGTGTATCATCAAAACAGGCGCAAAATGCTGTCATTCCACTGAAAAAAGTAACCAAGACTGCTCTTTATTATGCCATATCTTAATACATAATCAAACAAAATCTGATTCGATCGTTACCTTCAGGGGTCCGGAATTCGTTGAGATGAGTGCAAGTTGGCCCGAACATCCGGTTATCAATAAAACAGCATCTGATCCCAATTTTTCAAAAGGGGACTTCCTCAGGCAATCTTGATTCTTGACCCTGATTCCCTAAACCTGCAAAGAGTTCTCACCACCCCAACAATGTCAGCAAACCAGAACACCAAAGATCTCCAATGGTTTCTCCAGGCAATCGAATCCGAAACCCTCAATCTGCACAGCATCTCTTTCTACCTTTCTCAACCAACTTCAGCTTGTCACCAAGAAACAGAAAACTCCATCAACATAAACATTTCCGACGACAGCCATCCACTATTCTCTTACCTCTTGACAGTTTTAGGAACATCAAATAAGGCCAAATCATCCCTGCGAAACTTGGAGTTTCACCAAGTCAAGTGGGAGTTGCAGCAAATACACAATCTCGGGGTGTTACTTAAAACCAACACAAACATCAAGCAAATCGTGTTTAGAAGAAACAGGTTTAATACGGAATGCTTACACGAGTTATCAGAAATACTGAAGAGGGATAGTGTAGTTAAAGAAATCATGTTTTCAGAATCGGGTATTGGGTCGGTTGGAGCTAGCCTTCTTGCTTCTGCTCTTAAGGTGAACAATTGCTTGGAAGAGTTGCAAATATGGGAGGACTCTATCCGGTCTAAAGGTGCCGAGGAGCTATCAAAGATGATAGAAGTGAATCCAACACTGAAGCTGCTGACGATTTTCGATTCAAGTTCAATAACAGCAACCCCACTAATATCTGCTGTTTTAGCCAGGAATAGAGCCATGGAAGTTCATGTATGGAGTGGAGAACAAGGAGAAAAAAGTTCCAAAGTGGTTGAGTTCGTACCTGAAAACAGCACACTGAGAATTTACAGGCTTGATGTGGCTGGGTCTTGCCGGCTTGCTTGTGCCCTCGGGTGGAATTCAACAGTCAAGTCACTGGACTTGACTGGGGTCCGCCTGAAATCTCGGTGGGCGAAGGAGTTCCGATGGGTTTTGGAGCAGAATCGGAGCCTGAAGGAGGTAAATCTTTCAAAAACCTGTTTAAAAGACAAGGGAGTCGTTTATGTTGCAGCAGGACTTTTCAAGAACCAGAGCTTGGGAAGTTTATATCTTGATGGAAACTGGTTTAGTGGTATTGGGGTGGAACATTTACTCTGCCCCTTGAGCAGATTCTCCACTTTGCAATGCCAAGCGAATATAACACTAAAGTCGGTAACTTTTGGAGGGGGGAAAACAAAGATAGGAAGGGATGGTCTTCCAGCCATTTTACAGATGCTGACGACCAATCAAACTGTGACGAGGTTGGGGATATATGACGATGGAAGTTTAAGACCAGAAGATTTTGTCAAAATCTTCAAGAGCTTGGAGAGGAATGCCAGTTTAAGGCGCTTATCTTTACAAGGCTGCAAAGGAGTGAATGGGGATTTGGTGCTCCAGGCAATAATGGAGGCATTACAGGTCAATCCTTGGATCGAAGAACTTGATCTTGCAAGAACACCGCTGCAGAATTCTGGGAAGACAGAAGGGGTTTACCTGAAATTGGGTCAGAATGCGAAGACAGAAACAGAAGCAGAAACAGATTTGCTCAAGGACATGCCAATGGTGGTTCCCAAAAGTTGCCGAGTGTTCCTCTGCGGCCAAGAATACGCTGGTAAGTTTTGTTTCACATGGTCTATTCTCATTTCCCCATAGTATCCCTGTCTGACATATATGGAAAGCCCGTGGGATATCTGTTCTATAGCAGTACTCAATTTGGACATAGACGGGACTTACAAATTCCATGTTTTCCTTTATTCAGTTGATTTGAAGTACATTTCAAAACAATTTACAGCATGTTGAATAAGATACAACAAAATTTATTGTTTAAGATGTGTCCCTGTACCCATAGTCCCATACCATGTTTTTCCTAAGATCCAAGTCTACCGATGTTTGACGCTTGGACAACAGCTCTAACCGAGGCTGTATCCAGACCATGAAAAACATATTTTGACCATCATCCCTCTCTGTTTATGTGCAGGGAAAACTACATTATGCAATTCCATATCTCAGAACTTCTCTTCTTCCAAACTACCATACATGGATCAAGCAGTTAGAACTCTAGTGAACCCAGTTGAGCAAGCAGTTAGAACAGTTGGAATGAAGATAAAAACTTTCAAAGATGAAGACACAAAGATTTCGATATGGAACCTTGGTGGTCAGCACGAGTTCTACTCCCTCCATGATCTCATGTTCCCAGGGCACGGCAGTGCCTCGTTTTTTCTCATCATATCCAGTCTGTTTAGAAAACCCAACAACAGAGAACCAAAAAACCCAACTGAGATCGAAGAAGACCTCCAATATTGGCTACGGTACATCGTCTCCAATTCAAGAAAAGCAGTCCAGCAGTGCATGCTACCAAATGTAACTGTCGTACTGACTCACTACGACAAAGTCAATCAACAGTCACAGAATTTTCAGGAGACTGTAAATTCAATTCAAAGATTAAGAGATAAATTCCAGGGCTTTGTCGAATTCTACCCGACGGTGTTTACAGTTGATGCAAGATCATCAGCATCAGTTAGTAAACTCACTCATCACCTTCGCAAAACAAGCAAAACAGTACTCCAGAGAGTCCCTAGAGTTTATGAGATTTGCAATGATCTGATACAGATTCTATCAGATTGGAGGTCAGAGAATTCCAACAAGCCAGCAATGAGGTGGAAGGAGTTTGGTGATCTATGCCAGGTTAGAGTTCCATCCTTACGAATTCGCTCAAGACACGACAACAAGGAAAGAGTGGAGATGAGGAGGCGGGCCACAGCTAATTGCCTTCATCATATAGGAGAGGTGATATATTTCGATGAACTAGGGTTTCTTATCTTGGATTGTGAGTGGTTCTGCGTCGAAGTGCTTGGTCAACTGATAAAACTAGATGTTAGAAAGCAAAACTCGTCGGAGAATAATGGGTTTATAAGCAGGAAAGAGTTGGAGAAGATTCTTAAAGGAAGTTTGCAGAGCCAGATTCCAGGGATGGGTTCCAAGGTTTTTGAGAATTTAGATGCGAGTGATCTTGTAAGAATGATGCTGAAACTGGAACTTTGTTATGAACAAGATCCTTCGGATGCTAATTCATTGCTACTGATCCCCTCCATTTTGGAAGAGGGCAGGGGGAGGCCACAGAGATGGCTGCTAAGCACACCCGACTGTGTCTATGCAGGGCGACATCTGGAGTGTGATGATTCAAGCCATATGTTTCTCACACCAGGCTTCTTTCCCCGCTTACAGGCAAGAGGAATTCCACTGATTATTTACTCTTTTACAATTCTTGTTCTTCTCACCAATTTGAAGTTTACATTAGCACATGTACGAAGTAAAATGAGCTTTTTTCCAATAGAGACTAGAAAGTAATGATCATCAGTCATTAAACAACATTTGACACTGATATAGCTCATCTCAAATGGGAATCTTGATACTTCATCTAGAGTCAAAATTCTGCCTTTTAAGTAAATCTACTAATCTTACTATGAGTTAGTCACTACTTCAGTAATCAGACCAATGTGATAGGATATCACTATAAGAACGATCTGATTGGAAATATACTGTTGTTCTGAGTGATACCGTTGATACTTTATAGTCCATACCCTCATATTTGCATTCTGTTTAACAACAAAAAAAAAAAAAAAAATCACATATTGAGGTTTCATGCTTCCAAGTACCAAACATATATGCTAAACGACGAAACGAAGCCACCAAAGTTTGCTATTAGAACTCATAAAAATTTTAACTTTTGAGAGGGAAACATACCTGCATCGTCCCTGAGTTCGAAGTTTGTAACCAAATTTCATCTATTTGAAACCTGCAGGTTCATCTCCACAATAGAATCATGGGGTTAAAGAATCAACATGGGGCAACTTACAGTCTTGAGAAGTACCTCATCTCAATCAACATCAATGGCATACACGTCAGAGTAGAGCTTGGAGGGCAGTTGGGCTACTACATTGACGTCCTTGCTTGCTCCACCCATAATTTGACAGAAACACTAAGACTCTTTCAGCAGCTCATAATACCCACAATACAGTCTCTCTGCCACGGTGTCACCTTAACTGAAAACATTCTACGACCCGAATGCGTCAGAAATCTAACACCCCCGAGATACAGGAAAACCCAATTTGTTCCTATGCAAAACCTAAAAGAGGCACTACTCTCAGTTCCAGCAGACGGCATGTATGATTACCAGCACACGTGGGGTCTGGTCTCAGACTCTGGCAGACCTATCTTAGGTGGTGGATTTGATTTTGCCAGAGACCTACTATCCGATGATGATTTTAGGGAAGTACTACATCGAAGATATCATGATCTATACAACCTTGCTGTGGAATTGGATGTCCCACCGGAAAATAACCCAGATGATCCAGATCATGCACAATCTACCAATGAAGAAAAAGTCGAACCTACATTTGGAGGAATTGCCAAGGGAGTGGAAGCAGTTTTGCAGAGACTGAAGATCATTGAGCAAGAAATCAGAGATTTGAAGCAGGAGATTCAAGGGCTGAGATATTACGAACACAGACTTCTTATTGAGCTTCATCGCAAAGTGAACTACCTTGTCAATTACAATGTTCAACTGGAAGAAAGAAAAGTCCCCAACATGTTCTATTTTGTCAGAACAGAAAACTACTCGAGGAGATTAGTTACCAACATCATTTCTGGAATGAATGCAGTCCGGTTACACATGCTATGTGAATTCAGGCAAGAGATGCATGTCGTTGAAGATCAATTAGGTTGTGAAATGATGCAAGTTGACAACATGACAGTGCAGTGCTTGGCTCCCCATATGAAGAAGTTCATGAAACTATTAACATTTGCTCTAAAGATAGGTGCTCATTTAGCAACTGGAATGGGAGGGATGATACCGGATTTGAGCAGGGAAGTTGCACATCTTGCAGACTCTTCACTTCTATCTGGGGCAGCAGGTGCAGTTGCAGCTGGGGCCATGGGCGCAGCTGCTGGAAGCAGAATGAGAAGCAGGGACTCGAGGGACATTCAGCAAGATCAGAGAAAAGCACAGCAATGGGTCGTTGATTTCCTAAGGGACCGTAGGTGTTCAAGTGGAAGAGATATTGCAGAGAAGTTTGGATTGTGGCGAGTGAGGTATAGGGACAGCGGCCAGATTGCCTGGATTTGTAGGAGGCACATGTACACGAGAGCAAACGAAGTTATGGAAGTACCAATCTGAAGTTGTATTAGTAGATTACATGGAGGGCATGATTTTTTGCTTTTCCTCTTGTTCTTTTTTTCTTCGTGAGGAATGCCTTGATGAAATTATGGTTTACCAACCTCATTCTTTCCTCACATTTTTATTTTCTTTTTCTTAGATGCTATAAGCCCATATCTTATCTTTTATCAACGATGATTTCCGTTTCATCAACAGACGATCGATTTTTATTCTGAAATAACGAAGTCGCAAAAAAATTGCACCATTGGTAGCTTAGCATGGAAAACAGTTAGGAAGCAGATGGAAAAAGCTGAAGCGTATTAAAGCCTCTAAAGGTAGCTCTTGATGGTCATTGATGATATAGACAGACCATTTGCCACCTGAAAAACATGGTAGGATTAAATATGCAAGAGACAACCAGAGGTGGAGAGAAACAAAACGGCAGCAGCCTTAGAGTAGGGAGAGAATGCCAGTGAGTAAGCAGCCTCACGATGGCGACGGAGATGGAGATAGCTCTAATGAAGGTGAATCAGATTGTGGAGCTTGAGACCTTCTTTTGCAGGGAAGTTGGGCCACGAGGCTAGCTCATCTTTGGAAGTTGAATTCAGTAGGCGTGATGACCATACATGGTACCAGTACTGAATGAGCAAGTATGTAGATATCAATTCCATATATGGAATGTACCATAGCACCCAATTCGGTTTCTTTTTTACATCTATTTGTTCCGATCAATCTAATAATTGAAAGAGAGCTCTTACTCTTATGATTCTAGTTCTTCGATTTCTTATAATTTCCAACATGAATATCCGTATCTGACATAATCAAGGAAAGTCTTTTAAAAATAAGGAAGCCTCTCTCTCTCTCTCTCTCTCACACACGTGCACGCACACGCACATGCACGCCCGCGCGCGCGCGAATGATGAGCAAAGCAACTTTGACGACCTCTCAACTTCAACTACCAATCCGCAAACCCCTAGTGATCCTGCACAGGGTGGTCATGGATTGCTCGAGCAACCAATCTTTTGTCTTGTCTGGTTTTTGTGTATAAGTTAAGTTGAGGCAGGACGATTGTTACAGGTCACCTGGGAGATTAGGGGATAGAAGATCTCTTGTAAGAGATTAGTGACGGGCGATCACTCAAATGGCGATAGCTGATAGGCAAGGTAATAGACTGAGTGGAGATTTGGAATTTGGAATTGCCCTAATGGAGATGGCCGAAAATACCTACAATAGCCAAATCCAAATCAATGGACATTCACACGGGAAGAGAGGTCAAATGGCAAGGCCATGCCCGCTTGGCTCCTCCTGGAGTATAGCTCACATCCAAACATCTGATTCGGCGTAAACCAACATTCAGACTTGAAAATTGTATATGCAAGGCCCTGATTTTACTGATGTCCTAATTTAACAATACCCAATTATTGTGTACAAAACTTGATTACACAATCATGCAAAAGATGAAACAATTAAGTTATTTATGATGATCTAATCTTCACATCAACAAAGGCTTGTCCCTCAAAAGGAAACAAGACAGAGCAACTCCATTTATAATAAGAGCAAAAGTGATAGTACAAAGCTTGTAACGCATACAAGTCATGGTTTTTCCAGTCTCTAAACGTACCAACATAAACATAATACTACCACACACATACTACAATATGAAACTACATGGGAGTTAGTCTTGATTCTAATTCTACAGTCACCTGCGTAACCGTTTCTGATCAGCGAAAACATAGCTCAGAAGAAAGCCCTACTCCCATAAAACACTCGGGAACCAGTGTCCTTCGATGCTGGTGATATCTGGTCCGAACTTGAATTTTCAGAACTAGTAGGTCCACTCTCCATGTCCATTGGAAGCTTCATCTTAGCCAATGACTCAGTAAACTGCTGCATGCTTTTCATGTACATATCTACTATATCTTGTTGCACCACCTTTTGCTCCGGCTCAATGTTAACAGTAAAAACAGGCTTCGCAAAGGTATCAGCAGGGACCTCACCTGAGGCGTTACTTTCAGCATCTCTGCCTTCTCTATTTGCCTTCAATTTTTCCTTCGAAGGTGAAACTGATTCTTGATTCAGAGATTCAGAAACTCCTGGAGTATCAGAGGACTCAGAATTTGCAGGAAGCGAAGCCGATGGAAACCCGTTAGTGGTTAAGTCGCTGCTGAGGGGAGAATCATGCTTTGGAAGCTGGATTGACTCGATCGTGCGAGTTGAGAAGCTTTCGACAACATGAACTCCAATTTCTGAATTAAGTTGGTTTTCAGTATCTGGAGAGACATAGCTCTCGGATCTCTGGGAGTCCAAATTGGAGTTGGGGAATGCAAAGTACTCCGAAACCATCTGCTGATTCTCGTTTGCAACCTTCGGATCTGGGAACTCAATCTTGTCAAACTCACAGGGATGTGACTCTGTTACTTCAGAGTCTTGGACAGTATTTTCAGCTGCAGGTGGCGAAGGAAGCGAAATCACTTCTGGCGAAAATCCACTATAAGATAGAGACAACTGAACAAACCCAGCTGGGGAATGGAAGAGATCGGTTGAGGAGAGAGAGAACTCTTTCTCTAAGTTCCCGTTACTGATGAGGACTTCAGATAAAGGAACCAAAGCAAACCCTAGCAACTGGTCCTCAAGATAATTCTTCACCCTACTCAGCATCCATATCTCACACTTGAGATAGGAATCTATTGTCCGGACATTGATTCGGAGTTTTTCATTGAATACCGGGTTCTTCCCACCGCCATTGATGGTCTGAGTGGAGACTGTTTTTTCAGGATCACTAGTAAGGTAAATCTTAGCATAAACATCTTGCTTATGGTATATGCAGATGTTGTGGATGTCCCTAGCTTGATGTATGTACACCTCAAGAGCACCAATGATGCCCACTGAGTCCTTGCTTTGAACCTCAACTCTACTCGACATGAAACTGGGATTATGAGCAAACGGATCAGAATTTTGCTTCTCGGGGCCAGAAACAATAGACAACCCTTTGAAAGGTGACACAACAGATTGAGGGGAATCCATGGCACCAGCAAAAATTTAAACCTGAAAAAGCAAAGAACAAGTAAAGTGAAGAACAAATTGATGAAAACTAAGTACTTGACAACAACAAAATCGATTATCGAATTGAATTCAAACAATATAAATAAAAAAACTTCAACCCTTCGGTTAAAATCCTTACCCGCAATACTCAAATTCAAAGCCAAATTAGGGATTTCTGTTACACTAATAACTCAAAATCCTTATTTCTAAATTAGAACAAAACCCTTGGCCAAAACCTAGGGATAGAACTAACAACTCCTTCTACCCAATTGAATCCTATGATCAGAAGTAAAATAATAATTGGCCCCCAATTCAAGAACAAGGTATTACCTAAAACCCAGAAACAGTGGAAATCATAAGCCCAAAAGCAAGCTTGAGCTGCATAATTGCCTTAGGTACTCAAAGCCCTAAAAATAGGCAAATCCTAGAAAGAGTTACATCAAGATTTGAACATACTCCGATAAAGCCACCAACTTTAATCAAGAAAACAATACCCACCTCCGGCATCCAAGGGGTAAAGAACGCAAAACAGTAACTATTTATCACGGATTTCAAAATTTGACAAAGATTTAACTAGAATGCATAAAAAAGAGAGCACATCAATGAACAGATAATTATTAGTTAAAGCGATAAAGGTAAAGAAAAAAGCTACAAAAGTAGTGATATGGGTCAGTTTCTTACTTGCCTTTGAGTACAAAGTCAAACCGATTTATGGAGAATTTGCAGCCCTAAATTACAAGATCTGTCTATGACCCAATTCGCGAAGCGAGATGAGTAATTCTCGCAGTAATAATTACGTAAATAAATTCAAAAAACAACTACAGCAGCTCTTTGAATGGAGCGGCTCTCGAAGAACCAGGAAACACGGGAGAATTGCGGAGGAGGAAAATAATAATTGGGAATATGTACTGATGGGTTGAAGCTTGTCCGTCGGTAGCGAAGCCTGTGCAAAGAGACAAGAAATGATGACGTTCTTTGTAGAATTTTAAACTGCGCTGTCTGTGCCTTTTCCCAAAGTATACATGTACCAAAAATGGGTACAGGAGAGTGTACACGTTTTTTTTGTTTTTTTTCTAAAGTAAATTTCGATTCACCAGAAGTAACAGAAAAGCTACAAAATTATGGGGATACCCTGAACAACAGTATACAACGAAAAAAATAGAAAACATGAACAAGACAAACAACGCAACAAACCAAATCTAAGTGTTAACTCGAAAAATTGTAGAATCTGAGAGCCAATCATTACAGTAATTTCGGTAAACTTAAGCGTCCAAGGGCCTCAAGAATAGCAGAGGATACATCAACATCAATTTCAATTCTGGCTTTCCCCTAAAAAATATGCAGATTTCGCTCTTCCCATATGAAGTAGATGGAAGTTGTCAAAGACAATTTATACAAAGAATTTCGCATTCTTTTACCCCTCCTATGATGGACTGCCCAATCCAGTTCCTGTTCTAGAGGAATAACAGCTCTAGAAATGCTATTCTGGGCCAAAACACGCTTCCAAACAACAGTAGAGAGTGAACAATCGAAGAAAAGATGAGAACGAGATTCAATGCCAGTGGAGCATAACACACACTAAGAATTCACATTTAAACCCCATCATACCGGTCTGTCTTTGGTGGAGAGACGACCCCAAACAGCCAGCCATTCAATAAAGCTCCAACGAGGAACTCCCTGACTAAACCAAACTAAAGTATGCCAAGGTTTGGTTGCAAATCGATGTCGGCAAGCATCCCAAGCAGGCTTAACAAAGTTGCAACAATCGAAGGATAAAGTCCTACTACCCTATCACAAACATCAGAAGAAGGATAGAAATCAACAGGAGTTTGTCTTTGAATTTCCATAATTATCTTGTGCCACTTCCAAGAGAACCTTGATTAATGATAGAAGAGACCTTAGCACATAAGGATCCCCCTCTTCTCATGACGACAGACTCACCAAATCTTGGAAATAAAGTGTCCAAAGGAAAGTATCTTCACCGTTCCCTATTATGTATCGAATCCACAGCTGCCATAGGCCCCTAAGCTTGAAAATCTTCCTAATCACCCAAGAGGAATCAAAAGGAACTGGAATCCCCCATAAACTCTTCACTTTCAGGATGTAGATATGCATCCATTTCACCCATAACGTGTCTTTTTTTTTTTTTACTCAAGGCCCACAAATGTCTAATGTTAGCAGCTTTGTTCCATTCTGTTAAGGATCGAAAACCCAAAACTCCCTCATTCCTAGGAACACTAAGATGAGACCAAGAAACTTTAGCCCCAAAATGCTTTAAGTCCTGCCCATACCAAAGAAATGCACTGAGAACCCCTTCAATCTCCTTCATAGTTTTTTAGGCAAAACAAAAATAGAGCTCCAGTAAGTTTGTGGATGCTGGAAAGAACAGAGCTGTCAATTTTTTATTTTATTTTATTCTAACTCAAAATTTTCTCCTTAAGCACATGACAATAAGAAGAAGACAACTATGAGCTAATCAAAGGAACTCCCAAGTACTTAACTAGTAATGTACTTTCAGGGATACCCAAGAGAGCTACTAAGGATAGTTTATTAGCACTTGAAAACCCAGAGAAAAAAATGGCACTCTTTGCCAGATTAGGTTGCAGACCAAAGAAGCTGTGAAACTCACCAAAGGTTTTCACGACAACTTGCAAAGATCCCTAATGAACACTACTTAAAAACAAACAAGTCACCTGCAAAAATCACATGAGAAAGACCTAAAGCCTGGCAGTTATTGGCAGTTAGAATGAAATCTAAAGTCCTCATTCTCAATATTAAACTCCAAAAGGGCGGAGAAAGCTTCCATTACCAAGAAAAAAAGATAAGGGATATTGGATCCCTTTGCCTTAGCCCTTGAGCCCTAGGAAAGTAGCCAGCTAGGCCTCCATTGATCATAATAGATCAGTAACAAAAAAATTGATCATAATAGAGAACATAGGAGTGGTGATACATTCTCTAATTCATCCAACAAAAAGATCACGGAAATCCATAGCATGCATCATGCATCGCATCCAGGAAAAAATCCCAATCTATAGTATAAATGTTGTAACCATGGTTCATTTAGTAATTTAGGTTTAGGCATTGTTTTCCTGTCCTAGGAAATCCCATTAAATCAATGGGATAATTTTTATTTTTTTTGAACGACTGAAATTCTATGAGATGATTTTATGGGATTTTCCATTTTTAGCACATTAATTTTATGGCATTTCTCATTTTGGAAGATTAGATAAAAAAACTTACAGTTGTCTGGTTTAACAATAGAACTCAAAAAAATATTTTATAATTAATGAACGAGTTAGGTTGTCTTTGTGAAACCTCGGGTGGGCCCACACAACCATCGGTACAATATTTATATCGTACCCTGTGTTCAGTACCCATAGTCTGCTTTATATATCTGTGTTTTTTCAATTTTTTATAAATACTCCATCACTCCCAAAGTTTTAGTCCTCATTTCCAACTTTTTAACAAGACACAATTATTACTATTCAAATAGCATGAACTTCCAAAACCACGGCGGGCCCTACCAAACCATGATCTGAGTCGTCCATCTCGGTAATTAATGGTTTAAAAATGTTAACTTTTACATATAAAAGTTAACTCTTACCACTAAGAGTTTTTCTGTAAATCTAAATCATCAATAGTGGAGATGGATGGCTAGGATGCCGCACACTACGGGTTGACAGGGCTTACTGTCTCTCGGAGACAATAGAGCACCCGGGTCCCTTTTTTGAAATATAATGATCACATTTTCGACTCCAAACAAAATTTCCACCGTTTTTGTGTTTGAAATTTAATTAAGCGGTGAATGGTAAATGGCAATGGCTCTTCTTTTTTTTCCTTGACTAGTCAACATAGACAAGTATTATAGGACATCCAAAAAGGAAAGGTAGACCAAAATTTTAGGACGGATGAAGTAATTTTTTTTTTTGAAAAAAACTAAACAAAAGACCACTAAAAATACCAATAACAATAATGCAAATGTCTTTCAGGGATGGAGCCAAGATTCCGACTCGAAGCTGGCACCCAAAATTAATATTTTCCCTCTCTCAGTCCCAAAAGATAGTCTATTACTATAAAACGACATGCAATTTTTAGGTTAAAAATTTTATTAGTTCTTTATTTTTGTGTCAGAAAATGTAAGAAATTATGCACGGAAGAGTTTATTTTTATCCAAAAATTGAAGATTTTTGGTAATGGATTATCTTTACGGGCGAAAGGAGTAATTCGTATAAAAAGTACAAATGTTCTAAGATTAATTATTTCTAGTATCTGAAAGGATACATATTTTCATATGTTTATCATCCATCAACATACTTAAAACCCAAAAACTACACATTTTCATGTATTAATCACTCATCAATATGCTTAATACCAAAAATAATACACATGTCTTGAAAAAATACTACTGTTGTTTCAATATAAAAATAGTTTTTTTTTTTTTTTTGGGTCCATCCCCCTGTAACTGATGTCTTTACTTTAGCTAAATTTACTTAAGTCTGACTCACAAAGTTTCTTTAATGAGTTTCTACGAACTATAAGTTTGTATTCTGCATTATTTATTTTTCAAATATTTGATCGATAGTTTCGGAGTTTCCCACACATTATAAAAAATGAATGGGAGAATGTTATACTTTTAGCACACTAATTCTGTACATATTATTTAAACATTGGTTCAATCCTAATTATATTTTAAAAGTTAATAACCGAGTAATTCAGAGTCCAAGATTTAAGACTCCAAACATACCCTAATCACACAGACATCATCCCTTAGACTTTTGAAAAAGTGGCCTAGTGGAGTTTGTCACAAGGCAAATGGTCCTTTTCTCATTTCTTTTAAGGTAACACTAGGCCATCAAGTTTGAAACTTTTGCTCCTATTCGCCTCTTTTTCTTTTAACTTTCATTTTCTCTTCTTTTCTTTTCATGGTGGTAAAGATAGACTACGTAGAATTTCAGCAACCACAATATTATATTTTTCTCACACCTTTATTGGCATTTTATTTTATTTTTTGAACTGGCACCTTTATTGGCATTTGCTCTCAAGATCCCTGCAATCAGGGGCGGAGCCACATGGAGACAAGAGGGGTCAGTTGACCCCCCTGACCCCCAAATTTCTATAGGGATTTTATTAGTATACCTCACAAAATTGCTAATTGACCCCTCTTTGATTTTGTGTTTTGCCCCCCCTGAACCAAAATCCTTGCACCCCCCTGAACGCGTCTAATTCTTGCCCCCCCTGAACCAAAATCCTGGCTCCGCCCCTGCCTGCAATTTGACATGTATGCTGCTCCCAAATGAACCTACTTGGGAGAAAAACTTGGGTGTCGGACGGGTACATCACGTGGCAGTACCCTCGCGCACCTCGATCTTTAAAAGTATTTTGGACAGTCTGAATTTTAAATAAACGCTGGACCATTAATTGCGAAGATAGACGACTGTGATGGAGCGTTACGAATACCACGTCAAACACCACGTGGTACCCTATTTGCACAGGCCCTTATTTATTTATTTGTTTTTTTGGGTAGGGGTATGAGGAAAGTGTGTGATAAGAAGAAACTCATTGGTTAATCAGTAGTTTAAGCATTTCAGAAAAGGAAAAAGAAACATTTTATGTTCTACTAATGAGCCCACTAGTTAAACAGTCCACAAAGGCACATAGTGGTTTCTTTAAATTTAAATGTTCAGATGTCTTTTTATCGAAAATTCAAGTATTATTCAACATCATTCGGTTTTTCTCCCTCTCTGGCATGAGCAGTTACGCATATAAAAGTGGAAGGAAATGAAAATATAGCTCATATCATTTCAATAAAAGTAGACTTCTTGCCATTGACAACAACTTGATTTTTCTCTGTTAGGAGGTTGGTCTTTCAAATTAATCAGTCTGTTGGTCAAATACCAAATTTAAAAAAAAATAAAAAAAATTGAAACAAATTGGTCTAGTTAATATCCACACATTGTGGGTTGGGTTATGGGTTGTGATTGGGTTAATTTGACTTGGTCATACAATTTTGGGCCATCCCGTTGATTTATGGTCCTTTTTTGGACCCAAACACCTCGTCTTACATTGGGCTTTATGGTTAGGAGGATATCTCGTCCTACTTTTTTCGGCCACAACGGCTATTTATTTGAATAATTTTTGCTACACTGCCCTTGCCTCTCCTCCATAAGGACAAAACAGTCTTTATAAGATGTTTAGGAATATTAATGTCTGCTTAAGTCAGGATCTAGCTTAAACTAGCCTTTTGAATGATATATTGTGAAATAATAACTTGTCTCGTAAAATGCAATAAGTCAATTTGGGAAATGGGGGGCTGCTGTGCACAGCCATGCTGTGCATGGTGCTGTGCACAACCATGATGTGCATGGTGCTGTGCACCCTCTCGGCCGTTGGATTGTGTTTTGGACTGCTCGGATGTGTTTTGATTTTTTACCGTAAAAAGAAATCAAAATTAAAGGATAATTGCCGAATGCATCCGAGCCGTCCAAAACTCGATCCAACGGCCGAGGGGTGCACAGCCATGCTGTGCACAACACCTCCCCCAAGTCTGTCAATTTGAGATAAGCCAGGAATTGAAACAAGGCTTATCATACTTTTCTTCTTCTTCTTTTTTTAGGAATGTTTCAGGCACTAACTAGTATAAAACTATGACACTAAATGTATACATGAAACTTCACATCAATCCATTATTGAATACATAAAAGAGTGTCACATGCACATTTGAAATAATTTTTATACTCCTACTAGATAGTGCCTTTAGCATTTATGTTTTTTCTTTTTTTGGTTGGAATATTCTTTTCTTAT
The DNA here is from genome assembly GCA_963854785.1 of Vaccinium vitis-idaea. Classification (NCBI taxonomy): domain Eukaryota; kingdom Viridiplantae; phylum Streptophyta; class Magnoliopsida; order Ericales; family Ericaceae; genus Vaccinium; species Vaccinium vitis-idaea. The sequence continues at coordinate 2,292,922 of OY978217.1, forward strand.
TAGTTTGTGCCATTTTGCTCCCCTTCTAGCTACGATTTATATTGGGAATTAAAAATTGGTATAAATTTCCTGCCTTTCTGAATATATTTTGAGTAAATAATTGGTATAAATTTGGTACAAAATGAGGTACACACCATAGAAAGAGTGTTCCCCCCCCCCCCCCCGAATTTGAGAGATCTCAATAATGTGACATGGACTATAATTGCATTAAGAGATATAAAGTGAGTCACTTGATTTAATTAGAGTATTTTTATCTCTCATTTGCTAATGACATCACATAAGAGCTTGAATTGAATAAAAGAAAAATTCCAGACATTACCTGCTAAATAATGGGTAAAAAAATGCATAGATATTCAAAACTAATTTATTAATATTTGTGCATAGATATTCAAAAAATGTGTAGTATTTGAATTATAATTTATTTAACATTATATGCGAGCTAGGTCGGTTTTTTTTTTTTTTTTTTTGAGAAATAGGAAGAAATTCCATTAGATAACAACCGAGCGTTCAAACAGATAATCGCTGGAACATCTAAACAAGAGAATATAGACAGAAACTAGACAACATTAACTAGCAAATTAGTACTAGAAAGCTGATTAGGAATTCCTTCACCATTGTCCGAGTGAGGAACAAAAAAGTCCAAAGCGTGCTTAGCAAGGATGTGAGATCGTTGGATATCATGACGCGCAACTTTAGTGATTTGAAAAAAAAAGAAGCTTTGAGACCTCTGCAGCTAGGTCGGTGTTTAGCAAGACGGAAAAAAATAAAGAATAGAGAAAAGAGCATTGATCTGTCACTGAGGGTATTTCCGTCATTTGAGTTAAAACTTTCAAATTAATGGGGTTCAAAATGAATGTCACAACGGTCATCTCCCAGCCAAAACGCTCTTCATCCCTCCTCGGCTCCTCCTAATCCACATTTGAATTGAACTCTCTCTCTCTCTCTCTCTCTCTCTCTCTCTCTCTCTCTCTCTCTCTCTCTCTCTCTCTCTCTCTCTCTCTCTCCACATTGCAGATCTTAGTTCAACACTATCATGGCAGAGAATCGATTCTTGGGAACCATCTCAGCTTCCTCCATCCGAAACCTTCTTCCCAAATCTCTCTCAACCAATCACAAGATGCACTCATTTTCTCGCTCCAAATCTCGGCCAGATGACGGCGAAAACATTCCCCCAATCGATCCAAACATTCAGTTCGAAAAGGGGTCCGTATCCCCTTCAATCGCGAAAATACCCCTGTCAAAACCACAAATTTCACCTAAAGAAATCGCCAGATCTGTTAGCCCGAAGGAAGAAACACCACTTCCTGCAGATCCACCAGTAAAGGTACAATTTTTGTCGCGAATTTGTACCTTTTGGAAACGCTAGTTGTTTGAAATTCGTTCAGAGAGTTACTGTTTCTGTGTCATATTTGGTTGGTTAGGTTGTAGTAAGGATTAGACCGGCTAATGGACAAGAAAGAGAAGGGGATCGGTTAGTGAGGAAGGTCTCTGAGGATTCTGTAACGATTGGAGAGAGAAAGTTTACCTTTGATTCAGTTCTGGACTCCAAATCGAATCAGGTTTCAACTTGTCTCTATATTCATTTGCTAGCTAGCCGTATTTTTTGTTTTTTTATTCAACTTGCATATTTCCTGTTTTGGTTACCGTTACCCAAAATACTGAGTTAAAGAAGTTAACCATCAAATTACCCTGGCTAAGTTTGGAGACCTAAATCTCAAATGAAGGAATTTAATTTCCACAACATAAATACAAAATTATTATCTATTTGTGGCTTGTGAAACTAGGGTTAAGGGTTAAGCTCCCCGCCATACCCCTCTAAACCCTTTATTTTTTTAAGGATCCAAGCAGTTCATCTCGTAGAGATCAATATTCCTGTAAAAAATTAACTTAATCGGATTTCAAGAAGCTGATGAACGAATCATTTGAACTACATGGTTTAAGTTCAAAATCATTTTTGCCAGTCATTTTGTAGGATCGTTAGAAAGAGAAGATATATATTTTATTGGAAACTTTATATCATTGTACGTGTCGGATTTCAAACCACTCACATGAAATAGTCACTCATAGTCAACATGAAAAATTGCATAAGTTCAGTGTCAGAGTCCAGAGATCAAATCTAAATTTGAGCAATTGCCATTGGTTCCAATGTCTAATGCCTTCATCTGATTTGTATATGTTTCCAACCACGATTCGCTAAATGTATTTCAGTAAAAGATAGAAGTTATGACCTGATTATTTGTATTATACCAGGAGGATGTATTTCAGCTAGTTGGAGTTCCATTAGTTAAAAACGCATTAGCGGGTTACAACACATCAATCTTGGCATATGGACAGGTATATCTCGTCATGGTTGTAGCTTATGATTTAGCAGATTGTATGCATTTTGTCTAGTAGTAACTTTCAATGAACTATTTATAGACTGGAAGTGGGAAGACTTATACGATGTGGGGTCCGCAAAGTGCGATGGTTGAGGCTCAGGCAACCAACACTGACCAAGGCATTGTTCCACGCATCTTCCAGATGCTGTTCTCTGAGATTCAGCGAGTAGGTTCTGCTTACTTGTTTGGAAAACCAAAGTGCTATGAGGAATCTTTAACTGAGATTGATTGTCATCTGCTTTTAAATATCATGTAGGAACAAGATAATTCGGAAGGTAAACAGATCAATTACCAGTGCCGCTGTTCATTCCTTGAGGTTTGTGGTTTCTTGAAACTACCTTTTAATATAAGAATTTTGCCTTACTTGATGTAAGCTGATTATGCCTTTTGTTTTTGTTTTCTTTTGTTTTTTTGTTGTCTCTGACATGCAATGAAGAATTATGTTATGAGTGCGTTGTGTCTTATTTTTCATTTTTTGCCACAGATATACAATGAGCAAATTGGGGACTTACTCGATCCTACCCAAAGAAATCTAGAGGTGGGTACTTCTTACGCTCTCTCTTGCTCATTTATTGTATTACTTTGGGATTACTTTGATGCGTGCTTAATAGCAAGTTGTTGCAGATAAAGGATGATGCCAAACATGGATTTTATGTCGAGAATTTGACAGAGGAGTATGTTACTAGTTATGAGGATATTACCCAAGTTTTAATTAAGGTAAGCAATAACGAAGCACTCAAATTATATTCTCATTGTATATCAAATATAGTGGCACATGTTTCTGTTTTTGTAATCTTAATGGATATTCTTCCATTGCTTCCAGGGGCTTTCAAGTAGGAAGTTGGGAGCAACAAGCATGAATGCAAAAAGTTCAAGATCTCATATTGTGTTTTCATGCGTCATTGATTCATGGTGCAAGGTATGAGAAAACATAGGAGTTTTTATTTTTGTCAATCACTTTTTATAATATCATCTATCCTAGACAAGTAGATCGTGGCTGCCCATATATGTTTCTAACCTCCTTAGTTTACTATTGCTTTGAAGTTTGTCTCTGTTAGTCCTTTACTAGATTAACTTATTTGTGGAAAATGTTTGCTGCAGGGAGCGTCATCAAAATGTTTTGGTAGTTCAAAAACAAGCAGAATCAGTCTTGTTGATCTTGCTGGGCTCGAGAGAAATAAACTTGACGATGATAGGCAGTGTGCAAGGGAGGAGAAAAATGTGAAGAAGTCGCTATCACATTTGGGGTAATGTGCAATGACCTCTTCTAAGAAATTAGTAGTATTTATGCCCCTGTTGGTTCTTCTTGATACTTCATGCTTGAAACCTATACTATACTTGTCACAGATGAATGGGTGACCCTCTCAGTCATCCTCTTCCAACAAGTGCTGTATAATCTTCATTATGACCCATCTAACATACACCATCTACCAAGTCTTGTTCCAACATATGCAACTTAAAGCTCTAATATGTCACTTTCTTTTGAATCATGAAACAAATCAACATCATTCTGATAGTAGTTATGGTTCTATTTGATGGGGTGCAGGCACTTGGTGAATACCCTCGCTGAAGGTACTCAGTCAGGAAAACCTCGAGAGGTTTCTTACAGAAGCTCGAGTTTAACACATTTGTTGAAGGAATCACTTGGCGGAAATGTCAAACTTGCAGTTATATGTGCAATCTCTCCAGATAGCAAGTAATTCATCCCTATCCACTACGCTGCATTGTATTTGAGCATGCTTTATACTTTTATAGTACAAGCTGAGTGACATTAGCAAAAAAAAGTCAATCAATATATAAGAAGTTTACATAGTCAGAGTGCACTGTGGGTGTATCAAGTTTAACATTATCAGCCTATAGAGACTTTCCTGAATCTGCTGCATTCTTTCCTTTTGTTTCATATCCAAGTGAAATGATAGCAAAAAAAGTCAATCATTAATACATAAGAAGTTTACACAGTCGGAGTGCACTGTGGGTGTATCAAGTTTAACATTATCAGGCTATTGAGACTTGCCTAATCTGCTGCATCCTTTCCTTTTGTTTCATATCTGTCTCAATTTGTATTGAAATTTTCGTCATATTTGTTCATTACTTGAATGTAGGAGTAGCTGTGAAACATTAAGCACACTCAGATTTGGGCAGCGAGTAAAATCCATACATAATGAGCCAGTAATAAATGAGATATCAGAGGATGATGTCAATGACCTGAGTGATCAAATTCGTCAACTGAAGGTACTTAAACAATTTTTCTGGACGAGGAATTTCAAAGCCGATGACTAAAAACTGCTTCAAAATGTTGACTAGTGCATGTTGGTGATTGCAGGAAGAGCTTATAAGAGCCAAGTCAAATGATTCGGTTGGAGTCAACATCTGGAATTCTAAAGGTCGAAGTGTACGTGAAAGCGTGAATCAGTTGAGATTGAGCCTTAATCGCTCATTGATCCTACCCCGCATAGATGATGACATGAAGGAGGAAGTAAATGTCAACGAGGATGATGTGAGAGAACTACGTCTTCAGTTAGACAATTTGCACGGTTCAGATGAAGACATTTTAAAGGACTCGTATGAAAACAACAATGGCATTCAGTTTTCTTCTGTAGAAGAATGTTCCGACACAGAATTGACAAGTGAACAATATGGAAGTTGTCTAGAGGAAAGTGAAATTGCAGAAACTAGCTTGGAAAAATCACAGCAGGAGAGCAATGTATCTGTTGATAGCATTGCAACCACCATTGATACTTCCTTCACGAGACTCCAGGAACCGATGTTATCTGAATCTCCGAAAATCAACAGCAATAGGAAAAGCGTAACTTTTGCTTCGGTTCATCTGGGGAGTCAGATCATCGTTTCAGATAGTTCCAAGTTCGATTCAGATACATTACGGCAGTCACTCAGACCTAGTGATCAAATTCGATCCTCTTTGCGGTCAAGCAAGATATTTCCTGGCCCCACGGAATCCTTGGCTGCTAGCCTTCATAGAGGCTTAGAGATTATTGACTATCACCAACGGAATTCAGCATCTTGTACACCTGATGTTGCATTTTCTTTTGAGCACTTGGCATTGAAGTCGTGTACAACAGCTGACAAAGCCAATGCTTCTGCTTCTTTTATATGTGCATCATGTGGGAATTCAAATGGATCAACTGCTCAAGTATGTCTAGACTCAAGTTAGTTAGTCCTCAAAAGCAACTTTATCACATCCTTTGCTCTTTCATGTTCACCTGTTTTTATGTCTTCATTGTTAAGGATGTTGGGAAAGATTTGGCAGAATCCATCAGGAGACAAAAGGAGCTGGAGAACCTTTGCACGGAACAAGCAGCCAAAATTGAGCAGCTAAATCTCCTGGTATAGTAGCCCTGTATATTGAGATAAATATTTACAATGGTTTCACCTTATTAATAATCTGTAACTTTTGCAGATAGAGCAATACAAACATGACAGCCAACAGAATATTATCCCCAACAATAACAGTGCACTTGATCGTGAAGAGTCGGAAAACACAGAATTACAAATTAACGAAGTCAAACATGAAAATTTTGATCTACCCAAGGATGAAAGGAAGGTAAGTCGTCTTGCACTTACTTTCTAGCAAGTATCTCTCAGATCTTGTTTGTTGTTCTGATTCCTTTGTCGTACTTTTTTCCTGGTGTTTTTTCAGCTTTTGAAATGGGATGACAGTGAGAATTCTGAGAAAGAGATTATAAATGAAAAATGTGAAATAAAAGAAGTCACAGAAAGCGATTACAGGAAGACATCCTTTGACATTAATGAGAAGGAAGCACTTCTCAACGAAATTCAAAGCTTAAGGAGCCAGTTGCAGTCATTTACAGATGTGTCTCCTAAAATATCTTCTGAGAGAGTTAGATCCTCTTCGTTGTTATTGCAATCAATTCAACTGAGGAAAAGTGGCGCCTCTTTACTGTCACAATCCATCCAGTCAAGGAAAAGTGGTACATTTGCTCAAGGTAGCAACAATGAGGAAGAACTTGAGAAAGAAAGAGAGAGGTGGATGGAAATGGAAAGTGAATGGATTTCTTTGACTGACGAGTTGAGAATTGATCTTGAGTCCAGCCGCAGGCGTGCTGAAAAGGTGGAGATGGAGCTGAGGTTAGAAAAGAAGTGCACTGAGGAGTTGGATGATGTGGTTCAAAGATCTGTCCTTGGGCATGCTAGAATGGTCGAGCACTACACAGAACTGCAGGAGAAGTACAATGATTTGGTTGGAAAACACCGGCTGATTATGGAAGGGATAGCAGAGGTGAAAAGGGCAGCTGCAAAAGCTGGTGCTAAGGGTCGTGGCTCTCGTTTTTCAAAGTCCTTGGCAGCGGAGCTTTCAGTCCTTCGAGTTGAAAGGGCACGGGAAATGGAATTCTTGAAAAAGGAGAACAAAAGCCTTAAAGTTCAACTTAGAGACACTGCGGAAGCTGTTCAAGCAGCTGGGGAGCTCCTTGTTAGGCTGAGAGAAGCTGAAGCAGCAGCTTCAGTGGCAGAGGTATAGCCTATGCTCACACTAAATGTTTTTTTTTATTTTTTTTCCATGGAATTATGAATTTATTTCGTTTTCTTCCCTACATAAATCCCTCCACAAGTCTATGATCCAACTGTATAGTTCTTACTATGAATCTTTTCCTATCTATACATGTAAGCCGTGTGTGGATCATGGTTTTGTGAAGGTATTCAGTAGGGAAAGGGAAGCTAAATGGAACATAGTTCTTACTGTAAATCCCTCCATAAGTCTGTGATAACACAACACTAGTATGTATGATGTTCTTATCCTGTAGATAAGTGACAGACTGATTTTTCTCTTTCTTTATCTGATATCTAACAGGAGAACTTCACCAAGGTTCAGGAAGACAATGAAAAGTTAAGAAAGCAAGTGGAGAAACTGAAAAGAAAGCACAAGATGGAAATGATCACCATGAAACAGTACCTTGCAGAGAGCCGATTGCCAGAATCTGCGTTACGACCTCTATATAGGGAGGATTCTGATGAACACAACACCACCACCTCACTCCATGACGATGACCAGGCGTGGAGAGCAGAATTCGGAGCAATATATCAAGATCACTACTGAGTTGCTGCCGATATTCCGATTGTGGTTGAAAATCTGCTGCTTGCTTTAGACCCTGCTTGGGTCCCAATCATACTTTGCCTTCTCTATTTGTTCCTGTTTTTTTTTTTTTTTTTTTTTCCCGTCTGTTCTAAATTCATGTAGATCACCTCTCCACTATTACATTCAAAGCTCTTGTTTTTCTTTTTGTAGTTTTGGAAAGTGCTTTCTTTTCATCCATTTGTTGTGATAATAAAGACACATTGCATTGATGATCTTAAATGATTGATGTGGCTCTAGAATCTTGTTTTCTCATTCCTATTCAGAGCTCTTGAAGTTTATACAGTGTTTTTGATTGATGAATGAAGCCTGGATTCAAGGGGCAGTAAGCTTGGCCTTATAGTACCATTGAGTTAGTCCTACCACAAGTGCCTGGGAATTATTCTCATTTAAGGTATTCATATTTGAATCTCAAAAGAGTAGACCAATAAGTATTTCTTGAATAGTGGGTGCATTTGGATCCAGGAAATCTGCCTAGTGGGTGCAAAACTTTATCTTGAACCATAAACAATATGTTCTCAGTATATATGGTCCGGCTAACGTGTGTCCATTGGGCAGAGTACACGCAAAAAGACAAAACAGATAGAACTTCAATACACATTTCACAGATATCTATACACTTTCGCAGATATCAATGCATTCTTTGCGGGAATCAATACATTTTTTTGCTATTATCCACCGCCCAATAGGCTTTAGTTTGCATTTTCCTTCAACAGTGAAAGCAAAAAAAAAAAATAGACAAACTAAACATCAAAAGTTTAACACCAATGGACATGTATAATTTGACACAAAATATGTAAAATATGTAATGGGCCGGATACATTATGGGTTGAGAAGATTTTAGTTTAAGTCATTTCAGATACTAACATTATCAAGGCAGAGCAACAATCAGAATGAAATTTAAAGCTTCCTTTGACACTGTCTAAAAACATGACAAGGCAAAGGTCTTCCTTCTTTCAAAACATTTTCTCAGAAACATTGTTAGACCAAAGTTCTCAATATTCGAAGTACCTTAACGGGTCTTGTTCACAAGTATACATAAAAAATAAAGAGGTGAAAATAGCATTGTGAAAAAGATGTATGAACCGAAATCATACCAATCAAGGAAAAAATAGACAAAAACATAAGCATAATGTAAAACTCCTCCTATATACTCCATCAGCAAAGAGGCATGATCTAGGCTAGCTTCATTCTCTGCACTTGTGGGAGTTGGGTTGACTTGTGCACCATTGATCTTGCCATCTCTTGTCTTCTTCTTCCAAATTTCTAGAATCAGCCAGGTAACCATAATCAGACCGAAGATAGAACCAAGCTTATGAGAAGAATTATGTAGCCAGTGATATGGTGCAACCAATTCCAGATGTATCTATGCTTGTTGTCCTTCGCGTATTGCAGAAATCTAAACACAAATCAAAGAATTTTATTAGCATGCCACATACCAGTTAGAGGGTAGAAAATTCAATAGCATTCTGCATTAAGAGGATAAGAAAGCTGGTTCAAAATCAAAAGTCCAGAGAAAGCTGGGCAAGATGATTGCATATCAAGTCACATGCTACTATTAGCTACGTTCAACGTTTAGGCTCTCTAGTGTATTATGATTCCATTTAGTTTTTCGAGAACATATTAAAAAGGAGGAACGAAGAAAAAGAAAAAAGTACTTATAGAAATAAATATAAGGCAGCTCTACCTTCTACTTCTACTTTGGGTGGTCACTTGAACGCCCTATTTTTTTTTTGTTTGTTTAGAGTACATGTATTTTTTTTTTTGTAGTTTTACACATAGATCATCAATTGAACAACCTAAACTCTTACACTTTATATTACATGTTTTAATTTTATCTCGGGTTTGTATGAACACTTTATATTCCTATATTTTGAACATCCATAAATTTTAATGTGTTTATGAGCTGGTTTAATTTTACTCGGCCTAAAAAATAGAATTCGCTGAGAACATGCAATTTAAAAATATTTCTTACATATTTTCGTATTATAATCTTATTATTCAAACTTACTATATAAAATATTGTGCTCTAGCTAGTTTTTTTTTTATCGGATGTCCTCGAAGGGACTCTATATATAGCTAGTTAATAAAACTAGTAGAATTAAAGTAATTTTTGAACACTCTATTCAAAATTCCTGGAGCCGCCACTTTATTTGAACTAGCCTGAACAATAAAAAGTGAACAAGCTTGACACTTTATTTGAACTTGCCTAACAAGCTTAACCAAACCTTGCTATGCGTACACCTTTTTGTGCATACCAAATGCACACCGCGTTGTGTGAGACCTATTTCGGGATTCTACATAAATGATCGGAGACGCTCAACTTATTTGAAATACTATGTTTTTACAGATCCATGCAAAAATTAGCTCAATTAGATATCGGTAAGAGCTTGATCGAATCTTCGTCCATTTCCTGTAAAAAAATTGAGCACAAAACTGATAAGCCTACCGATGTCCGATCTAGTTGATTTTTTACAGGGATCCTTAGAAAACATTTTAAACAAATTGAGCGATTTTGATAATTTGTGTGAAATTCCAAGATGGACTACACACGACGCAGTGTGCACCAAATGGTGTACCCATAGGTTCTATCGAACCCAACCAGTTCGAATCGAAAGCTGTTTGAATCACAATTCTATATATATATATGTTATGAAATAAGTCAATTCCATTCATATAAAAACTCATCACAGAATACAGTAATTCTAAATTTCTAATAGGCTAGGTTGGGTTCTTGTAGACTGAAAGGACTTAACCCGTAAAACAATTTGAACACATCATCACGCAACTTAGGGTGTTCCACCGGTAAAAAACAATTTTTTTTCTCAAAAATCTAGATAGATGATTTACTCACAATACATAATATAAAAAATCATGAAAAAACAGTTTATTCTAAAAATACCGTTACTGGAAGGGTAAATTACACTTTGCCCCCCTAAACTATCTTCGTTTTGCACTTAACCCCCTTGAACTATTAAACTCAACAAGTCAAACCCCTTCAGGTATGATTTCTTGGCACTTAACCCCCTTCCGTTATCTATCCGTCCACCTTATGGACGGAATAAGGTCTGATGACAGAGAATGAGAGTTCAAATGAAAAAACTAGGACGAAATTACCCCTGTTTCTCCAACGGTAACATATATACACATATTGGCGTATATATCAGGAGGAAGGCATTAAAGCCTCCAATGGTAACTACCAAAGCCCAATAAATAGGGCTATTTTCCAGATCTCTGTGTGTGTGTGTGTGTGTGTGTTCCTCTTTGCTCACTGCTCTCTCTCTTTCTCTATTCCACCTTGCTCATGATGGCACACAGTGATGCAACATCATTTAGAAATTATGAGCCTCCCATGGTTTGCTTCTGTGGAGAAAATGTACCAATGAGAACATCAAACAGTAGAGCTAATCCAGGGAGGAAATACTACAGTTGTGAAAAGAAGTTTAAGGTAAGATATGGGTGTTTGTTCTTTGTCAGCTGTGGGAAAAATGTGCACTGTAAAACCCAATACCAATCAAATGAATATCTAGTGAGATCTCACTAATTTGTCCAAAACTAGTGAGACCTTACTAGTTTCTCACTTAACAACCACTGGAAATGCAGTGTCACTTATGAATATCTAGTGAGAAATGAATATCTAGTGAGATCTCACTAATTTGTCCAAAACTATTGAGACCTTACTAATTTGTCCAAAACTAGTGAGACCTTACTAATTTGTCCAAAACTAGTAAGACCTTACTAGTTTCTCACTTAACAACTACTGGAAATGCACTGGTGAATATGTCACTTAACACAATAGAACCAAGTTGAATACATTAAAATCTGGATAAAACACCAGACAAAACACAAGCCACCCATGTTTGTCAATGTTGTGTAGTCACATAACATTGACAAACATTTTGCCATGATCAGTCAATCCAAAAAGAGACACATATTGTTTACCCAAAAAAGATGTCATCCAGCTATAGTTAGCACCATAGTTAACCTTAAACTCTATAGATAAAGATAAGCAGTTCCATCCAAACTAGAATGCTGCCCAACCACCATCATCAGCGGTTCCATTTCCAGGTTCACTTGCAGGGGTATTTGAAGAGGCTTGTGTAAGAATGACACTACCTGTGGAGGTATGCCTTGCAAATAATGCATCTCCAAATCTGGTTGGTTGTCTTTGGACTCTTCCATATGCACCTCTTTTCACCTTTTTACTTGTACTTGCCAGTCCCTTGCCCTTGTCACTAGCAGCTGCTTCCCCTTTTCCTTTGCCCCTTGTCTGCCACAAAAACAAACAAAAAAGGTAGGACAAATTTTATAGAATCAATTGCTAGTCCCAGGTGCAGGTTATACAATAAAAAAAGAACTAGGTGCAGCTATACCATGCCAATTATGGGCTTGTCTCCAGCAATTGTGATTCCAGATTCTTGGGTCAAGGACTGACCAATTTGTGGACCCTATTTTAACATTAAAAAATTGATTACTAAACATTTAATCCGTCACAAAAGGCAACAAAATAGTACAATTTATAGCTCTTTGTTATGGGCTTTACCTCAAAAAGAGCTCTTGTCCCAGGTGTACTAGCAGAACCCCTTCATCTGCCTCTAGTTCTTCCCCTTCCTCTTCCATTTCCCCTTCCTCTTCCACTTCCTCTGCCCCTTCCTCCTCTCACTGTGATTAGAGCTGCCCCTATGGATACTCCTCTGCTAGTCCCAGGTGCCTTCTTTGTCTTAACTGGTGGCCCTTTGCATGTTCTGATGTTGTGACCAAACTGACCACAATTTCTACACCTGAGGCATTGGTGAGTCCTTCTTACCAAATGAGAAGTTGAAGGCTCATCAGCTGCCTTCCTCCTTGCCTTCTTAGGCCTGCCAGGTTGCCTTCTTAATGAAGGAGGCATGATTGCTTCATTCTCAGTTTGCACCCATATACTTTCATCTGGTATTGGATTAATAATGGGATCATAGGACCTGATGTATGACTCCCTATGATAGAAAGGATGCACAAATGATTCAGGTTGCCTCTTATCAATAACTATTGCCCCTATGGCATGTGTGCATGGTTCTCCAGTGATATCCCACCTTCTACATGAGCAGGTTTGCCTATCAAGATCAACTATGTAGGTCTTGAATCCAACTCTAACCTCATAAATGAAGTTTACAGCATATATGACATCAGTGTTCTTGGCTGCCTTCTTCAATTCTTCCAATATTTTCTGAATATTGGGACACAACAGTCCATTACAAGTTGTTATCCAACTCCTCTTTTGCTCATACCTACTCATTAGTTGTCTTCTTATCATCTCCATCATTGTGATGATAGGCTTGTCCCTTGCTTCTTTGATGTAATGGTTGAATGACTCTGATATGTTATTAGCCAACATATCACACTTAGCTCTAGGACTAAAATGGGACCTTGACTACAAGTTGGGACTTTCTTTCATGAGCCAAGCATGAGCATCCTTATTAATGGCCTTTATCCGGTTCATGTTTTCCTCCCATGCTCGGACAGTGTAAGAACATGTTGCAGCCCATACCAAATCCTTCAGGTCCTTGCCTTTGAATAAGAGTTTGAAATTGGCATACATATGCCTAACACAAAACCTGTGGTCAGCACCAGGTACCAACTCCTTCAAACTCTCCACCAAACCCTACAAATAAAGGGACCCATTAGGCAAATAAATAAAGAGAACATTGTGCCTAATGAAAAAATAAGAGAAAATGTAATAAAAACATGATGTTGAGGTGTACCTTTTGTCTATCAGATATGAATGTCCAACCATGTTCTTCAGGCCTTCCTATGACACTCAGTAGGTTATCTAGAAACCACATCCAACTGTCTTTGCATTCTGCTTCAACGGCAGCAATGGCAATTGGATACATTTGATTGTTTGCATCCTTTCCTATAGCATGCATAAGTTGACCTAAAAAGGGGCCCTTCAGGTGGCATGCATCAAGACCAATAATTGGCCTACACCCTGACATGAACCCTCTTCTTTGTGCATCATAGACCACAAAGAGCCTCTGGAAAGTGGGAGCAGAATTTGGACAATCCCTATTTACCTTCAGCAACGCAGTGCTTCCATGATTAGTCCTTAAAATCATTTCACAATAGTCTCTCAATCTCCAATATTGTTGTTTGTGGTTCCCTTCTATAGCCTCAAGTGCCCTTCTTTTTGCTCTATACACTTGATTGTCTGACACATTCATCATCCAATCCCTCTTTACTGCTTTCCTCACTGCACTTATCTTCCAATTAGGATCATCCATCAACCTGTCCATATACTTCCTACTAATCCATGAAGAATTAGCATGCTTAACTTTGTATTGCCTGGGACAGCTACAAGGGTGATTCTTAAGGCTTTTTATCTGAAATGCAGTTGTGTCCTGAAAAAATGAAACATGTAACCTCCACCCACAATCATTCTTGCATTTAACAGTAACTCTATTGCCTTCACTTTTCAAAAACACAAAATCTGTTCCATTTCTGATGGCGTGCTCTCTAAGAGTAGCCCTAAAAACCTTCCCAGAAGAGAACATTGTGCCAACCTCAAAATCAGGATGCTCCATGTCAGTATCCTCATTGAACTTAGGGAATTCTTCCTGTTTTTCATCATCAGAAGAGTTAATTGGAATGGAAAAGTCATCAAAGTCAGGTTCATCCACATAAGGAATGGATGAGGGACCCTCTCCATTTTTACATCCACTCACACTGCCTGCTTTCATTGAGGGACCCTCCCCATTTCTAATCCCACTCATACTGCCTACATTCCCTTGGATAGCACCCTTCTCATAGGTATTGTCATCATGACCACTAAGCCTCTCAATTCCATCATAAAAAATATCACCATCAGCAAAGTACTCCAGATCACCATCACTAAAGCTCTCTCGATCAGTAGACATGTCATTAATCCTTTCACCCTCACTCTCATCATCATCTTCCTCAACATCTATCACACCATTCACCTCAGTACTTATAGTAATAATTGGGCTCTCAACATAAATAGTTATAATTGGCCTCCCATTGTGAATGGCAAACATATCACTAACATCATTGTCACTTGTCAACTCTCTTAACCCTCCATCTAAATCAGCGTCTGGAAGTAAATGGTACATTTTACATGTATCAGGTTCCCCAAGATCCCTGATTATATCAACCATCTCAAAATAGGACATCCTATCTGAGTCAATATCTTTTATATACTGTACCATTCCCCCCAAATACCCCTTTCTAGAACATTGTCAAAGTATCCCCGATGATGAATTTTCAGTGTAAAGTAAGTGTCAGCCATCCTAATAACATGCCAGCAATTGAGAAATGAATAAAAAAAGGTAAGCCATGTGTAAAAAGATAATGCAAAAGGTACATATTCACCAATGATTTCTATGTAAAGAAATCAAAGAAAGTAAAATACATCACTTTAGGGACCACATCTTGTGCCTATTAGTTTACTGTTTCCAATTTTTCTATGCATTTGGGGACCAACAAACCAGTTTGTGGGGCTTTCGAGACTGTTCATGTGCAGATACAAAAACAAACAGTGGTGCATGTGAAAAACCCTACCTTTTGTGCAAAGATTCCATCGATTTTCTCATGCCATTGATTCCCTCATTTATATCACTATTCACATTTATATTGTGTGTGCAGGTGTTGTAGTTAGGTCAACAATGGCAGCATTGAGGTCAAGATACTACTTACGTATATAGATCGAAACTCAGAATGCCTTTGGCATTCACTGCTTTGTTTGATTTTCGGTCCAAGGTGCAGACTCTGAGTCGTCACTTTCTCTCTGCTGAGAAATAACTGTGGCTGCATGAATCAGGTTGTCTGGTAGGTGGCTCTTTATAGCTAGGGTAAATATGGAGGGAAAACTCCCGTCAAAAGCTCCATACTCACCCCTGATTTTTCGTTGCATCTCCTTAGATCATATTATCACGATATAAAGGGATAAAATGATCATCTCATCGCTGGGCAAAAGAGTAAAATCGTATTTGCTGTTAACGGAATGGAGTTGTCAATAGTTATCGATAGTTTAAGGTGGTTTGTTGTTGAGTTTAATAGTTCAAGGGGGTTAAGTGCAAAACGAAGATAGTTTAGGGGGGCAAAGTATAATTTACCCTTACTGGAACAACCTTAATATCCGTCCAAGTGTCCAACGAAACCCGTTCATCCTTCCAAGTGCCAACCGCGGGCTGACCGTGCGGCGGATAACACAGACAAAAGGTTAAAATCTCAGAAAACAGAAAACAGTAGTAGGTTTTAGGGCTCTATTGTTATTGCAGAGGAGACAATGTCGACGACGATGACGGATTCTCCAGAGTCCGACTCTCAAAATGAACTCGAAGACAATCCAAGCCCTAACCCTAATCCTAATCCGCCTGGTCCTCCTATCGTTTGCCTCCTCACATGTGCTCGCGACTCCGCCGGTAGCGCTTTCATGGGCTCCATTTTTGGCTTAGGTCATTTCTCTATCTCTATCTCCCCTTGTGTTTGCTATTCGTTAATCGTATACGCTTCTGCTTTCTTATTGATATGAAACTTAGAAGCTTGTTCTTTGTTACTTTGATCCAGGTTTTGTCACGTCTCATATGTTTTTGTTTTTAATTTCATTTATATAATTTAGGAGGAAAGTGTGATGTTAGAGGTGAATTTCAACTTGGCCGATATCTGTGTCCTGGATTTAAATTTCTGTCGCCATTGCGTTTCTGTTCGACCACAACGTGCTGGAACTCGGACAAAACTTTGTTTTTCATGTCATTTAGGGCCCCCTTTTTTGACCTTATATGAGCATTTTCCGATTCGACCACATTGCGTTGGATCTTGGATAAAACTGAGTTTTTTCATGTCATTTAGTGCCGGCTTCTTTGACCATATATGAGCATCGAATTGGACTATATATCAATGGGACCACCCCGATCAAACATTTCTTGGATATATTCAACAATCTCACGCTTTGTGGCATGTAATATACCAAAGGGTGTGCGATGAAACCAATGACTATTAATCCAGTGGGATTGTGCAGTCCATAGTGTAATATATATCTTGACCATTAATACAGTCAAATAAACAGGCCCTTAGTGAGCACTTAAACTACTTCTGCAGGCTGTTGGCTTCTGAATCCATGACGGCATGCCCTTCACCTTTTGTAGAGCTTCATTAACATCTGGTACATAACGAAGGGCAATGCTACCAACTTATCTTAAACATTCGATATCCAGTAGGATATAAAGCTGATTTTAGATAATAAAAACTTCTTGAGTTTTTTTCATGGTGCACACTTTTGGGGTTATTTTTTGATAGAAGCTTTGGTTTTGTACATTGGAATCTATTTATCACTAGTGATGCACCGGGAAACTTTTGCGTTTTTTACTGTTGAACTGCAACGTTAACAATAGTTTATGGAAGGACAATGGGGTAAGTAATGGAGGCCGCAGGGTGTACACTTCTGTGTCATGAAAGAGGCTGCCATTGGTTGCAAAGCAAAAGTAAAACTAATGCAGCGTGATGGTTAATTTCGTTTGATGAATTATCAATTAAACTTAGATTCAGCATGTAAGTTATTGAAGTATCTGAATGTATTGGATATAGGCTAACAAAAAGATGAATAATATACTTTGCGCTCTTCAATGAAGCCATTTAGGACAAGGAATATAGTCGATTATAAAACAATCCTTCAAATTTATTGGCAAATATGTTTTTTATGATGTTCTGCTTTCCCTTACATTGGTTTACATAAGAATTAATAAGAGTTTGTTTATCTACAGATGATGTGAGGAATGCCCTCTGTTTTTAGGGCACGTAGGGGTAGGCTAGCTCACTAATTCAATTTGCACTTCTGAATTTCCAATAGAATGCAGCCAGTTATTGTGTCTTCATAGTTCACTAACCAAAGTGATTTTGGTTGCTAACTTGATACTTACTACGTTGAAGATTTTCTCTTTTTACAAGGAGGTTCTAATTAGCAACATCGAAACAATTAATTGTTTGGTTGTGGATCTGGGACATAGTTTTGGCATCAATGTATAAAAATACTATTAACCCACTGATTGGGAATCATGTTTAAGATTTCCTTGGCCCTAAACCCAAAACTAAGTGGATTTGGAATATGCGCTGATTTGTTTCTTTTGTCGACTTGTGTCTCAGGTTCAGGGTTGATTAACAAGAAAGGGTTTAAAGGGTCCTTTGCCGAGGCAGGATCTTCTGCCAAGGTATGACATATCCTATAAACTACAAGTAATGTGATTCGACAAACAAAACTCATGGAGGGAGTTTCCTGCTCTCTTAATACCCATTGACTATCGAGACTAGTTTCTACAGGCCTGTTGGTTTTGAAATTGAGTCCCTTCTTTTTTACCAGAAATTTGCAGTTTTCTCTGGAGTTTACAGCTTCGTTATCTGCCTTTTGAAGCATGTGCGTCGCAAGGATGATGGTATGACATCCATACTATAATATTGACACCTGACACACATTCCTTTTTTAATGTTTTTTTGGTCTTTTCTACCTACAGTCATTAATTCAGGTGTCGCTGGATGTTGCACTGGTCTTGCTTTGAGTTTCCCAGGTATCCAACACCTTTACTAACACGACTTCCAGTTAATCTGGTTGTTTTCAGTCGCCAAGTTTCCGTTCTTTTTTTTTTTATTTTCTTTTTGGTCCTTCGCAATTCTTTTGCTCAGAAATTTACTATTCTTGCAGTCGTTATTGTTTTCCTAGTAATTAGGACTGGCTGTCCAATAAAAATATTATTACCCTGAATATGACTCGCTCAATACAACAAACAAATAATGAGGTTAGGCATACTGAAGCCGTGAATTTGTTCCACTGAATGGAGAACTTCAAGCAATTAGAAAATAAAATTGCACTTCCCATATTTAGATACTGGTGCGGGTGTGCGTCTATGCAAGTTCTTCTTAGTCCATGCATGAAGGTCTTTGTTAATTGAGCCTCATTTGTGCTATTGTTTTGTAGGTACACCACAGGCCCTCTTACAGAACTGCATCACCTTTGGGGCGTTTTCGGTTATCATTGAAGGGTTTAACAAAGCGCAGCCAGCATTGGCTCTTCCATCGTCTGGAAGAAGCAAGAGTAGGCACTTCAGTACGCTACCCCCGTTACCCCCATTGGCAATCCCTCTCCCCCATGAGCTTAAAGAGTCTTTTTCGTTTTTCTGTCAATCGATTAGAAAACGTGACATGGGAAGCTATCCTTCTGCTCACTAAGGAGGGAATTCATCTGTTACGCTTCCAATTATTCGTAGAATGGTGGCACGGCCATAAGTTTGTATGTCTAAATTTTGTAGGAAATGTTGCAGTCTACATTTTCAACTGGCTTCGGTTTTTGAAATATCCCTCTAAGCATCTTCTATATGATGAGTTTGTAATTTGCAGTGACATTTCAAAATACTTGCAGTTGTAATCTTCGTTCTCGTAAAAGTGAATCACCGAAATTCTTTCTTCGTGAAATCTTTGGTTGCTAAATTGCTTGATCGCAAAGTCTTGCTAAACTGTTTCGAAATTGCTTCATCGCAAAGTCTTGCTAAACTGGGTTCGAATCGTGGGATGGTCTTAAGACTATGTTTGGATGCAAGTAATCTTAGACAGGATTGGAAATTTCGTTACCAAGAATCAAATGTCTATTGAATTTAATTAATACCTCAACTGAGTTATTTAGTCATCGTATTCACAGAACATGTCTTATAGCAATTTTCTTAGTTTCAACTTTTCTTTTCTTCATTGGCCCCGTTCAGTTGCATGAAAGGGAAAGAAAGTACGAGAATGTTTAACCTTCCTGCATTTTTAATATGTTCAATGAGCAAAAAGTTGTGAGACCCACGTCTCTAACTTTTCCACTCGGATTAGTTCTCCCTTAAAACATGTCCTGCAAAAAACACAAGATTTTGTCGGAATATTACATCTCCATTAATTTTTACCTAATTAAATTACTATTTTTCCAACTTTTTCTTCATTTTCTTTTATCAAATGAAAATGCATAAAGGAAAATACTTTTTTTTTCTTTTACATCACTTCACTATAATTTTTTCGGAAATAATTTTCCATCACTAGTTTCTGGATAAGTGAACGGAGCCTGATTGAATCATGAATCTAGGATTACCATGGATGCGAGGAATCACAATCATATTTGAGTTTGTTCCACACACAAACTATGGGAATATGACATTACATTATCATTTCTTCTCAAGATTCCTTTAATCGAAATTGAGCTTTAGAATTCGGACCGGGGGGGCTGTAGTGAGTCACTATAGGTGTGTAGTGAACAATCTTAACCGTTTAAAATTATTTTGGACGGTCCGAATTTTAAATAAAACTCTTTTGGGAAAGAATTAAAACCCAGAGAGTCCAAAACAGAACGAAAAGCTGTGATTGTAAAGCTTGTACTATCCCAAAGCTAGTTTAAATCCCCTATTTTTTCGATAATTTTTTTTTTTGTCAATGCCCTATTTTGTAAAATGGACCGAATCGACGAATAGTATCTCCTCAGTCGCATATCGGATATTGTAATTTAATTTTGTAACAGTATTTAAATTTAGTAGACCTTTTACATGTAGGAGTGGTTAACTAGGAATTTCCATAACAGTAATAACCCGAATTTTGATTTTGGTAGCCAAACCAGAAAACCGTCCCCATTTTCTCGTTACTTTCCTAACCAACCCAGCAAATCAAGTCCTTGTTATATTTTCTCTCACTTTACTCTCCATTCAAAATTTTCCTCCATAAAACCAAAATCTAAACATGGCTAAAAGGTTCATGGAAATATTTGCTTCACACAAGGAAAAAACTAGGGCTGCTAAAAAAAACCGGTGAACCGTGAATCCGGTCCGGACCGAACCGATCCGCACGTTTTGGATTTTAACCGTGGATTAATGGTCCGGACATGGATTCAAAAAATAAAAAACCGTGACTCGTGGTCCGGACACGGATTTTGATTTTGAAACCGTGGATTAACCGACTCGGACCGTGAGATTTTTATTACATAGTATAACTTTTTAAAAAAATAAATATATATGTAGTTTTTTTGTATTGGACTTTGATATAACTACTGAAGTATTCGTATTCCACTCAAATAAACTGCCTTTGTTTGTGCCTTTATTTGTGAACTTGAACTATCTACATACTAGAGGATAAGTTTGAGTCTTGATTGGTTTCTATTTCTGCTAGTGCCTTTGTTTGTGTCTTTGTTTGTGCATTAGAACTATCTACGTACCCGATTGGTTTCTATTTCTGCTAGTGCATCTGCTACTTGATTTTCTTCATGTAGGGTACAAACATTGGCAAATTTGAAATTGAGTTGATGATTTTTATTTTTTATTTTTTTAAGAATAAGGTAAAATCCGTGGACAAATCCGGAACCGATCCGTGACTCGCGGATCGGATTGGAACCGAACCGTGAGTTTTTTGGATTGGACACGGATTTTATTTTCAAAAAACCGTGACTCCGCGGATTAGGATTGGATTCATGCCAATCCGGACTGTGAGCACCCCCAGAAAAAACTGTTTTGTTGTATAATATAGATAGATGTTAAAAAAAAGAGCAAATAATATGGCCAGTGGCGGAGCCAAGATTTACAATCCGGGGTGGGGGGGCATTAGCCATAGGCATTTGATAGCTCGGTCGATGCCTACGACGAGGCCAAAATTTCCCTCTCA